>OZ038490.1:18997811-19127811 GCA_964036315.1 Acanthosepion esculentum | reverse complement strand
GGAATTTAACAAAAACACACTGAAATGTCTACCTGATGATGGTCGTTCGAAACGACTGAAATCCCGGCTAGTAGAAAAAATAGGACCTGATAAAACCGGAATTTATAAACAAGGATCATACCATTCATTAACGGATTCGAAGTTGATTGTATTTTATTATTAAATATTGTTTGCGAG
Organism: Acanthosepion esculentum; assembly: GCA_964036315.1. Taxonomy (NCBI): domain Eukaryota; kingdom Metazoa; phylum Mollusca; class Cephalopoda; order Sepiida; family Sepiidae; genus Acanthosepion; species Acanthosepion esculentum. The sequence continues at coordinate 19,127,634 of OZ038490.1, read as the reverse complement.
AGTGATTCTTGCCATATAATTAGCTTCAGTATTTGTTTTTCGTTTGAATGATTTACGTTACATAAATTGAATACGCACTTCATAATTTATATATATATATATGTATATATATATATATATATATATTTTTTACTATTTGTTCGTAAAGAAAATGAAACAATTGCCAAAAGATATTTAAAAATAAGTTTTGGAACAATGACAATTATTTGGATTAATGAATGCCACTACATTAATGAAATGATAGTGAAAGCCAGCGCCTCTTTCATTTCCACCAATTTTCAACCTCCTGCCATTATTATTCCTTCTTTCATAATTTTACATAAAAATACTCTCATAAAATTTTAAACATCGCTGTTATGGTGATTTTGCATTGAAAGGTTTTGAATAAATGCCAATTTATTGTGAAAGGAATAATGAATATTGGTCAGGTGTTTGAAGGCGCCAAGAGAAGCTGATGTCAGTCAAGTGAAAAACACCAAATTACCCAATTTTCGGCCTCGTGCAATATTTTTGTCTATAAAAAAATTAATAGACGCAAAAACAGACTTACGGCCACATCACGTTGAAACACCGGTTCCAGTCCGATCTTTTATCCGCCATATCCTTTCAGAACCTATATGATCACGGCTCTCCACTACATCCAGTCTTTTGTTGCTCTAAGTAATTTTTGACTCTTTACCATTCGTCTTTATCCCCACTCTGTCATCCATCTACTTCTTTTATCCTCTATATCATTTCAAAACTGGATGATTGTGGCTCTCCACCATTTCCAGTCTTTTGTTTCAGCAAGTAACCTTTTGTCTCTACCGTTCCTTTTTTACCTTATTTTGTAGGCTGTTATCGCAAACGCGCTAAGTTCTGCTTGCTTCAAGAAACCAGTGAGTTAACTTGTACGGGGGTTTTTCCTCGTGTGTATAGAGTTTCTACAGTCATTTTCTCATTGTAAGTTTCATATTCCTTTTAGTTACGTTTTAAAACCTTCTAATGTCTCGTATGTCCTATCCATTTTATTCTTAGCTGTCCTAGGCAGAAGTGTCTCTTCTTTGATGAAATTGCCCAGCACTTAGCGCCATCTTGGATATTCGATATTTCATAGCAGTCCAACGCCTTTTTTTAAAAAAACTTTCATATCTCCTATTTTCGTACTTTTCTTTCTTATCGTAGTTCTACCTAAATAGTTAAATGCCTATGCCCGCATGAGTTTGATGATGTTCAAATTACATATTTTGTGCTATTTCCCATTTAGATGGCCATGTTTTATTTTATTCTTTATATATATATATATATATATATATATATATATATATATATTGATAATATTAGTGGTCAATATATATATTAAAAAATTATATAAATATATATATATATATATATATTGATATAAATAAATTCTCAAGAGGATAGAATCTAGGTAGAACTCAATGTCCAGGACAGAGTAAGAATATAATATAAAAGGCTCAAATACTAATATTCCATGGTTATAATTTATTACATTGGAATCGTAATCACGATCCAATTCATCAGACCTACAAATTAAAAAAGAAATCGGAATATATAACTCGGTAGTGATTTATGCATCTGAAAATAATTCATATTTATCTGTATCTCACTCATTTAAACCGTTATTTAACTCGTCTCTTTAAGACTTCTCTTTTAAATATTAATTCCCACCTTCACCTTTAGGCCTTCCTCTTCTTCATTCTTATATTACACCTCTCTCTAGAGCTTTCATACATTTCCCTCTCAACCTTGTTTCTCACTCCCATACATACACTCTCACTAAAATTTTGGTTTTCATACCTGGAGTTATATTTTCCGATTTCTTTTTGAATTTGTAAATTTGTAGGTCTGATGAATTGGATCGCAATTACGCTTCCAATGTAATAAATTATAACCATAGAGTATTTGTGTTTAAATATATATATATTTTTGTATATATATATATATATATATATATATATATATATATATATATATATATATATGCTATATCTACACAGTAATATTCTGTTTCTTCATGTGCAGAGTTTTTTTTAGGGCACAAATCTAATATACTACCATATTACCAACAAGAAGGTAAAGGATGCTGATGTCAATCCTTCGTGTTTTTACTCCTGATACACATTACGCCTGTCTTTTTGGAGGTCGAATACTTTCTCCTTCCAGTTTGGCCACACATTACTAGCAGTTAGATGCTATTTTAAAAAGATCTTTCAGCAGACTTTCAAATTATTTTATTCTTTATTTTATCTAGGACTGTTTCACTATTAAATTTTCTTTCAAAATAATTTTTAAACAGTTTTTACACATTTTACTCTTTATAACCTCCTGCAAAGACCTGCCTCTGATACAAGGCTAAGTGGAACGAAGATAGTGTTCGTTATTTACGTTTTCTTTCTTACCTTTTAACTCTACAGATTAGACATGTCCTCTTTTGAAAAGAACGCCATACTTACGCTGAGGTCATCGTCCTTCCTTCATAACGGCCAACTTTTTTTTTCACTATTTCAATTCAGATGCTAATGATCGTACCGGAGGATAGAGGATCTCGGCTTTCTTATTTAAGGAATGTAACCGGAAGTTCTATTCTAGTAGTTTCACTCCTCACCCGTGGGACTCTCTTCCGGTTTCTTGAATCTTTGCTACCTCCAATCTTCAAAAATTTAAATACAACTTCAATCGCCATCTGCCTTCGTGACTTTTTTCTTTTATTGTCCTTTCTCAAGATTTCTCATTCTATTTTACTCTCGGTAAACTCAGAGGCGTCTTAGCGGCTTTATTGTCTTGCTTAGGGTGAAATGATTAAAAGAAATGTAAAACAAAAAAAAACAAAAAAGTAATTCTTATTCTATATCTTTTCTGATACCCTTTCGATTGAGACGGTCAGTTTATACACCATATTTTTAGTATTTTTGCAACGCAAGCTGAATGTACGTCTGTATATATTCGTGTATAAACCGCCCATAAGTCTCTGATTTATATTTCATGAATGTTTTAATTCCTCCAGAAAAAAATTACCTGTACAACCGGTCTGCGAAAATGCGTGATTTTTCGCCTCTTCAAAAAAATACCTGTGTATAGTGCGTGCGCCCTACCAATGTTTTGCTTAAAAACAAACCAATAAGAAATCGCCCTATCTTCGAGTATATACGGTCAGACATTCTGATACTTTGTCTTTTCATATTTAATGAAATATACTAAATCAAACGACTTTTAAATGGTTCCTTTTATATTACATTTTACATGTCATCAAAATAAAGTCTACTTTTCTTCCATATTATCATTGCACCAAAGTTCATATATTATACTAACTTTAGTTAAGATTCATACAATCGAATTCGCCTTCTCGCTTTATTATTTAATTTTATTTTAATAAAAATAATAAATCAAACGAAATCCAAATGATTTTCGAAGTAATTTCAACCACAATATATATATTACTCTCTCGATTTCGTTAGCATTAGCTTTACTTGTATTCTCTTTTTTTATCGATGTATATATTCCACCCTTTTCTCCACTATGTGGGACAAATATCAAGTCTACGAAAGTCAAGGCGATAAATTCACAGACTGTTTATTCCAGCATGACTCTGCATTCCAACCTGCCTGTCTATTCCAACCTGCTTGTCTATTCCATCCTGTCTGTCTATTCCAACCTCTCTATTACATCCTGTCTGTTTATTCCACCCTGACGCCTTATTCCAACCTGCCTGTCTATTCCAACCTGCCTGTCTATTCCAACCTGTGTATTCCATCCTGTCTGTTTATTCCACCCTGACGCTTTCTTCCAACCTGCCTGTCTATTCCAACCTGTCTGTCGATTCTGTCCTGTCTTCTTATTCCAACCTCATGTCTATTCCAAATTACCCCACCCCCCCAATTTCAACCACAATATTTATATTACTCTCTCGATTTTGTTAGCATCAGGTTTACTTGTATTCTCTTTTTTATCGATGTATATACTTCACCCTTTTGTCCTTTATGCGGGCCACATATCAAGTCTACGAGAGTCAACACGATAAAATCCCAATGGGGTTTAGGTGTAAACATCTTTATGGCACTGAAATATCCATTTCCAAAGGGACACACTGTTTGATTTGGTAGGAAAATGGGTCAAGAGTTCATAGAACTGTGCCATTAATATATGCTCCCCCAAACTTCTTGTATCAGCTATACCAGCAAATTTGGGAAGCAACTATTGGACTGCGACTTGCTCGATTGTATTAGCATATACGGGAAGCAGGCGTTGCGTATTAGATATTACTGAGATAGATGTAGTTTATTTGCCCAGTAGACTTCGTAAGTTTCTTTTTTATTTTTCTCCATAGATCGAGGTTTTTGACGCCATTAAGACTCGTAATGTTAGCGTAGGATTACGAGGATACCCATCATTACTATGAAAAAATTTTTTAATCCAAAATGGGGCATAACCTAGCATCGCAAACTTTAATTACAAATCGGTAAAAGAAACAACTGATTTTTGCAAGAATTTCCAAATCAGTGCTTTTTTACTGAAAAAAAAATTCACGTTAACACTCATTTTGGCCAACCGCTGACGCAAAAATAACAAGATGCTTAACTAAAATTTTGAATGTGCTAGAAAGGATAAAAAAATTAATAAAATAATAGCATACTTTGGTGTTTCCTATTAATAATAACATTTTTACGATAAAACTCTGTTCATCAGGTTAGCAGCCTTTCTTCATCTTGATAGGCTCTTTTGTAGCGAAAAAGTGGAGGTACCGTGGTATGACTTTAGTGGCAATCGAGTCCTCGTCTAGCTAAAGCGTTTCTCAACCGGTCTTCCCGGGCGCATTAACACGCCCTGTAAAGTAACCAGGTGCGCCACAAGTTTACAGAAGAGTAATTTATGATATATTTTTATACTTAAAATACATTATTTTTAAAAAGCTAGATAGGACAAGCAGAGTAATGTCTTAAAATTAAATGCCTATTTCAGGAGACTTCTTTAATATTTTCCTATTTTTAAATTTCAGGATGAATTTTTCCTTATTAAAATTTAAAGTGGGCCCCAGAGTTTTAGTTATTTGACAAGTGCGCTCTGAAGTGATAAAAGTTGAGAAACACTGAGCTAATGTCTTACCATTTTATGGGACGTATTTCTGCCGCACCATATGTGAATGGTGGTTGGAAAAATTGATGATCCTATTGAAATTTCTTACATTATTTACATTATTCGGACTGTTATCCTCATTTTCATTGCAACATTCACAGTTTCGGCTGTTGTACGCTCCGACCTTCTTCAGTATTGGAATTTCGAATCGAACCATTTATTTCGCCCACTGGGGTAGATTGTTCTAGTTCCACGTGTCATGCCTCTTCTTGATGTCTCTGTTAACTCAACTCAGCAGGTTTTTTGATTTAGCACTGATGTAGCCTGGTCTATGTTTCTAGTCACTAGATTTAACCAAAGTCTTTATCCACTGCAACATGTGTCCTTTACCAGTACTCATATCACAATTTTTCTGTGATTATTATTGCATTTTTACCAAAGCTTATATTGCAATTTTTGTTTTTATACATTGCTATTCTATAGCACTTGAAGAAGGCCGCAGCATACAACGGCCGAAACGTTGTGAATAGGGCAATGAAGATCAGAATGACAGTCCGAATAATGTATATAATGCAAGTAATCATAATACCTTATCTCAGAGATATAGTGGCCGAAACGTTGTGATTATGGCAATGAAGATGAGGATAACAGTCCGAATAATGTAAATAATGCAAGTAATCATAATACCTTATCTTAGAGATACAGGGGCCGAAATGTTGTGAATATGGCAATGAAGATGGGGATAACAGTCCGAATAATGTATATAATGCAAGTAATCATAATACCTTATCTCAGAGATACAGAGACCGAAATGTTGTGAATATGGCAATGAAGATGGGGATAACAGTCCGAATAATGTAAATAATGCAAGTAATCATAGTACCCCATCTCAGAGATACAGAGACCGAAAGGGTGTGAATATGGCAATGAAGATGAGGATAACAGTCCGAATAATGTAAATAATGCAAGTAATCATAGTACCCCATCTCAGAGACATAGACAGCTATTGAAATTTCTTTAAAATGTATTGGGCGCCCCAGAGTTTTAGTTATTTGACAAATAAGTGAAAAAGTTTGAGAAACACTGAGCTAAAGTCTTAAAATTATATGGGGTGTAATTCTGCGGCACCCCGTGTCAATGGTGGTTGGAAAAATTGATGATCCAACTGGAATTTATTTTTTTCAAACAGGATTGCTTAAAATTAAAAACAAACGCTCATATATCGGATTGAAAGCGGGTTTGACAGAAATGTTCACACTGATGTTTATGAATCTCCATTACTGGATGTAAAGACAAAAGTACGCGGGTGTATGCTTTCATAAGGCTTAATACAACTGAGAATACATTGGTCGCGGATAGTGTTCATTTATAGTCCCAGTAAACGGAAATATCTCTCTGAAACAGGAGAGTAATAAAATAAGTGATGAACCTTCTTGATTATTCATAACACTAGAGTCGTCTGTTTATTATTAAAAGGCAATTCTTTTCTATCTTTAGCCTAAGCTTTTTTTTTGGATTTATTATAATAAAAATTAGTGTTTTTTAAGTCTGAATTCCACCCCCCTTCCCAATGAATTAAATCCTGACCGTATTAAACAAATGACCACCCGATTAAATTGACTTTAGACAAGTAATGTTGTCGAAATACTATGATAAGTTTTTAGCCATCCTTGATTACAGCAAGTTTGGCTTGTTTAATATCGTGTCTTCTTCTTTTTTCAGACAGTCCCGTGTTAGTATCAAGCTACTCTAATACATGAACGATAGCTGACTTATATTTTGCAATGAACGTTTGCAGAAGTAAGGCAATTGGTGAATTTCAACGAGGACAAACAATAGGGTGGCAATAGTGGCGCAAGTCAAATAGAGAAATAGAGAAGGTTTTTCCAGGTTAATCATCAAACGGTTAATAATATTGTCAAGAAATTTATTGATGAAGGTCATTGTCGCACGGAATAACGTTCAGGAAGATCAAGCATCGTGTATGAGCGAACGAAAAAGGCATTGAAGATGTAAGTAATCAGAAACCGTCGTCAGAGGGTCAAAAATGTTGACAACAGCATGGAAATGTCGCCATATGTGGTGAGAAAGAGTCTGGAAGGGCTAGACCATCAAAGAAGTGTTGCAGGAATGAAGCCCTTGATTTCAGAGTTTAACAGAAACCTTCGTCTGGACTGGGCGAGACATTTCGAGAGCAAAAATTATGAGTTTTGGCAGTCTGTAATTTGGTGAGACGAAATTAAATTCTACAAATATTCGAATTCGAGATTGGTTTATCTTTGGAGAAATCAGAATGAGAATTGGAACATTGAATGCCTGCAGACATCTTTGAAACATGGAGGGGTTGTTGTAATGGCGTGGGGGCGCTGTCTGAGCTGATTCGTTTTGGTGAGTGTTTTAATGGTCCAAAATACTGCCAAATATTAAAGAAAGGACCACTCTCACTATTTGAAACCAATCAGATTGACAAGAATGTCTATCTTTATCAAGAAGATGGCGCGCCATGTCATGCGAGTAAAGGAGCAAAGGCATGGAAGGAATCGCAAGGAATCAAGTCACTGCCATGGGTAGCCTAAAGTCCTGATATGAATCCAATGACCGAAAACTTAGAGAGCGTGCAACCAAAATCACGTCAGTGGCAACCGTTAAAGAAACAATGTTAAAGGAGTGGCCAAATATGGATCAGACGATTGTTGAACACGTGATCAAATCCATGAAAAATCGAATACAAGAACTGAAACTAGCAAATGGAGGACCTACTCTATACTAGTCCCGAATATTGTTTATTTATATTGAGTTGGGATTACGTAATTAAATTTTGAAATTGGATGTAGTTAATTTCTCCTGGCTAAAAACTTGACTGAAGCCACTGTACTGTATTGATATACAGGTTCTACCATGAAATTGTCTTATGTTTATTGCCTGTGTCTAACGTTCGATTTCGACTAAAACCCAACATTAGCCGAATCCTTTCCTGTGCCAGATGTATGTGTGTGTGTTACCTGTCAGTTTTAAAATGAAATCTGCGGGTTAAATTCAAATTCTCTAACTGAGAGAGATTTTTTTTTATAACTTTGGAAAAAGGCACGAAACAATCTCTTCTTCTCCTTTCCGACAATGAGTAAAATAGCAAGGCGTGCAAGTCTCTCTAGGAAAAAAGACAATCGTGAATTCACACCATGGGTTGAGGCGTTTGGATGTCAACATTGGCTTCCTTCAGAAGGTTCATGTCGCAAAAATGGCACGAATATCGTTGAACCTCTGAAATATCAACAGGCTTAACAAGCGAGAAGAGGGTGAAATAAATATCTCAATAAAATTTTTAAAAATATCTATGCACAACATATCGGTGCAACAATTGTTTTATGGGGAAAATACCAAAAAATCAATCTATATCTGTTTCTTTTAAGTTGAATTTTGAAAACTTCGTAGTATATTTGCCCAATATTCGACTAATTAATAAAGTGAAAAATACTAGTGAGTCGCTTGTTGGGTTGGGGTAGTTCGAATGACCCCCCAGTCAGTTTGAGGACGAAGTATGGAAAATAACCTGGTTAAATTAAAACCTCTCTAAAATGTAACTGGTGATACTATATGTTTCACTACATTAACCCTTTGAGCCCTGACCACCGATTTACCGGTGTTAGAGAAAAATGTCGAAATGTCCAGCCACCGGTTGAGCAGTGGTAGAGAAAAATGACTAATGCCCAGCCACCGGTTAAACAGTAGCTAAACACTAGTAACTATTTTTATATCTACCGTGAAAATTTACTGATTATTTGCGCATTTTGACTCATCAATTTTGATTTGTGACAGGGAGCATTATCCTGCATAAAAATGAGCTTGGTGGGGTCGATTTGCACCCTTTCAGCAGAAGGGAGCAGACAAGACTCTAAAATTCTCTTGTACTGCTCGCTCCTGAGGGTCTTTTCAATAGGTTTTAAGAAACCAGTTCCATGAAAAGAAAATCATCCCGAGAACATTATACTGAACGGATGCTTGACAGTACTTACTGCTAAATTCAAAGAGCTTTCAAAGCTTCTTCTTCGGATTTTAGATCGCTTATCCTTTGAATTTTGCTCAACTTTCGTTTCATCGGAGAAGAGAACATTTAGTAAAAAAAAAAAATCAGGTGAGTCACTTTTATGGAACAGCACTGTACGTCCATGCGTCGTGATTATCAAACCGCAGGGAGGATTGATTCGCGCTTGATTTTAAGAATCTACGTAAATCAAAGTAATTATTGATATTTAATAAAATTTTGACTCAGTGACTTCATTTATCTACTGAACGTTTCTCCTCTTCAAGTGGAAACATTTAATGTAGATACGTCATTTATGTAATTTTCTATTGTTTACAGCTCAATGGGTAATTAAATCATTTTTACAGCGTTCACCAAAAAGTGTAAACATTAATTAAATAAAAAGTGAAATTTAAATTATAATTTAAATCGGATAATACTGATTACAACATAATAATGTCAAATAGAATATTAGCTGGATTTTACGTTTATTTTATAGAGTTTTATAATTTTAATGTAGATATTTGTTTTTTTAAAAAAGAATAAATATTCAGTCTTACATTTAAGTATATGTCGCTTGGCCGAGTGGTTATAACGTTAACTTTCTGACCATGAGGCACGGGTTCGAACTTTATCACGGTTGTGAATATCTCAATGAAGATGGGGGTATCAGTGTAAATAATACAAGAAATCATAATTAGTTAGATAAAAATTCAAATTGTTTAGGCGAACGCTGGTGGTAGATTCCATAGAACAGTTCGACTAATGAGCTTTAATGTGGATAGGGAATTAAAACGCCTTGTCAATATCGAATGCATAATAGTCTTTTCCGTTTTGATCGCCTGTAAAGACGGAAAGGGCATAAGAAAGGATACTTAGTTGCAGTGAGAAAATGAAAGAAAGGAGCCGAGAATTCCTGTTTTTCTCTCAACGAAGGAGGAGTTATCCGTGACAGGAGGAGCCGACAATTCCTCATGTCCCGTCTAGAGTCGACAATTCCTGCTCTCCAGTGAGCGAATGCTTGGTCGCCTGAGATATGGTTCTAGAATGATTCAACGATTCCTTTTCTACCTGTCAACTAAAGCGGGGTCGCCTTGGATTAATGTGTAGGAGAAACCGAAAGCTCTGTGTCTCTGTAGAGCGTAAGGCAACTCACTCCTGCACTTCAGCTGATATCTCCATCTATTTATTTTTTCGGTAGATAATTTTTTTCCATCAAGTCTTTCTGCAGCTTTTGAGTATTTTGGGCCGCACGTTGCATAGGTGGCCGTAGATTGACCCAACGCCTGAGTTTATTAAAGAACCACGTAATATAGAATATGATGGAGCTTTTTGACTTTATTGACGCTTTTTCAGCAGCGTTGTATGTATTTCCTAAGCGTAACTTTAAGTTGGCTTTTGGCGGTGGAATACCGATTTAAGAACAACAGCTTAGAGATGGCACAATGCCGAATGCATAGAGCCCTCAGTGAGAATTGAACTCCCTACTCGTACTAGTGGGACATTCCCTTCGCTTTCCATTTGCTTTGCCCATCGGACGTAAGCAGTGAGAGCCATGAAAATTCATGGACCAACTTTTGGAAATATCATCCACTCTATTCCCCTCTTATTTCTTCCAAGAAATGACACTGCAACAAATACGCCCCCTCATTAGTGAAATAAAACGAGTGAAAGAAAGATGAAGAAAAAAATTCAGCTTCCTTATCAGTCTAGCATGCATGATTCAGGCGCTATAAGACCCAAGAGGCACTCGAAGTAGAGAGATACAGAGTAAGAGGCACAGATTACGCGCACATGTGGGGAAGATAACGGTTACCCCTAGATTTGTAGTGATCTGGGAAGCATTATCTGGGGAGTCAATTCCACGACGTAGTTGTTCGTGGGAAGAAGCTTTTCGCCTGGAACTTCCATCTCACCAATGCAATACGAAGAGAATGAAGTCCGATGGGCATGGCGGGTCATAGCCACGAAGGTTAGAACTGGTGGAAGTTAGGAATGTAATTAGACTGAACTATTTCCATGGAAATAGCGATAGGGCAGCGAGAGTCTTGTAACGTTTCGTCGGTGGGGAATGGATTGTAGAGTGGAAACGATTCATTACCCACAAGGACATGGTGATGATTTAGACAGGAACAAGCAAAGATGACACGCAAAACGAAGCGTATGAATAAGGTAAAAAAAAAATTGACGGAATTTAATTTTCTATGAATTTATCGAAAATCGATACTTCTTGTGATTGGTGGGAGGGTTCTCATTTCTATCATCTCCTGAGAGCGAACTTGATCAGTCCACGGTTGTGTTATAGATGTACATTCAGGAAAATCTGGTACAAGGCCAAAGGGATGGGATAATAATTTATTTCAATGGTTTTACTGATTTCATTCATATCACATTTTTCCTAACACCAAACAGAAGTCCTCATTTTTTCCATTGTTTCCATGCACCAAAATACCACGTTTTCTCTATTGTACCAACTTTAAATTCAACTGATGAGATACTTACAGATGAATAATGATGATGCGAGAATAAATCGTTGAAACTTTGGAAACAAAATTAAAAATGGCGGAGAAGAACGACCATTATTTATCGGATGAAAAGAGAGTATCTCTCGTATTCACTAAAATATTAGTTAAAAATGGAAGTGATTGATATTTAAATAAAAGTTTCTTTGCATGATGAACATGAACATAATCACATAAAATAGCGATTTAAAATCGCTAACGGCAAATGTCCCAGTAACATGTATTATGCTAGGAATTATTAATAAAGGAACTGTCATCTGCTAATGAAAGTGAGTATATATGAGCACGTTGTTTGAGCAAGTCGTTGAGGAAAATTTTAATTGCATACATGAATCTATTGTTCGGTTTGTTTTGTTTTAGGGCATATCAACCTGAATGGGTTATTTAATTTTGACAGAATTTTTATTGCTGGTAATATTTTTGCAAAAATATATTACTGGTAATATTTAAAAAAAATATATACTGCTGGTAATATTTTTTTCAAAAAAATGTTTTGGTGGTAATATTTTTTTCCAAAATAATATATTGCTGGTATTATTATTTTCCAAATACATATATTACTGATAATATTTTTTTACAAATCTGTATTGCTGGTATTAAAACCTATTCTTATACTTCCATAGTGTTTAGAAACTTTATTGTGAGGTGGGGGTAACTATTTGCCCATAGCAGGGAACCTGACAGGTGCTATCACCCCGGATCACAGTGGATCTGGGAAAACCAGCAATTCAGTGGTGGTTTCATGCTCCTCAAAGTCGCCTGATGAAATATCTTACTGACAGATGTAGTTCATCGTCTTACACATCCACACATGAAAATTGAAATACTGGTATTTGATTTCCCGTCATGAGAATAAGACGCTTTGGTGATTGTCGAACGAAAGATCACTAACGAATTCGAGCAGCAGAGAGATTTGTAAGTATGTAAACAAATCTAACGCAATATAAGTTGGATGGGCGATAATGTTAATGAACTTAAATATACTCTTTTACTTCTAACTGGTTTTACACTATTTACATTGTTAGGACTGTTCTAACTACTCAGCCACATTCTAATACATATACATATATATATATATATATATATATATATATATATATATATATATATATATATATATATATATATATATATTCGGTTGGGGATGAAATAGAACTAATGTTTTTAATTTAATTACAACAAAATTAAATTCGAAATGTTTTAGCTTCCATTTTTGAAACATGGTTATTAATGTGTAGCGAAAAACATTTTAAATCAGTTAATTCATAATATTAATGCTTTGTAAATTTACATTGAGCACTACTTTGTAAAAAGAGAAATAACTATAATAATACGGGATTATATATCTTACTGTTCTTTCTTTCTTTATATATATATACATACATATATATATATATATATATATATATATATATATATATATATATATATATATATATACATATATATATATATATATATATATATTACACATTACACATTATGAAATGGACAAAGTCCGACAATTATTTTAAGACATTTTTATGTTTATACATTCTTTTTATAGCTAGAAATATTTAAGTAAATGCTCTGTTTATAATAAACAGTATTAAACAACATTTACCGGCCTGAAATCCGAGAAATTTTCATAGAAAATATTCGTCCTCCGGTAAATGTTGTTTAATACTGTTTATTATAAACAGATCATTTACTTAAATATTTGTATCTATAAAAAGAATGTATAAACATAAATATCTTTATATATATATATATATATATATATATATATATATATATATATATATATATATATATATATATATATATATATAAATATATATATATATATATATATATATATGTGTGTTATAATATTTTTTGTTTAAAAAATATGTTTCCTTCGCTATATAAGAGTTCTCATGTTTCAAAACTAAGAGCCGAGATCCCTAATATAATTTTTGAAATTATGTTGAGTTAAGGTGTCTGGTCACGCTTTCTCGTCAAGCGAGAATTTGGGAAACAAAAACAAAACACACACACACACACACACACATATATATATATATATATATATATATATATATATATATATATATATATATGTTTTGTTTTTGTTTGCATGGGTTATTTAATGCCGACAATGTTTTTTCCTGGTAATATTTTGTTTTGTCAAAAATCTATTTCTGATATTTATTTTTTCCTCAAAAATATATAGTTGATAATATTATGTTAAAAATGTATTGTTGGTAATATCTTTTTTTTCAAAAACGTGTTGCTGGTAGATATATTTTTGAAAAAAAATTCAAAAATATATTGCTGGTAATAGTTTTTTCTTCAAAAATTTATTTCTGGTAATAATGTTTTACAAAGTATTTCTGGTATTAAAACATATTTTTACACTTTCATAATGCTTTTTACCTCAGTTTCGGGGTTAACTATTTGCCCATAGCTTGGACTCTAACAGGAGTTACCACCGCGTGTCAGGGTGGACATGTGAACACCAGCAATTAAGAGGTGGTTCAGAGGCCTTGCTGTTGGACGTAGTTAATCGTCTTACCGCGGATTTACCGCGGACGCGGATTTAGTTTATCGTCATACCCAGGACGGAGATATATGTTGACATATTTAAGTGGGTGGTATTATGATGTGCTCTTAATTTTCTCTTACTTCTGTATAGTTCCATTCTTATTACATTGTTCATGTCGACAAACGAAGACATTGTTTTCTTCCATATCTTCCTGCACCAAAATAACACATTCGTTCTCTTATACCAGCTTTAAATCATTTTAATGATACTGACATGATGCAGCGTCAAGGAAACTTTGAAAATAAAATAAAACGATGTATTAATATTGATTGTTAATATAGGTTCCACCCTAAATAGGAAAGTAGGGAAGAATGTCCACTTTTTTCTGGGCGCAGAAGAAGGATCACTGATATTCGCTAAAATTATGGTTCAAATAATAATGGGTCTTTTAAATGTAAGAGAAAAAATATTTTCAATATGAAAATGGGAAAAAAATCTACATGTATTAGCGATTAGAGATTGGTACCAATAATACTTCATAGCCTTGTGTCAGACTTAGAAAATGTTAACAAAGAAACCGAATAATATTGAGGAAAGTGAGTATGTATGAATGCAAGTTTCTGAAAGAATATTTGTCATATCTAATATATGAAACTTTTGTTTTATTCCTACTTAGATATATTTCCATACAGCCTTGATTTTGACATTCCAAACATGTGGCCCACTCCTTGCGCTGTCTCACTTTATAACTATAAAGTCAAAAGAAGGCGAGTTTTTTCCATGTCTCTCAGCCAACACAAATCATGAATAAGGTTACAGTTTATTAATATTTTTTAGCGTCTCGTGTAGCCCAGAGTTTCAGGGTATTTGAAACAAGCTGTGGAACTCATGCTTCAAGAGCTACAAAGAAATAGTAGAAATAATTTATTTGCCAATGAATGTGGCCAGAAGAAATCTTGATAGGCTGGCGTGCTTGAACCACTTGTTTCGCCAAATGGGATCGTTATCACTGCCTTGCAATGCCACTGAGTCCGTGTTCTACGTTATCGCATATTTTCTTGCAAAGAAATATCGCCAATTTGCATCGGAATCCATCGTTATTTTACGATGACACTTACAGCTCAGGGGAAAAGGGATTTTACCATCAAATCGACTCGCAGACATTTGTCGATGATGCAACGATGAAGACAGCGAATGCCTGAGTTATCTTTCGCCGTTTGCATTTTATTGTCTACCGACGGCACCCGAAAACTTGTGCGTTCTTCATTTCCATCACAAGTATTTTGCCCCTCCACTACATAATATCTTTTATTACTTTAAGTAACTTTTGACTCTTTATCATCTGTTCTTGATATCTTATTTATTAAGTCAACTGATTGATTTGTTGTTGTTTTTTTACGGATTATCAACCTTTTTAAAAACAGAACATATTTTTCATTGTAAGATGTTTTAAGGGTTTATGACTACATCATGTTGAAACACCGTTTCCCGGACGATCATCGAAGTTAAGCAACATCATGCATTGTCTGTATCGAGATGAGTGACCACATTAAAATACAAGTGTTGAATATTGAGTTCTTATTTTAGTACTGCTTATTTACTCCGTATTTATGGGCACGTAACTGAGTGGTTAGAACGTTCGCATTCTGACCATGAGACCCGGGTTCGAATCTCACCATTTGTCAGGAAGTAGACTTCCTGATGTTATCGGAATGAAGGGGTTGAACCCTGCGTGCGGCACCTTTGTGAAGTGCCAGAAAACCATACCACGGGTTGAACTAAGACGTGTCTGTGAAACTGAACAGATGGATCCTTTGGGGGCCGTCGACAGCTGTGCTAGCACAAACTCACAAGCCATCGTGGCCGAGGGCTTGAGCGTGCTAGCCTTGTTCAAATTGTTGATCACGCTAAATAACACGCTCTTTCCCAGAAACTGTAACTCAGCATTGTTGCAGTATAAACCACAGGTGCGCTCTGTGGGTGTTGAACAGGCACAAATGTGCCTGAGCGAGAGTCTGCAATAGGGATTGGCTAGCCACCCTAATAGACGGGTATCCTCGAATCTGAGTGGCCAGCTATACATGCATGCATACATACATTTATTGCTCACCCCGTTTCCAAATTATCATTCAAATATGATCGATCAAGGGTCTCCACGACTTTCTAGGCTTATAGCCATATCACCCTGAAACACCGGTTTCCTTAGGATCTCTGAAGATAAGCAACATCAAACCTGGTCTCTACCTCGATGGGTGACTTGTTGCGAATACCAGGCGGAGGTGTAATGGATAATGGCTCGGAATTAGCAATGAGAGAGCTGCGTTCCAATTCTAGTCGGTTTCGTTATATACACTTACGCGGAAATATGCTAGGGAAATGGAATCATATCATCTCCCCTAGCTATGGATTAATTAGTTATGCTTGTATCACTAAATCATTGCGATCTAAAAAAATTACAATCTAAAAATATTTTCCTGCTTTAAACCTACAAAGTTTTGATAAGCTGTAAAAAAAATCGAATCAACCAATCAAGATGTTATAATAATCAATCAAAGTTCTGTTCTCCATTAAGTTGTCAGTGACGTTCTCTTCTTTTCCTACAATTTCTATATAAACAACATTTTCAGCAGGACATCTATTTTCTAAAGTTGATTTTACCATCATGCATTGTCCACTTGAAAGTCCTATTCTGGATATAGCTACATGAAGCCGACCACGAGAGAAACCTTTGTAACAATAATAATTTAACAAACTATTTTCACTTGTTTAAATAATACGACGCAGTTTTAAGAACATCAAATTAAACAGATAATTTTAGCATTTAAAAAAATCTCATAAATATTTTCAACTCTTTTTAGTTAATGGGAAACATCAGACGACAACAATGCTTATATTATGAACGCTGTATATTTTCTAACTCACGGCTGAATTTTTAACGAGGCAGATATAAATTCTTTCCAAAGAAAAAAAAGATACATTATTAAGAGAAATATTGCTTATATATAGGAATGTTTACAACTAGAATTTTTTGCAATACACTGACGCATGTTGAAATTCTCGAAGTATTTAAAATTGTTAAAGTTATCGCTAATATTTTTTGCCGAGAATTTACAAACTCTACGTTTCGTTCAATTTCGCAAACCATTCGATGAAATTTGAATAAGTTGATTTGTTTGGAAAATACTTTGATAAAAACTCTACTTTGTGGTTTAATAATTTCTTGAATTTAATTTTATAGGACATCATGGTAATATTTTTAAGAACATTTTTTTTCCTTTTTAACAGCGAAAAATAAATTCTTAGGATTTCTTACTCTTGAGCACGCAACATACGTAAATAATTCATTCCGGATCCAAATTCCAAATTTTCGATGCAGTTGGCCTTGTGATGTCTTTATAGTTCTCGCAAACACGACGAACTGGAAACTGTATGTTTGCATATAAAAACTTTAAAAAAAGACATGCAAAAAAATATTGCGTTTTATTAAAAAAACTATTTGTTACTTTAATCATTAAATTGTTTTTAAAATAGTAAGTGTATTTCGTATGTCAAATAATAAATCTTTTAATCCCCCCCCACAAATTAATGAAAATTTATTGTACTAAGCTACGCATTCTCGTAAAACCACCTCTGATTTGTACACACTTAACTTGTTTGCACTTCTTTCGATAATTTGTTTTTGATCGGCCATTTGGCTATTTTAGAGGGTGTGACAGACAGACAGACGGACTAACGGAAGACACAGAATTTTCTATATAGATTTGATTTTAAAATAAATATGATAAATGAAATGTACTCTAAACATTTTGAAGCAAATTATGCAACCACTTATGATGAAAATGTCATTTGTTTTGAGGAAAACTAAGGATGGGTGCTTATTTATATGTTAACAACTACTGAATAGGCTGGTTTACCCTACTGTTTACTCAGCCTGGGTATGGCGATAAATTACATGTGCGTCCTGGATAAGACGATAAACTCCATCCAACAGAAAGATCTCTGATCAAGAGGTTTTGAGGTGCGTGGAACCCACCTCTTAATTGCTGGTGTTCCCAGATTCAGCCTGACCCGGGGTGGTAGCACCTGTCAGGATCCCAGCTATGGAAGAATAGTTAACTCAAAACACGATGAAAGTAGAAAAATAGGTTTTAATACCAGCAATATATTTTTGGAATATTATTACCAGAAATACATTTTTGAAGATAAAATTGTTCTCTGCAAGACATTATTACCAGCAGAAGATTTTTTAAAAGAAAAATATTACAAGCAAGACAATCTTTTAAAAAAAATGTTATCAGCAGTACATTATTGGGGAAAATATTGTTGGCCTTCAATAACTCATTGATATGCCGTAAAACAAATAAACCAAACCAAACTAATCTACCATTTACTCTACTGATGCAAGATGGAGACACTGAAAAAAAATAGCCAGGAGTGAATTTATAAAAGATTAATTGTGTCGATTACAAATTATCAAAGATGATATAGCGTCCGATAGCGAAAGTAACTATTCTACTCTTGGTGGAGACGAACTCAGTATAAAACAGGCCATAATCAAGCTTTTACTTCAAAGAATATATGAACAATATAATTGTGGGATTTATCATTCGCCTACAATGATCTTTGACATATCATTAAATGTTAGATTTAAATTTTTACGCTTGAAGAATTAATTTCTCTCTCCGGCTAAGGGTTCTGGTAAACGAGCGGAATGAATTTAGAAGTCATCTCCATGACACTCGAAGATCTCCAAGCCCAGAAGCCTCTTGACATTATAAATTACTCCTATTGCTGGATAATTCTTATTCAGAATGGAAGAAAAGAGATTTAGTGGATCACATATTTGACTAGCTAAGGAATTCCATTACACCAACTGAATAAATAGATTTTTAATGGCACAATGATATACTATTTCCTAACTGTCTTGGATTGTTTCTCCTTTTATGAAAACTAATTCTTCCTTTGGTATCTGTACCAAATAATGGCATTTTATAAAAATATTAGCATTTTGCTCAATATAACTAATTTAATTAATATAGCAATCTCCTTACCAATAAAGAAAAGAGTTGAAGCAAAAGAAATATGGGTCTACAGAAGGATGCTGAGAATGCCATGGGCCGAACATATGAGCACCGACAACGTTTTAGAGAAGATGGGAAAATGGACGCTTATACTTAATATCTGGAAGGAAGAGTTGACATTTCTAGAGCACATAATGAAGAAATACGGCTTGGAAAGTCTGATACTCACAAGATATATTGAAGACAAGAGAGACAGAAGAAAACAACGCATAACCTATGTTTTCTAATTTCGCATTCAAATGTGACAAACAAGGGTCTCCACAACTTCGCACTGAAGTTAAGTAACGTCGAGCCTGGTCTGTACTTAAATGGGTGGCCACATGGAAAAACCAATTGCCGTAAGCTTGAGTGTGTGGGGTGTAATGGATAATGGCTCGGAATTGGAATCCGAAGACGTATTGCGATGGCCAAGGACGTATTCCAAAAGCTGGGCAGAGTACTGCGAGACAGGAGAATTTCTTTGGTGACAAAAAAAAAGAGTACTGAGCTGTTACGTGACATCTGTCCTCCTTTACGGCAGCTAATGTTGCACAGTCTCCTCAAAGATGAAGAAGAGACTCTAGGCAATGGAGATATTGTTCTACAGAAGGATGATAAGAATATCATGTATCGAGCGTGTGAGCAAGGATGAGGTCTTGGAGAGGATGCAAACAAGGAGGAAGCTTATGCCTGACATCAGGAAGAGGCAGATGAAATTTCTGGGCACATAATAAGAAAGGAGGGCCTGGAGAATCTGATATTCACAGGGTGAAAATAGAGGGAAAGAGAGACAAGGGAAAGCAACGCATGTCATACCTGGCGGGCTTAAGCAAGTGGATGACAGAACGTGGTCTGGGGGAGGTGGCAGAAGAACGGAACTTGTTGAGAGCTACACGGGATAGGGGGAAGTGGAGAGCCATGATCGCCTATGTCCGGAAGGTACATGAAAAAAAAAAGAGCCATGTTCCAATTCAAGTCGAGTTCGTTATTTTCACTTAAGCACAGATAACCTGAGGAAATTTAGGAATCCACTTCTTCGTCCCCCTGTTATGGGTTAAATTGGTAATAATTTTATAACTAAATATTTATTATCTCCCTCAAAGATTTCGTACAATCTAAAAAAAACAAAGATTTACCCTGCAATGAGAAAAAAAGTCGTAAAAAAGGGATTACACCATTAAAAGGCAACTCTTGTAGCACTAAACTTTGTCTCTTTAGCATCTGTCCTTTTCTGGCAACCTTTCAAGCTATGAAACTTTTATATTATTATTACTTTATTTCCTTTGAGGTCTTTCAACAAATCCCCATTTATATGGGTTAAATAGTAGGACATGTATCTGAAAAGTTCATTGTTATCTCCCGAAAAATATTAATGTAAATGCACTCATTTTTTTCCGGGTCCCGACCAGAGACTTAAGGTCAGAAAAGGCATCATGACATTTTTCTCTGAACAATTAAGGAAAAAAACAAAAGAAATGTTTTACATATATAAAACCCTTCGCAAGGTGTGGGCTGTACTCGTGAGAACAATCGTTTGTATTTCTTTAAGGCATGGGCTACCAGGAATCCCTTCTATGAGTCTACTGAAATCTTTTCCAAACAATCCGAGGGCTCCAACTACAAGAAGGATTGTTGATGTTCTCATGTGCCATATTTTTGAGATTTCGATTTCATGGTCCATTTTGATAGCTTATTGAAGATCTTCCAAGATACATTGCAGTCTGCAGGGACTGCCTTATCAATAAGGAGGCAATAGTTCCGTTTGCGGTCTGTAATAACGATGTCTGGGCGATTAGTTTTGTTTGTTCTATGAAAATGTCTGGGCGATTAGCTTTGATTGTTCTGTTATTATTCTAGTATTATTCTAATAATGTTCTATTGATATTATTATTAGTAGTAGTATTCGTACTTCCTCTTTCTCGCTAAAACAAAACGGCGTCTATGATTTCTCTTTTTTTTTCAGACTTTCTTCGCAAGCAAATCGGAGTTGTTAATTATTTATCTAAGCTAACAGCAATGCGTCACACGCATATCTAACGCACTAACTAAAAGAAAAACAAGAGGCAGAATTATATGTTAAGTGTATTTGCATATATTTTGTCTGGAATGTATGTCACTTTTTCTCGTATGAGAATTATCTTCATTGCAAAGGAGAATTCGAAAAGAGGCATCAAATATTATCAAGAATTGATGCTAATATTGAAAGTCTACAAATTACTGCTTAAAATTATAACATCCGTGAAATATTGATACTTTTTTGTTTATATCTGGGAGCAAACACATAAACTGGTGTTGATCAGGACTTGACCAAGGGTTGTATCTTGGTCAGGATGACTTGTGACGCAGTGGAGAGAGAACCATCGAGGTCTTTCAACAAATTCCCATTTATATGGGTTAAATAGTAGGACCTTTATCTGAAAAGTTCATTGTTATCTTCCGAAAAAATATTAATGTAAAATTTTACTCAAAATTCAAAAGGAATCATTCTGAAAATCAATGCTTCGGTTTTAAATCACACATCCTATGGTTGATAAATTGAAACATCGGTTCCCATACGATCACCGAAGTTAAGCAACGTCGACCCTGTTCAGTACCTAGATGGATGACCGCTTGGCAATAACAGGTGCTGTAAGCTGGGATATGCGGGTGGTGTAATGGATAATGACTCAGAATTATTAACCGGAGAGCCGAGTTCCAACACCATTTGGGTTAGTTATATTCACTTACGCGCAAAAAATCTTGAGGAAAGGTATAAATCCATCTCTTTTCCCTAGCTATGGGTTAATTAGAAAGACTAAATCTTTATTATCTCTGAAAAATTCTTGTAATCTAAAAATATTTCCCTTGCTGTAAAAAAACAAGAAAAGCCGTAAAAAACGATCAATCAATTTAATAAAATGGGTTTAATTAAATGTTTCATATATGCCGTGATTTTAAATTGGTATCCGTTGTTCAAGTATTGGCGATCCCAATAAACCTAGAAAGCCATGGAACCAAAACGCATCATTGTTCTCTAGATTAACTCAATTTATCCAATGCTTTCATTTTCGATACGATCTGTATACAAAGAAATTTATTTTATTTGGGAAATGTAGTTATCGAAGCGTCGGTTCTTAAGCTGATAGCGTCGAGGTGCTTACGCTCTGGAAAGATTGTTTTCAGTTTTGTCTAAATTCATATTTCAATATGATTGGAACGACTTCTCTGCTCTTTCTAGAGACGCGACGCACCGACCTGTACAGGAAGAGATGAATTGGTTTTCTCAGGCTTTAGCAACGGCTGCTCGGGTACAGTGATCAGTTCTCGACGAGCAGAGCGAAATTAATGAGGTGGAAAGGCAATTTATGACAACCTCTCAGAGAGGCGCATTCATATTCTCCTGTTAAGCAAGAACTCGGGGTTTCCCGCTTTCTTATAGTCAGAAAGATATTTCCTTATAAAAAGAATCTGTCGCTCTTCTCTCTGTTAATGTTCGACATTCCCTGCTGTTCAAAACAAAATACAATGTTATATACGCGGTTGAATCAGTAAGTGTGTAGCTGGATACCCCATTATTAGGCGATCTTTGATGCGAACATTTCATTGTATGATGTTCGGTATTGATCCTTTAAGCATCCCATACTACTGGAAGTAAATAATATATTGTCACGTGACGTCGGATAAGTCACCAGATAATACAGGCTAATAATATCATATCACGTCGTCTTGATACAGATAACAGGAAGGCTATGGAAGAAAGGTTTATTTTGCTATTTTTTATTTTCTCCATTATGGACAATATTATGTCTGTGATATAATAACCCGTTACTTAACGAACAGAACGGAATCATTGAAATGAAACGGAATGACGAATATGCTTTGTTCTCATAGAGATTCATATACTACGGCATGCACAAAATTATATAAAAATATTTACATGTGTCCCACGCATAGAAAATGTAACACATATCTACAGAGCAAGCAGAGTGAACAGGAAATGAAAAAATGTAGTCTTACATGTAATAATTCAAAACGAGAATTGGATTTGCCAGAGATAATTCTGTGTTTCTGGAGAAACCATATTTATGATTCCAGATTCGAATGGGCCGGATTTATCTGTTATATCGCTATTTAGGATATATTCTACAAACGCAGAAACGGCGAGACGGAGATTCTATATATGGTGAAGCATAAAAGCATCTGTTCGGATTCGCTCCTGGAAGCTGACGTAATGTGGGACTGGCTGTAGAACTGAGTAACTGTCACTTTCGTCACTATGCGGCAGTCACATGACCCACATGAGTTCATTTCCACAAAAGGGAGAGAATCGCCTTTTGTACCTCTAAAATACCTAATCTCAAATGAATCAAATAATTGAAGACACCTTTTCCTTCTGAGGCGAATGTACTGGCATTGCATTGAGGAGGCAAGTTCAAGAACGATTTTTAACAGTAGATCAACAACCTCTAACATGTGTTCCAAGAAATAGAACACAATATATACTTTTCATGAACAGTAACACTGGCATGGAATTGGAATGAAATCAGGGATAGTACATACCCTAAATTCATCATACGAAATCAGAAAGTGGAATTAGTAAATACCAAACATTTCAAATACTTCGAATCAGTTATAACAAATTTACTATAGCAGAAAAGGAAATTGAACATTGCACCAAGAATAGTTTCACCCAACACTGCAAATTGCTACAAAACATTAAACTGAAAAATCGAATCCTGTTTATAAATAGCCTCATCAGATTGAGACTTTCATATGGATGTCATGTCTGGTGCCAGACCCCGTTCAGAAATATCTAAACTATCAGCTGTATACAATTGCTTTGTAAGATCAATTGTTAAAAATGACTTTGATCGAATGAAATCTGTAGGTCTTAGTGAGAAACAAACTTCTTCGAAACATGTGAACTGGCTAAAGAATTATAAAGAACTGTCGCGGATGAGAGAAACCACATTTATTAAGGAATTACAACATCAGCAACAACTAAAATGGATAGTACATGTAAGTGGAAGAGATACACTCAAGATGAAGACGGTCCACACGATTTCAAATAAAAGGTTTGGAACGAAGCTCCGATAAGTGCGATAACAGCAACTAGAGTAGAGGGAGCTATTTTGCTGAAAAAGTAAACTATTTTTTCAGCAAAATCCCAGAAAATGATTCAGTCATACTGAATACCACGTGAAAAAATCCATAAATTATGTAATTTCTTAAAATTACTAAAAGCGGGAGCACATCTTAATGGTTCTGCCAGAGCTAATCCGGTCATGTACTATTTGTCAAGGACGTGACATCATGAGGATGCGATCCCATCGTGCGACACCAGCACCTGAAATCAACGCTACATATGCCCCAAGTGCAGTGTGAGAATGGATTGATTGATTGATTTTTTACGGTTTATCAACCCATCATGTATTATTTATAGTCTGAACATATTTATTCTGATTTTCAGAATGATTCTGTTTGAATTTCGTATAAATTTTGCATTAATAATATTTGTGGGGAGATAACAATGAATTTTTCAGATACAGGTCTTAATATTTAACCCATAGAAATTGGAAACATTTGGGAATCCTCAATAAGCTGTACTCCCACAAAGTCACATCTCATCCTGACGAAGATAGTGTCCTTGGTCAAGTCCTGGTCACACCAGTGTACACGTTCTCTCTTCCAAATAAAATAGGATCATTATTTGAAGGGTGTTATAATTTAATGGAATAATTTGTAAACTTTCAATAATGATACGATTTTCTTTCAGACGCTGGCAAACACTGGTACATTGTTATTGGTGTGAGCTCGGTGAAGAGAGCGTATTATTATTATTAAGATTCTAATTCGAGCATTTTCACCGTATTGCGCTAGTAAAAAGCACGTTACGATGTGCCGTTTTTGTCTTGTTACAGCTACAATAAATCCACACAGAAAGATCAAATAATTATGGAATTTATTCAAATCGGTAAACTAATTTTGGTTTATCTAATCACAACATTACACCGTTATACTCTTCGTTCTCTTTTTGCGTAAAGGGGATTTCGGAACCTAAGAATAATTCATGACCATTCTAATGTCCATGGTAGGATTGATGAGTCATATTAATTAATGATTCTTATTCTAATCTGTCTTTATGGTATCAGTTCAAATTGTCCTGTTAAAGTAGGGTAAGAGGCTTTCATTGTCTGGCGACGAGCGAAAGATCATGACACAGCATTAGTAGACTAAATGGTAACGGCATTATTCCTGGGATTTGAAACCATGCCCCAATTTGAATTACCGACATTATTATATTCGAGACTTGATCAGTTAAAGTGTTGCTATGTAGAGCTTAGAAAATTAAAAAAAAACAACAACCCGTCAATATATTTGTAAATAGGTTAATAACACATTAGAAATGAAACCATATTCAGTAATATCGGTAAGGAGTAAGCTTAACACGGTATAAATTTATAAATTGGGCATATCCCGTGAAAAACGAACTCACCATAGCAGTAAGAATTTATGTCACAACTCCACAATAAGATTCTCAAACATTATTCTGTGGTAGCGATAATATTTGATGAAATTAAAAACGAAAATCCCCATTTATTGGATGAGTTACAGGTTTTCACTCAAACAATCTGGTTTAGTTTCCGATAGCAAACAAATGCCAACCTTTATTTAACTAAGTCGCGGCTTTCACTGAGATGAACTGTTTATGTGAAGAGTTTTAGAATTGTTATCCTTTTTGTTTTACAGTAATTCGCCTTATCCGTCAAAATACCACGTCTTTTTTATTTGCTTGATCGAGTCCGATTAACTTCCATCTCCAATTGAACACGATCTATCATTACCAGAGTCATACACAATTGATACGCTGCTTCTACGCTATTTTTGAGCCAATATGGCTACGCTTCCGGTGTAGACAGTTGACGCCATGGCGACAGTGTCGAGTCTCTTTTTGGTGTTAAAAGACAACTTCAGATTGGACTTGAGACGCACAAAAGAGCGGCCGGAAATGAAATACCGTAGAACGGATTTCCGGGGAGTCGTAATCTAAGGCAAACACAGATAAAAGCATCGAGGGACGGACGGGTGAAACTGTGTGTAGGTAACATTAGAACTTGGCAGTTTTCTCGTTACCCAGGAGATACCGTCTGCAAACATTTTTAATAGGACACATATTCTGTTTCACCAGAAGTATATTAATCCCAGCTTTAAAGTGACGTACATTTTCGAGGAACAATTCTACTCAATGGTTTTCGTCTGGACGATTTGCTCTAAGGCGTTTGTAATTTTCACTCGATAAAAGATCGAATGTCCACAACAATTTAATGTTTGTTGGAAGCAGACAACGAATGGCATGAATGCTATGAAATCTCGATAGGTGATTAAAAACATTTTTCTTTTTGTCCAATTTTCTTTAATCATTTCACTCCAAAGAAGGGAATAAATCCACTATGACTGAAATGAAAGAATATGATGAAAAGAACAAGAGCGAATAAAATAAAACAAAAAGAGAACAATAAAAGAATATGAATAAAGAAGACAACGGTTTAAATTTTTGAAGATCAATGTTGGCTGGAAAGCAAGAAAGCGAAAGAGAGTTCCATAACCGAGATATGCGAGAGAAGAAACTGTTACCATAGAACTTACAGGTATATCTAGCCATTTCAACTGTAAAATGATGAGATTTCCGCCAATCTAGTAATGCGGTTAAATTCGTAAAGTGTGTGTACCAAAAGGGAAAAACTCATCGTAAAAGTTACCATGAAAATATTTATAGAAAATGCACAGGGAACCTACATTACGTCGGTGGGAAAATGACTGAAGCCGATATGCCAGTCCAGGATTGATAATATTGCAAGTTCTTCTTTGGATGAAGAACCTCTAAATACATAGCAGATGCACAATGTCAGATGCAGCAGCAATGGAAGAATTATAAATTTGTAAGATGCATTCTGGGGAGATATAAAAATTGTCTAACGAGATACAGTGAACCAACATTTGTAGCAGCAGACGTAGAAATTGGGTCAGTATAATCTCTACACTTTATGTCAGTAGAAAACCACTCTCCTGAAGGTTAGCATCAGTCATGCCGATAGAAAACAAAAACTTTCTCTGAGACGATTAAATGAGAGAATTTTTTTTTATGTCTAATCACAAATTTAATTACCTCGTCCGTCCTGGGTAAGACGTTAAACTACATCCGGCAGAAGGCCTCTGATCAGGGGGTCTTGAGTAGCGTGGTGCCACTTCTTAATTGCTGATGTTCACATGTTTACCCTGGCCCGGGGTGGTAGCACCAGTTAGGCGCCCAGCTATGGGCAAATAGTTAACCCCCAAACTGGAGGCAAAACATGTAAAAATAGGTTTTAATACTAGTAAAACATTTTTATATATAATTGTTACCAGCAATAAATTTTTGAAGAAAAAATTATTACCAGCAAAACATTTTTGAAGAAAAATATTACCAGCAATACATTTTTGGAAAAAATATTGCAAAAATACTTTTTGATAAAAAATATTACCAGCAATATACATCTTGTCGGCATTAAATAACCGATTAAGGTGATATGCCGTAAACCAAACCAAACCAAAAACAAACCAATTACCTTATCCACAGAAATCTGAAAACTTTTCGATAATGCATTTACTGCATTTGGAGATTAAACCCATTTCTTTCCAAAAGCTAAGCCTAAAGAGAATTTCGTTAAAAACAAAGAAATGCTGCTATATAATGTCAGTCCACGTATCAGTCCGTCAGTTATGTGCCATGCATGATACACGCTTAGGCGATCATGCATCTTTCGATATATGACTGACGAGGCAGATATTTTCTCGTGGTAGGTTGCCATTTCTTTCTGCGGTAGACCAGATGCCATCCAGGGCTACAGAACTCGGTCTGTCCTTCTATTTACCCATAGCTGGGGGGGGGGGAGAAGAAGAGGATTCAAACTCCCAAGGGTATTAGATTGTAAGTGAATGTAATGGATTCGACTGGAATTCGAACTTGGCTCTCCAATTCGTCAATCCTTGCCGCTATCCATTACTCCACCGTGCCTCCTATACGACAGCGAATAAAGGACAATTTTTTCACAGATGAACAAAAGTGTGGTCCAACAGAATGATGTTGAGAATACCATAGGATTGAACATGTGAGCAATGAAGACATTTTAAGGAAAATGGAAACAAGAATTACACACATACTTAGCAAGACACAGTTGAAATTTCTAGGGCATATAAAGAAGAAAGTTTGAAAGACTCACACAGCGAATTTACTTTGAATATTTCAATATTTACATGAGACCGTGTTTGTGTTTTTGATTAGAACTACCATTACAAATTACTATGTAAGGCTATTATGCATTTTTGGTAAAGAAAATGAAAATTAACATATTCATTATTACCATTTTAGGAACCTTGCCAAAGGACATACATCTTTCTAATAGACTTAGCATTATAAAACTACTTACTCATTATTTTGGCAAACAAAATTTATTAACAGATTCATTGCTACTGTGGATATCTGAACACTTATGAAATGCCATCTATGATTTTAGTTAGAAGTATCATCAGAAATATCTGTCTATATTCCTGAGACGAGGATTCGAAACTATTTACACTATTTACATTGTTCAAACTGTTGCCCTCATCTTCATTGCCATATTCACATTTCGGCTGTCGTACACTCCTGCCTTCTTCAGTATCTGTCTATATTTCAGAGATGAGGTATTGTAATTATTTACACTATACACATTGTTTGGACTGTTGCCCTCATCTCCATTGCTTTATTCACATTTCAGCTGTCGTACGCTCCAGCCTTCTTCAGATTCTGTCCATATTTCCGAGATGAGGTATTGTAATTATTTACACTATTTACATTGTTCAGACTGTTGTCTTCGTCTACATTGCCATATTCACATTTCGACAGTTGTACGCTCCTGCCTTATTCAGGATCTGTCTATATTTCGGAGAGGAGGTATTGTAATTATTTACTCTATTTACATTGTTCAGACTGTTGTCATCATCTCCATTGCCATATTCACATTTCGGCAGTTGTACGCTCCTGCCTTCTTCAGGATCTGTCCATATTTTGGAGAGGAGGTATTGTAATTATTTACTCTATTTACATTGTTCACACTGTTTTCCTCATCCTCGTTGTTATATTGACAACGTTTATGTTGCTTGTAGTCCTTTTTTTCTTTTACATAGCTTATACAAGAACAATTTAAACTAGATTTAAATAGTTTTGGAACATAATTAACGTAAAATTGTCACTCTATCGCTTTGGTAACTTTTTTCTATCATTATTTTACTTACTGTCTGTCGCAAACTTTTCTATTCAAAATGAAAAGAATCTTTCATCTACGATCAATGTTTTTGAAAAGTCTAATCCAGTAGTGTCACTGTGTGACTGAAAATCTATTCTTGATGATGAAAAAAAAAATATATATATATGAATTCAAAATGGGGTAGAAAATTGGGAAACTTCAGGTCGTAAGTTTGAGATGTGGGGGAGGAGCAATGTGACCTTGTTGAAATAAAAACTTATATATTATATTTATATGGCCTGTCGATTGCGTCTAGCAGGAAACTGCCTGTCGCCTCTAAGTGTTGACTTCAGTGTTCATTTTTATATTTACAACGCTGTATCTCTGATATTGAGCACTTTATCCCATAAATATAGCACACCTTAAGAGTATATTTCTTCACATATATATAGGTATATATCTATCTATATAAGAAATTGTTAGGAGGATTTGAGATAATCATAATTAAGTAATTCATCGAGTTTTAGAAGAAACCTCAAGAGAATGCAGAAAGCACTGGACGGCCGTTTCGTCCTATATTTGGGACTCATCAGCAGTGGGCATCCACTATCAGGAATTGAAACCCGTGTAGTTACGTTATTAAGCAAACGTCATACCAACTGTGCCACGGGCCCCGGTGACGAAGAGGCAACGAATTAAACTCGACATAGCGCCGCTTATATATATATATATATATATATATATATATATATATATATATATATATATATATATATATATATATATATATATATATATATATATATATATATATATATATATATATATATATATATATATATATATATATATATATATATATATATATATATATATATATATATATATATATATATATATATATATATATATATATATATATATATATATATATATATATATATATATATATATATCGAACTCGACGTATGAGGGTCAGACAGATCAGTTCCCAGAAACTGAAAGCCCGACACCGACACAGGATTTGATTATAGTGGTGAAGGCTTTGTGCAGGGCCATCCACACTTTTTGGAGGGACGAATACAGGGACCTGGTGCAACGAATGCCTCAAGGTCCCCAAACGAACGTCCGCAGGTTTTGAATTCAGAGTTGTCCTTCTCCTAGACCAGTTGGCATCCAAGGCTCTAGAACCCAAATCTGTCCTGCTATTTACCCATAGTTGGAGGGAGAAGAAGAGTATATATATATATATATATATATATATATATATATATATAAAGTTTTCTTCACGCCCATAGTTGAAAGGTAACAAAAATAATTAACTACATAAATTTAGCATTTTTCCAGTGTCGAATAGAACTCCGGAAATGCATTATAAATTGACTATGGTTATCTTGTGGTGTGCACAGGATATATATTATTTCCTCCTACTCGATTCGTCGCTTTGTCGCAGTATCATACACCTTTGAAGGCTTTATGTATCTTAACACGGAAAGGCATTAATTATGTGGACTTTTATATTCTGTTTTCGAGTAAACTCAATCCACTGTCTCGTATATCTTGGTCGAGAGGTTAACAGCCCGTGTAGATGTCAGGGAAAGTCGGATGTCCACGCAAGTTTCGAAATGAATTTATTATAGCCATGAAGCAGTTTCTGAGGTCGGAAGAATTAATCGAAGGTTGGGAATGGTAGTGATGTAAACATTACTTGATGAAGAATAATATAGCAACCTCAACAGGAAGAAAAGGTCAGACAAAACTCACACTCCTAAGAGATCATTTACAATATTTTATGTGTTGAAGGCGTCCACACGTCTCAATTTGACCCGTGTAAATTAATGAAAACATTTCCTCTACTTAAAATACACTATGGCTGTTTTTATTAAGCAAGTTAATTTTTACTATAAACAATTTGTATTAACTTAGTGATATTTGTAAAATTTCTAGGATATCTTCATATGTTTTGTGAGTTTCAGCTTATATTATACACTGGCTTAAAAGCTGCTCTGCGTCCGGGCTTTTACGCTAGTTCTTTCGGAGGGAAAATTGGGCAAACAGCCCAAAACTAAAGTGATCTCTGGTCTAGTTTAGAAAACAGCAATGATAATTTTGAAAAAGTAACCTTGAATTCCTCAATTCACTCAAAACCTCATTTTAACTCCGATTCAGTCTGTAAGTTTTGTTCTGGCCAAAAGACCGATTTGGTCTGATGTCTGATAAATACGAAACTCCTATTTGGTTCAAAATTCCAATTCAGGCCGAAAATTGAATTCTTGAAATCACAAATTCCATGTAACTTCAGTTGAGTTGAGTTCTTCAAATCACAAACTATAAAAAAAACTTCAAGACATTATTTTATCTCTGATTACTTAGAATTTGGAAGAAACGAAATTGTTTTCCTCAATTCACATACTTTTAGAGATATTTTAAACTGAATTGGAAACAAATATTTTTAATATAAATTCATAAAGATTTTGTGTAACTTTAAACTCAATATAAATTAAAACCTTTTAAAATGACTAATTTTTTTAAATTTTTTTATTTTTTTTTTAAGTTTGAAGCTTCAAGTGTCCCTGCTCATCCAGACCCAAATCCCAATGCTAGATGTTCAAGAACCAGATGAAGGGCAAATTTTCAATCCCAGAACCATCCTTATTCCAAAAAAGTATAATATGTCTATTTAGAGCAAGTGTGGCCCAGGTTAGATCGGTTTCAGATGCACGGCCAGACACACAGAATTTGCCGTTTATTTATTTATGATGTATATTGGTAATAATATGTTTCTGGAATGTCAAGATGAGAAAAGACATTATAAATTAATTCAAAAGGTATAAGAACATAAATTATAAGATATTCGAAAAATAATTCCGTTTTATTGAATGGTTATAAAGAACGAATGTAAATTAAATTTAAATAGCTGTTCGCAAGATATTATGGTTTATTAGAAACAATATAAAAACAAATCTAAAATTAAATTTATTTAAAGTTTTGGAAAGTATTCGGCTGACCAAAACATTCGTTCATTCTATTAAGTAAATGTTCTAATTAATATGCGAATTAACATTTGGGGCAACCGAAAAATTAGGCTTTAGCAGAAAGGATATATATTAAAAAAACATTTTTCTTTGTTGCTAACGAAATATTTCTGTTTCTTAATACTTTGTTCAGCGTTTGGAAAAAAAACTAAAATATTTATTCTCTCCCTATTCTTCTAAGGTTCTCTTTCTAACAACAGGAAAAATAAATTTCTCTTAATCTTTACCCATACTCAAATGTTCAGTCCATGGCATTCTCAGCATCCTTTTGTAGAATCACATTTCTGTCTTGTATTTAGGAGGACGGATATTACACTGTAGTTCAATATGCTTTTCTTTGATTCTAATGAAATTTTCCTGTGTTTTAATACTTTGATTAGGTTTTGAAAGGCATCTTTCGCTATTCTAATGCATCTTCGGATTTCGCTGTCACATTTTCCGTCATCTGTTAAAACATTTCCCAAATATTTAAAGGTTTATACTTGTTTGATTTTCATTTCTATAATTTTCATACTGGGTTTTCCTACTGCTGCCAACAATACATTCCGTTTTCATGCAATATTTAGTCCTTTCTTCTCGCTTTCCCTCACTATTTTCACTAGTTTTTCCCTTTGATCACTTACTGTGGCTGCTATCGGCACTGTGACATCTGCATATCTAATGTTAAGATTGTGGACGATAATAATGATTCCTGGTAAGAATTTTAATTCTCACGGAGTTAACTCACTGTTAAAATTGAATAAGTCCGGCAAGATGACACATCCTTGTCTTACGACCATTTCTATTCTTGTGTCTTTATCCAAACTTGATTTTTATCCGAATTCATGCGGTTTATTCCCAGTATACGTTGTAGATTATTTGTGCTTGCTATGCAGAGACAATGAAAATATAGTTTTTTCTTCTACTTTGTGTAATATTGAACGCCATGTGCCATATTAAATTATTTAGAAGGTCTGATCAAAATTATTGGGACTTGTGGTAAAGAAACGAAGAAAACTACAACAAATATCAATTCGGCATTTAATCTCCTTCGAAGTAGTCCCTTTCTGAAGTCACACAATTTACCCAGCCTCGTTTCTGTAGATGAAAGCATCCCTTGAACTAATATTTTTTGTGGTGGGGGATAGCAATCAGCCACCTAATTGCATTCTCTTGAATTTACTCGTCGTCTTGAATTTTTTTCCTTTCAAGTTGGATTTCATTTCTGAAAAGAGAAAAACGCCCCAAGGTCTGAGATCCGAGTAATAGGGTAATTGTCGAACATGTGGAATGTTGTCCTTTGCAAAAGACGTCTGTACAAACTATGCTAAATCGGCATGTGCGTTATAATAATGGAGTTGCTACTCACCGGACACTCACCACAAATGCTGCTACTTATTGAAGGTGGAGCATAATTCACACTGCCTTTGTAGTCGAGGAAAACTGTTAACAGCGTCTTCACATTGCTTCGACTCATTCTTGTTTTTTTTTTCGGTCTCAAAAAGGCTGGGGTCTTCCACTGCAAATAATGAGACTACGTTTCGGGGTCATAGGCTATAAATAAAGTTTGTAAAACTGTAATCAGTTTCTTCTGGCTTATAATCAAATTCTGTAATCCGTTTCGTTAAGTCAAATAATCCATCGACATTGCAACATGTGGCTTCTGTTCGTTATCGTAGTCAATTTACACATGTAAAAAGAGCCTTTCGCGAGAGTCTCCCCGACTTTGAGATATATTTGTTTTACATGGTGTTCGGGTTAAATTTCCTATTTAAAAAAAAAAAAATAAAAAAAATGAATATCTAAGCCAAAAATTAATTTATAGGAAAAAGTAGAAATGTGGCATACAGGTTAGAGTATGTCGTGAAGAAGCTGGCATTTATTCTTTTGGGATAGTTTACATACGGGACATGTCTGAATCCTTTTTTGTCCTGGAAGTAAATCATTTTCCCTAGTACTACATTGACTGTTGTTAAAAATGCATGCGACCGTGGGCCTCTTTGTACAGACATAGACCTCCAATTTATCATCTGTTATGGCCGTTTTCTAAAGTAAATTATCATAATGGAGTTGCTACTTACCGGACACTGACCGCAAACGTAGCAAGACGTCACGGCAGTACTACTTATTTACAATCTGACTAGGTGGAACATAATTCACAATACCTTTGTAGTCGAGGAAAACTGTTAACAGCACTAATTGTTTCGACTCATTCGTGTTTTCAACGGTCTCAGAAAGGTTGGGGTCTTCCACTGCAAGGACTGGGCCTTGGTTTCGGGGTCATAGGCTGTAAATGAAGTTTGTAAAATTGTAGTCAGTTTATTCTAGCTTGTAACCAATTTCCGTAATCCGTTTCGTTAAGTCAAACAATCCATCGACATTGACCACAACACGTGGCTTCTGTTCGCTATCGCAGTCACACTTCATCCGTCGGCTCGTTAAGCACTTTTTATAGCTTCATCGACAGCCAACATTTACGTAGGGAAAACAATCTACCCAAACTCCGAAATCTATTTGTTTTAAAGCTGGACTTGTGAAGCTTCTATTTATCCTTTTCGAATAGTTTACATACAGGACATATCTGAATCCTTTTTTCGTCCTGGAGGTAAGTCATTTTCTCTAGTGCTACACTGACTGTTGCGAAGAATGCATGAAATCTTGGGCCTCTTTGCATAAATATAGACCCACGATTTGTCACCAGTTATGACCGTTTCTAAAAAAACAATAACTAGTGTGTTGCGAGGAACTTTCCTTCCAAGCCCTGCTATAAACAACGGAAGCTAACGAGGGCGTTATAACCCAGTGCGCATGCGCGACAGAGTTTGTGGTCAAATTGGGCCAAACGCGTACTTTAGCGCCGTTACCATCATAGCAGCCCCGATACTTTTTAATCAGACCCCTTAAACATGAATAATTTTTCAATGACTTCTTTCTTCGAAGAACGTAGAGTTGACATTAGTTCATAAGCGTGTTTGCGTTTACTATCGGAAAATTACTCCGACATATTTATACTATTTTTGTACTATTGTCCTCATCTTTGTTATTTCTATTACAACGTTTCGAATATTGCACCCCACCGACCTTCTTCAGGTGCATATCAATCTGGGTAGCCTACGGGGAATTCTGAACTCAACCCTTTATTAAATCTACTGATGTAGACTGTTCTCGTTCCACTGTTCATGTCTAGGGATATCGACTAATTCTTATTTTTACTAGTTTTTATTAGTACCAATCAGTTATTGATTGTCCGTTTTCACTGAGTCCAAGTACACACCTACCGACTCTGGGATTGAACTCACATTCACTATCACCGAATTCAGAAACCAACGTTTTAGATAAATGATCCCACATATATTTTTATTTGTTTTTATCCTAAGTGTGACGAATTCATAGTTAAGATCCTGAAGAGAAAATAAACATTATCTGCCAAGAATCCCTAGAAGTGGGATTCATCATACGCTTTTCCACAACAGAAATTATGATTTGGAATTGGAATGAAAGCAGTGGTGTCACCTAACCGAAATCCGTCATAAACATTCAACATCGCAAGAAAAACCAAAACATTAACTTAAGTCCAGTCTTATTTTTAAATAGTTTCGTCAAATAAAAACGTTTATAGTAAAAACACCTGCATATGGATTGACCGACAGGAAGACAGGCTTGTCCGTAAATTCTCCAGTCATCGTGAATATCTCGAGAAAAGTTTACATCCTACATATACGTTGACAAGAAAACGAAGTGGACCTTATTACGCATTCATGAACAGACACTCTCCCGTGAAGTTCCTCAGTCGACAGTAAAATGCTATTGATTGATTGTGTTACCTGTCAATACTCCTTCATCTTACAGGCTAGACAAAGTTGTAAAGAAGGAGATCTCAGATATTTTTAAAAATAAAATTTAGCTAACAGATGTGAGTGTGTGTGATATTTTGAACGAGTCTAAGCCCGTAGCCAGTGTACGGATGATGAGAGCGGACTATGTTGGGATAAGAATGATCTTGAATAAAAAATCAACATCCTCTACCGGGTTTTGCAATGTCCGGTTGGAGGTGAGACTTTGTAAATCACTGATACAATAATAATAAAGCCTTCGAACAAATAGTCGGTCAGACGCCGCTAATTCCCATATATATATATTTTCCTTTATCCGTCACGTGATCTAATTATTCCA
Source organism: Acanthosepion esculentum (assembly GCA_964036315.1). Lineage (NCBI taxonomy): Eukaryota > Metazoa > Mollusca > Cephalopoda > Sepiida > Sepiidae > Acanthosepion > Acanthosepion esculentum. The sequence goes on along the minus strand of OZ038490.1, from coordinate 19,091,021 downwards.
AGATGAGGTCGACTGTGCTTTCTCTCTGGCGATCAGTGTTCAAACCCAAGTGTCGGCAGCGACACTTTATTCCTATATGACACAAATATTGCAAGAAATAGGACCCATTATAAAATATTTTCGAAACAGGAACTATGGTATGGAATTGGAATTAAAGTAATGATGACACCCATCATAAACATTCAGGATATGGAATTGGTAAATACTAACCACTACAAATAAGTCGGGGTCTTGGTCAGTTATTAAAACTTTAGTATAGAATATCAGGAAATTGAATATGCTGCACTAGGCGTAGTTTCACTCAACACCGCAAGTTGCTACAAAACCAAACTTCATACTTAGAGACATATTCTTAACCCTGTGTTAGTGATAGCGGATTTGCATGAAGGGATAGTTCCATTGTGTCTGCCTTTTACGAAAACTGTGCTACAACTGCGCCACACCGCGTTCTACACGCCCTTACTGAGTCATGAGATAAGTGTGAGGGAGAAAAAAAAATAAGGTACCAACAGGAAATTACGAGTACTATAAAATTTGGTGTGTAACAAAACACCTGATGTGACTAACGCAGGGTTAAATAGTCTCGTCAGAACAAGACGTGCATATATATATATATATATATATATATATATATATATATATATATATATATCCGTCATGGCGCCAAACCAATTCAGAATTATTTAAGCTGTTATTGCTATACCACCACAATCTCAGTTCAATGGTTACAAATGGTTTCGATTGAATGAAAGCGGTAGATCTTAGATAGGAAAAAAACTTTTTCGAACTTCGAGGAGTAACGCTACAGAATCGCAAAAAAAAAAGAACTGTACCAAATATAGAGAAACTACATCACTAGGGGACTTAAAGCATCAACAAGAACTAAAATGGATGAGATGTTTGATCAAGATTTTAACTTTTCATACTCTCAGGTCATCCCATAATTTCCGTTCGAAATTTGAATAAAGAAAACAAGTGACCAAATGTTACATTTAATTACAGATTCAATCAACAATGTACTTTCCCTGATTATCTATGACTTCCTTCCATCTATTAACAAGCTTACTAATGCCATTACTGTAAAATTCTTTTGGCTTTGATTCGAAGAACTCACAAATGTCAGTTTTAACCTCTTCCTGTGTTACAAAAGCTGTTTCTTCCAAATTATTCTGTAAGCTACGAAACAAATGGTAGTCTGAAGGAGCAAGGTCGGGAGAATAAGGTGGATGAGGAATTTTCTCCCAACCAAGTTTTTCGATCTTTTGTGACGTGATTCTTGCTGTGTGTGGTCGCGCATTGTCCTGATGAAACATCACCCGTTTTCGATTCCCTAGAGCAGGTCTTTTTTTCCCACAAAGCTTGGTTCAAACACTCTAATTGCGGACAGTATATTTGAGCATTAATTGTTGCATTAGGTGGTAAGAATTCAAAGTGGATTATTCCTTGGCAATCGCACCAGATTGAAAGAAGAACCTTTTGCCCATGAAGTTCCCTTCTCGGCTGTGGCTGGGGTCCTTCCCCTTTACCAAGCCACTGTCTACGACGGTTAACATTTCGATGAAAGATCCGTTTTTCGTCACAAGTCTATACAAAAAAGGTGAAACAAGTTGGCGAGAATGGAGAGAAGAGCAGATGTCAACTCGGGATTTGAGGTTGTTTTCAGACAATTCATGAGGCACCCATTTTCCAAGTTTAGGAACTTTTCCAAGTTGTTGAAGATGACGATGAACAGTTGTATGGTTTGAACTGAGAACCACTGCCAATTCCTCAACTGATAAAACAGGGTTTTCTTCAAGGGCTGCTTCAATAAGCTTTTCATCAAACTCAACTGGACGTCCGGTTCGATCTTCATCTTCAAGGGTGAAATCTCCACCTCTGAATTTTGCAAACCATCTTCTGCAAGTTCTTTCATTCACACATTCCTCTCCATAAACTGAGTGAATGTTTCTAGCCGCTTCGGTTGCTGAGTTTCCTTTCTTGAACTCATAAAGCATTATGTGCCTCAAATGATTCTTGGGTACTTCCATGTTAGCAGGGTTTTAATCAAACAAAATTTAATTTTATTGTTCTCTAAAATAAAGGTTGATCGGTTTAAATGCATCTAAACATAAAAATAATGTTCAGCTCCATTAGACATTATAAAATACTCTTTAAATTTCGTTCACTTTAACAAAAAGTTAAAATTCGGACAGAACTTATGGGATGACCTAATACTTCAAACAAAAGCTTCGGAAGAAAACGTCTTTGGATAATATAAAGCGCTAGAATATTTAAACCAACAATGGAACTGTCTTCACGGTTACTTAATGCCGAATGTTTCCACACAAGAAACGGCTAATATTACCGTCACAAATACCATTTTTATTCTAACTCGCTAAATCAGCCAAAATTTAGTAAATACAATAAAAATTACGGGTTTTTAAATGCGTGTGCAATTTTTCCAATGGCTCTGAAGAAGGATGCTGAAAATTCCCTGGAGCAAGCAAGCAACCAGTCTTAAAATGTTAACAAAACCAACACTTATATTCAGAATAGGAATGAGACAGTTCAAATGTATTGGACGCGTAAACCTCACAGGGGATATCAATCGCAAGAGAGATAAGCGAAAGCAACGGGCCACCTACCTGACTCGGTTCTGTGAATCGATGGCGGGGTATGCTTGACATGAGTTCTGGCAAAGGGAGAAACTTCTGCTTAGAGCCACAATAGATAGAAAGCTGTGGATAGCCATAATGACCCACGTCTTGAATTTAAATTGTCTTTTGCTATTACGTCGCACAGGGTTATATTAACCTATTAAGCACGGACATCCATGCCTCAGAACATTCATTAGTTTCATTAAGCTCGGTGCTTTCTTAATAAGAGTGTCTTCAGTTGCCAGACACGACCTCTCGCTATACCTACCAATTTATCCACCTGAGCGCTTTTCGATTTTATTACATTAATCATCTCAGCATTTCTCGTTTAAACTGTGTTCGTCCGATAACACCTGTACATTTCATATCTTTCTCGCTTTCAACTCATTAAGACACCTGCACATGACAACGCATCCCTTCCACACAAATAAACAGAACGATTCCTGTCGACAAACTATTATGTAAAAACACATACCCACGTTTGGGGTGTGTTTCTTGTACAATAGTCTTCACAAACGTAATCAGAACCAGTAATTATCATCATCATCATCATCATCATCATCATCATCATCATGTCGAGAATTCTTCTCGAATTCTCCTGACTTGTTCCTTCCAACCATCTCTGTCAAAAATCGCCGTCGGCAGGTCCTACAAATTGCATCCAGTCATCTACAAATTGGTCAATGTAGGTGTGATGAGGTCTTCCAACCGATCTTTTACCGCACAATCGGTTCGATACAAGGGTGTCACTTACAAGTTCTGACTTACTTCTCCAAGCCTTATCTCTCTTAGCGAAACTGTGATAGGAGGAAGATATCTATACAGGCGTTTCTTTGTTGGATGTTTCGTCCAGCTGGTGTCCATTGCAACTCGTAATATCCTTGTGTATGTTCCGTCAAGTGATGCTTCTTGGTGTTTCGTCAGTGTCCATGTTGTTGAGCCGTAGAGCAAGACAGATTCTACCATGGTCTTAAAGAAGTCTCTCTTAAGCCTGTCAGAGAGGGAGGACTTCCAGATGGTACTGAGACCATCAAGGACACCCCAGGCCTCGCCCTTGCGGATTTTGATGTCTCTCTCCGTTGAGTGGCTGTTGCTGCGAAATAAAGTAAGTCCTGGACGGATTTGATGTTGTTGCCGTTTTTCAACTTAATTTCTCCTTCTTGGTTGTAGATGGGACGGAAATGTTCAATGTCTTTTGCATTCTCTTCCTTAGGTATCTAAATGCCACTCGTCGGTCACCATTATTGTAGTAAAATACCTTGTTTCCCTGCTCGCTGTAGGATGATAATATTGCTTGAGGACGTTTGCTCAATTCTTATATAACTTGTAGGATATTCCATTTATTCCAGGTGTCCTACCAACACGGGATTTAGGGAAGAATTCTAGAATGTTCCCTCAGCTTTGGTCCGCTGTCATTAAACATGACCTCTGGATCTTGAGGCCAAGGATGGTCATTCATAGGACGGATCGGAACATCTTTCCAAGTATCAGAATACGTCATCCTCAGGTAGTTTCTTCCTGCGATACGTCCAGTTTGCCGCTCTTAGAGTCAATGAAAAGCAATTTATCAAAAGCGTAAGGAGTATTATAAAATGATCTCCGAGACTGTCGCTTTTCTTACCGACGTTTTCATTGGTTCTCAGCTCTTGAGATCACTAAGATCATTGCTTGAATTCCATTAAGCAGGTCCTTAAGTCCTGTCCTCTCATGAATTGGAACTTCTATTTAGTTAAAGCCATAGAATTGTTTTTACAATATTTAAATTCTGGCATTAAATAACCCATATCCGCTGAGCAAAGCAAAGCAAACAACCAACATGAAAGAACACTTTCATGACATTAATCCATATAACATCCTACAAGTTCTTGAAGCAAACTGTATTCCAAAACATAGCTACAAAAAAATTGCAATATAAAACACATATACCAACGCCTCTAGTAGAAATTTACTTGATTGCCCCACTAAACACACACACTGAGTCAGTTTTTAACATGGGGATCCGAGTGTTTTCACTCGGGCCGCTGGTCTAAGTTGGTCTCAGATGATCATAGCTTGTCCAAGGTCGTCAGAGATGGTCTAAGCTAGTCATAGCTTGTCTTAGCTGATCATAGCTTGTCCAAGCTGGTCAGAGATGGTCTAAGCTAATCATAGCCTGTGATACCCCATTCCTGTGCCAGGTAAATATAACGCCTCTAGTAACTATCAAGAAAAACATGTATATGCAGAAAAGCTGAGTATCATCTACCATATATTCAACTGTGAAAGCAGAATATCATATATTATAGTTGTATTACTTCAAATCTCTAAAATTAAACGTCACCATTAAATGACACGCGAGGAATTGATGTGCTATAAAACAAACAAATCAAATCTCTTTATATAACAACATTATCTGTTTGTGACATATCATTGACTTGTAACTATGTTTATAATAGTAATCAGTTCCTATTATGAAAAAAAAAAGCGTTTGATAAATTACGTCACAAAGAACTGTTAGAACGACTCGGTGAACATGACATATTTGGGGAGGATATTTGAATAACCCAGAAGATATATATTGACACGAAACCATGTGAAAAGGCAAGGAAAATGAATTCAGTACATAGAAATGGATATAAGATGGGAATGATTCTTCCCACTAGACTTATTCAACATATAAAGTGAGGCTATTCTAAGATAATTAGAAGTCCTACCAGGATCCAGAAATGGCTGTCCCAATTTTGACTAGATGACACTGTGTTGATAGCAAATACAGAAATGTCATTACAAGAATTCCTGCAGAATGTAGTGAAGGAAAGCGAGAACAAAGGACGGAACATCAACTGTAAGAAGAAAGAATATATACACCCCTGTGCAAATTAATTAAAACATTCACCTTAGTTTCTTTTTTTTTTTCACCATACGGTCAGTTTTAGGCCAACTGGAGTGAAATGGTGTAATCGATTTCTGTTTTTTCCTCGGATTAGGTAATTTCCAGTGGTGTGCATTAATATTATTCATCCCTCTACGGTGACAAAATGTGACACAAGGTCGGTTTCATGTGGGGCACCCGAACTCGTGTACCAAGGCCAGGGCCAAAAAATACTCATCACCCGCAACTGTCGATTGCACATCTGTACTTAGTGCAATGAGGGGTACTAACTCGGGACCTGGCACCTCTCAATATTTTTCAGTTGCTATACCTGAAGACGCAGCTGAAAGAGGTTAACATTATGAGTTAGACAAGTACCGTCTCCGCTATACATTGCGTCTATTCATACACATATACTAATTGTATTGGTAACTCTAACCAACGACTAATACAAATTCTTTATTATATTTAGATAAAAAATACACCCGTGTGCAAATTAATAGAAACAACCGCTTTTGTTTTCTTCTTTCACCATACGGTCAGTTTTATACCCACTAGTGTGCTGGGGTGTAATCGGTTTCTATTTTTCCCTCAGATTATGTCATTTGCAGTGGTGTGCAGTAATATGAATCTATTTTCTGGATGTATGATGAAATTTGTGATTGCATCAGATTTTTATCACGCCTAGACACTATTGTCTCGACTGTCGATTAGTTGTCATACCGCCATTGTCTAAGATAGAGTTTACTCCAAGGAAGCGTTCGAAAATTGTAACGCTGCACGAACGCAATGTTAAGCCTTACTATTGTTGTAAATCAAAGTACTATCGACTGGTTCAGAAACTCTCCTGATTCAGATCCAATTGAGAATCTATAGTCAATCTGCAAGGAAAGACTTCGTGGGATCGACATACGAAGTGCTAACCTATACATTGTGTCATGTTTCATTTGAAAAATACGAAAAAATTAAATAATATCGGAGTTATTCGTTTTGTTTCAATTAATGTAATTTTCACAAGGGTGTAGTTATCAGCCAAAGTAACAAGTCAGCAAGCAAATTACAAATTGTAGATACTAAAATCAAGTAACTACAAAAAATTAAATATATGGGAAGTGTTTTTACATTGGAGAGACAGTGCAACACCGAAATCCGAAGGCACACTGGGAAATGTGCTTTCCAAAAGCTAAGAAAATATTAAGAAAATTAAATATAAAGAAAGTGAGAAACACAGTAAAGAATACTGAACTGTTATGTGATGTAAATCTCCCTCTCTGGCAGAGAATGCTGGACAGTCTCTTCATAGATGAAGAAATGATTTGAAACAACATTAATATGGTTCTACAGAAGGATACTGAGAATAACATGGTTTGAACATGTTAGCATTGGGTAAGTTTTAGAGAAAATGAAAACAAAAACGTCATTTATGTTTAACACCCGGAAAAGACGATTGATATTTCTAGGACACATAATGAGGAAAGACGGCTTGGAAAATTTGATACACACAGTACATATTAAAATCAAGAGGAACAGAGGAAAGCAACGCATGAACAATCAAACGAACTTATATGACTGAATGGCAGAACAGAGATTAGGAGAGATAGCAAAAAGACAACATCTATTAGATGTTACGATGGACAGGAAATTGTGGAGAGCCATGACTTTAGTCTTGGAACATATCGCTCCTTGCTGAATGGGATGAATACTGAGTTTAACATTTTCAAACTTTCTGGGTCAGAGTAACCATACCGGGTTAAAACTTGTGGCTTGTGGCTTGGCGTTTTAAGCGAAATCAGTTGGATGACTTCAAATCACTGAAAACTAAATCATCGATCGAAGATTGAAATAATTGTTTGGTGGACGTTTTCTGTTTCAGCCGATTACAAACATGAATCATTTTTGTCTTGTGCAACTGATAAATCGATTTATCTCTGGTTGAATAAACAATTCATTAGAATTTATTGACGCTTTGGATAATGTGGACATAACGTTAATTCTTTATTAAATTCACATTGTCTGCTGTAGACGTATGTAGACGTTCTCAAGGGACATCACTCCCTAGCGTTTGGACTAATAAGTAAATTGTACTGAGAGCATTTTCCAAACCAACGTAGACATATAGTGACGTACAATACGACCTGTTTTGTGACATTATTTATTATATTGTATGTCGTATAACTAAAAGCCATGATCAAAATTTAAAGATTATCTGGCCAAAAATTAACATAGCATCATCCACTTTTAGCTAATGCAAGCGAACTGCAATATTATATACTCCTTAAGTTTCAAACATTGTAACAGAGTTTGGGTTAATTTGAAAGCTTCTGAAGAATAATTTTCAATAAATCCGTATTGGGACTTAATCTCAAACCAGGACTCAAGTGGAACACGTACATACAATCCCTCGCTTCAAAAAATGCATGGGAAATGGTCGGTCCTCTTTGTCGCTTTAATAAGTACCTGGCACCACCTGTTATCCACTATCTTTACAAAAGCTAAATCAGAACGAAAATAGAGTACTACTGTAATATATCGGGTGTAACAGCAAAATTGTCCCAATCGTGTAACAGGGATAATGTCCATCCAACAGAAATTTTAATATCTAAACAAACTGAGTTTCTATTTCCTAGATTTTCGGATAAGACGTTGAGCCATCTTTACATAATATGTCGTAAGAATCACGAAAAAACACTTTGAGTTATTAAGCTTGAAAGAAAACAGGTTAAAATACTTTTGTTTCAGCCCCGCCATGTTTCCCAATTGAACAATCGTGAGAGGAAAAATATACTTCAAACCTCTAATAATGGTACGAACATTCATACTCTGGCTTCTATCTAGAAAGTTCATTCAAGGACTATCAAGAGAACGGTGAATAAGTTTAGAAAGAGTGAACAGTGGAGAGGAAAATTGGATCAGCAAGTCACAACAGAAATAGGGATCATAATTTCACCTTGGAGATAAAGAGTTCAATCAGAAAAGCTCCAACTCAATTCATGATACATTTGGCACGTGAGAGAGGAGTCTCAGTAATAATAATTCAAAATGTAGTGAAAAAAGTTTAAGAATGAAATCGTACGTGAAACCCGAAAGGCATTTTTTACTCCAGGACAGAAGGTTAGAGGGTTAGAGGGCAAACATTATTTTGAATGTTGGAAAATGATCCTGGGATAATACATATATATATATATGTATATATATATATATATATATATATATATATATATATATATATATATACATCGTGATGAAATTGATCACAAATGAAAATGACATAGGATCGAAAGCTCATGAAAGATAAGTCAATATATATATATATGTTAAGTTCAAATATATACATATTTAGCGTGGAAGGTTCAAATCAGTTTTTATAACACGGCCCTGAAAAATAGCGGATACAAAAACGCTGACATAAGCTATACAAACAATAGCACTAATAGTAAGAAGAATAGGAAAAGAAAGATCATATGGTATACACCTCCGTTCAACCAAATGGTCAGCACTAAACTTGGCCATAAGTTCCTAGCTTTAATAGGTAAACACTTCCCCAAAAATAGCAAACTGAGCGAAATCTTTAATAAAAATACCCTAAAGTTAAGTTACAGTTGAACTGAAAACCTAGAAAGAATCATAAAAAAGCATAATAGTAAAATCTTAGGAAAACACCCATGCCAAAACAGTGCCAAAAACTCCTAAACTGCAATTAGACAGAAAAAATGAAAAATCATGTGATTGTAGAAACCCTTATGACTGCCCGTTACAAAACAGATGCCTCACTAAATCCGTGGTATACCAATGTACCATCTCATCCATGGAGAGTCCTAACACTGACAGGATATACATTGGGTCAACTAAGAATAATTTTAAAATTAGATGGCGACAACACAAAAGCTCCTTCAACAACATCCAAAATAGAAGTCAGACATCTCTATCTCAATACTACTGGCATTTAAAGGAAACGAACAAAACACCGAAAGTAAAATGGAAAATAATAAATAGAACTAGAACTTGTAAAACCTGGGATGACCCATGCCCTCTGTGCCTACACGAAAAACTGCACATCATTAGATTTCTAAATAGTGAAAAGTTACTAAACCATAGACATGAGTTAACGGTGTTCTGTCGTCATCAAATGATTTTCGCATTAAATAATTAATAAATAGATTTAAACAAATTAAGTCCATAATTTAAAAGCCTTAAAAAACTCAGCCCAATAATTATTGAGAAAAACCCTTTGATAAAAAAAGCCATGTAAATAAACAAATAAATAAACAGATCAAATAGATAATAATGAAACATAACCTTCTAGTCACTCAACGACTCAAGGCAAGGCCAAAAAAAAAAAGACGTCGTCTGACAGGCCTAAACTATGACCACTCTGGACATAGAATCCCCATTGTAACTTGATACGTATTTTTGGAAAGGGACTGGCCTGGAGATAAAAATTAATTCTTAATTCTTAGCTCTTTAAACCACCTAACTTCAAAGGCCGACACTAGCCGTTTCCATAGCAACTAATGTTCAAATGATACCGCACTTATAAACACTTGCTAACCAAAAGACAGCTTATTCCCAAATTCTCGCTTGACAAGGAAGCGGGTCCAGACACCTCAACTCTACATAACTTAAAAAATTATGTTAGGGGTCTCGGTTCTCGCTTTTGAACTCTTATGTAGCGAAGGAATCATATTTTTAAAAACTAAAAATATTATTATAATATAAGCTCTACTTCTGTATGGAGCAATGTCTTTTTGAAAATAAAGCTAAATACTAAGGAACACCGGATTATCTACCTAACGTGTTCTTCCCTATTTTTCTGCACACCTGCATATATATATATATATATATATATATATATATATATATATATATATATATATATAAGTGAACATTGAAGTCAACACTCAGAGGCTTTGAGTTTTGACTTCAATGTTCACTTTGATATTTATATTTACATACGCTCTATCTCTGATATTGAGCACTTTATCCGATAAATATAGCACACCTTAAAACTATATTTCTTCACACACACACACACACACACACACACACACACACACACACACACATATATATATATATATATATATATATATATATATATGAAGGAAGAACAGTAAGATATATAATCGGGTGTTCGTATTGATACTTTTTATTTCTATTTTTACAAAACTGTGCTCATTGTAAATTTATAGAGCCTAAATATTATAAATTGACTGTTTTAAAATATGTTTTTTCGCTACACAGTAATAACCATGTTTCAAAAATGGAAGGTAAAAACTTCAAATTTAATTATATAATTAAATTAAATGCATAACTCCCGTTATTCGCTTGAAGATAAAACGGAACTAATGCTTTTAATTTAATTATATAATTAAATTTGAAGTTTTTAGCTCCCATTTTTGAAACAAGGTTATTACTGTGTAGCGAAAAAAAACATATTTTAAACTAGTTAATTTATAATATATATATATATATATATATATATATATATATATATATATATATATAATATATATATATATATATATATATATAATCAATTCATTATAATCAAAGTGATAATGCCACTAAGATGCAAGCGGCTTCTAGTAGTGACAGAGAATGCGAATGCTTTAGAGGGGAGCAGAAACTCAATCCTAAAACGGAAAGAAGGGACAAAGCTCAACTCATGTTCAAAAGGTCAGGAAGGAGTTTGAACCGGACGATAGGCGAACCTATCTACTCCTTTGGAAATATAGCCAAAGTACATATCTTTAAAAAATATTTTTAAAATTTAAATTTAAAATTCACAGCGACGCCTCTCTTTCATGAGCATATGTAATCGCATTGAGGTTAACATCACGTTAGTCCAATGAAATACTAAATGAATGATTAATAAACATCGTTCTTCCCTAGCAAAACGCGTTGACGATTAAACTACTGGAGGTTAACGCGTTCAAAGCGAGAAACATTTTTCAAATAAAGTGCTCAATTTTAAGAAACAGATCCCAAAACTTCAATGTCGTATCATCAGATTTGAGGTTTCGCAGAAATAACATCTCGCTCGTCAGGTTAAGATAAATCTCTATCTTTTTTTTCTTTTCTTTCTTTTAAGCATTTCACCCCAAGCAAGGCGGGAAGCCACTAGCACACAAGGCGTTACAGAGAATTGGAGTGAGACCAAATATGAGTGATAGAGGAAAGGATGAAGAGAAGGATAGGGGATAGATCAAGGCATCTGGAGACGTCGATTGACATTACATTTGAATAGTTGGAGATTATAGCCATCAGGGAAACAGGAAAAGGGGAGAGAGTTCCACAGGCGAGATGTGCGAGACATGAAGCTATTGGAGTAGAAGAGACAGCTACATTTAGCAGTTTCGACAGTGAAAGTGTGTGAGCGAGATGTCAACCTAGTGGAACGCTTAAATTCATGAAGTCTAGGAACCAGCGAAACAGCTCATCAAAGCAGTTACCATGAATGTATATGTAAAAAAGACAGAGGGAGGTGACGGCACGTCTGTGAGAGAACGACTGCATACGAGATGCCAGATCAGGATCAATACATTGCATATCCGTCTCTGGATCTTATCAAGAACCTTGAGACAAACATAAGGGCCACCGGACCATATTTGGCAGCAGTACTCCATGCAAGGGGGAATGGTTGATTTGTAGATTTGAAGGATCGACTCTGTTCTTAGATAAAAATTCTGGTTGAAGTTATTTCTGTGTATGACTAGTATATTGGATAATTGTTACGGGACTTCATGCACAACAATGTGTCATGTGCAATAGTCACACACAGAAATAAATTCAACCACAACCATCAAAAAATGACACACTCATCAAATGAGAAAGTAATTTACTCAGAAGGAAATTCTCGAAAGTGACGCTATTGAATCATATCAAAATACAAGTCTACACCCTGGTTTCTTTCCAATCTCACCTTTCCTGAAAGACTTACTACTCTGCCAAACCATCGTACACGACCACAAATGTGTTGAAATATCAGAAGATATCGTTTACATCGATTATCTCATGTTTTTGAAGATGTACAGCACACCGTCTGTCCCATACCATAACAATCTAATCACAATGTAAACAATATTCATTTTAAAAATATTTCTTGACTATTACTCACTTACTTTTTACTAGACTTTGAATTAGTCACTTTCGGGCCTCCACATGCTTTGACTAACCTTTCAACCACCTGATCAACATACATGAACGTACTCAAATTTATGAGCTTTGATAAACCAATGACATCCTCGCTTTTGTATATAAACACGTGCAACCAAATAAATGCTATATTGTCTCGATAAAGTACCTCAGAGGACGAAACGCGTCGTCTAAAAATACTTTTTTCTGCTGTCTTTTTATTCACACACACACACACACACACACACACACACACACACACACACACGCATACACACACACAGACACACAGACACACACACACATATATAAATATATATATATATATATATATATATATATATACACATATATATAAGTATAGGATTGGTGTATACGGAATAAATTACAATAACCAAAAAATACTATTCATAATAGAATGCTCAATACAGAGTAGACAAAATATAATCTATTCGAAAATTATAACATAAATATTTTATAAAATCACTACAAAAATAGTCATTTTATTTCAACATCTTCTGTTGTCTTATCAAATGATGGTATTGAATCATCCCTCGGTGTTCAACACCATCACTTGATAAAACAAGAGAAGCGTTGAAACAAAATGACTATTTTTGTAGTGATTTTATAAAATATTTATGTCATAATTTTCGAATAAATTATATATATATATATATATATATATATATATATATATATATATATATATCCCATGCGATAAGAACGAAAGTAATATATAAATTCCAACGTTCGCAGCGTTAATTCAAAAAAGAGCTCGATACAGGTAGTAGAGCGATAATTATTTATTTATTATAATTTTATCATATAGACAAAACCATTTTACTCACTACAAAGATGCAACTTGGTTTCAGTGCATTTCAACTGCACATCTGCGGATGAGGGTCGAAAATGGTTATGAACAATCCTGTTTGTAGGCAAGCCCGGATGTAAAACGTCACTTCCTTTTTCCATTTTTTTTTAGAAGAAAAATAAACATACAAAATATATATAAAGTATCTGAGTGGAACAATAGTGGTTGTTGATAGCAGTTTGGTGATGGGTGGACCGGGTGGTTAATGTTGATTGGTCTGTGGACATTTTTTCGCTGATAAACATCGGTCAAAGTTTAGGCACGTCAGCTCACAAGCATCCTAAGTTTGAGAGGTGGGGGAGGGAAGATAGCGATAGGGGATAATATTACATTTGAGTAGGTAAAAATTGTCGAGTTAGCTTTAGTAGTAATTGGGAATGTTATTTTTTGGTTTTTCTATAAGGTTTCTAAAGTTGGATTGCATTTCTTTGTGTTCGGGTTATCACTATTTATTTTGTAATCAAAGAACGTGTTTTTTGTATTAAAATTTAGGAGTGGTGATCTCCTCTAAGAAAAATAAGGGATGCTAATATAACCTTTTATAATCAACTTTTAGGAATATTCCTGGATCGTAGAGTGTGTAGAATAAGTATGGATGTAAAACGATTTAAATGAAATTATTACCCGTAATATATATATAAAAAAAAATTTAAAAAAATTAAGGATCATAAATATATTAGTGGAGAGGTACATAAGAGGATAGGGATTACATCGAAGGAGGTGATATATAATTATAAAAGGTTAATAGTTGTGGAATTGGGACTGTAGCAAGATTGTAGTGTTAGATCCTTAGTATGTCTACAGAAAACGGTAGTCTCATATCTTTGGTTTAATAATTGGGCATTATTCAAGAGTTCAATGATACATATTTTCTCCTGTAAACATAGGAAGCAAGGTTCGTTCAGTGAATTGCAGGTTCTGGCTTGTCTTAGGATTTTCCATTTAACTTTAGATGTTTTTCCTTCTTCCTTGAGTTTCCAAAAATTTTCATCTTTGTAGTGAGTAAAATGGTTTTGTCTATATGATAAAATTATAATAAATAAATAAATATATATATATATATATATATATATATTAATAAAAATATTAGCCCTATTTTACAAGCACCAACACTCAATGTTGAATACTTTATATATATTGTTGAATCAGTTACAATGAAACTTAGAAGAACCAACCTGTTCATGCGAAAGTCATTCGCGCCTCCTTTTAAGAGAACGCTAATAATTTTTTCGTCCATTTCTTGTGTTTCTTCAGGTTATTTTGTTATCAATTTTACTCATTTTCAATTTTACATATTAAATTGGATTGTAAATTTGACTGAAGACAATCTTCATTTTTTAATCGCACGCCAGTTTGTTGACCTATTAACCCTTCACATATATTTTTCGTTGTTTCTTTTTAGAAAATTAAGGAATTGTTTTCGCCACCGATTGATCTCTGTTGGCCGAAATTTTCTTAAATATTTGCCATTTTTAGTATTAAGATACTTATATCAGTGTTATGGAAGGATTTAATAGAATTGTGTAGTATCAAGTCTTTCTTCAATTATGTATAAACAGATATGGTATTTCACCTAGAACGGTCGATCAGTTGCGTAATTTATTTAGCAGTCCTTGTAATTATAATGCCGGATATAAAGAGAGACATATTTATAATACCTCGCTGCTTCTTGCTTTCCAACTTGTTGGAACTCCTCTTCTGTAGTTCCTCTCTTGAAGAAATCTGATTGACCTTCAGAGTCCTCGAATTATCGCTCCATCCATATTTTACCACTTGTTGATAATCTAATAGATTCTCTAATCAGCACCGAATGGGTAAGCATCTCACTTCACACAGCCTTCTTTCAGATAAACAATATAGCTTCCGTTCCTCCAGGTCTACCGCCGATGTGTTAATGACCATCAAAGAATTTGTCTAACGAGCATTAGATAAAAACGGCGAAGCTCGGGTTGTAACTTTAGATATCTCGAAGGTGTTTGTCAGGGTTTGGCATGGTTGCCTTCTCCACAAGCTCAAGGCCTACTGTGTCTCTAGACGGATATTCGGCTTAATCCAATCGTTTGGCTTGATTCAATCGTTTCTAACAAATCGCGTAATGAAAGTCGTGCTGAACGCACAAGCGGGGTTCCCTGTGCAATCTTAAGCAGACTCTTTTGGTAGCTGATTATCCTTTTCTCTAACTATAAATGCTCTGACGTGGGTGACTTTAGTATCCTGGGATTATAGAGCACTTTTTCTGCTTGTAGCCGTAAGCTCCTCTACCGTGTTGCTATTGTTCCATATGCAATTTAGCACTTTTTGGCCACGCTAGCAAGCCTTCTGTGGTGAAATTCATTAATTATTATTATTTATCCGTTTATTTTTTTGGTTTTCAGCTATTTCAATCTTGGACGGGTAGGTTACTTCCTCCTTGGCGATTTTAGTTGGCTTTCGATCTTGGACTCGCCTGGTAGTATAAGGGTTCCTATTTTAGAAATTATAGCTACCGACCGACTGATGATTGCGTGAAAGCGCATGAAACTAGCAGTCATGATCGGTCACTGCCTACTTAAAATTTGACTTCATATATATATATATATATATATATATATATATATATGCATGTATATTTTAGCATCATATCTTCATTCAATCATGTTTGGTTGAATAATCTCAACATATGTGTAATTATTTTATTTTAATCCTCTCGAATTCTCTGGTCGAATTCTTAAAGCTGTTATTAAATTAATTAAGGAAGACACCGTAGTTTTTTTCTTTTCTTTTCTTTTCATTTTCCCAAGTACATTCAGTCTCAGCCAAGAACATCTTCAGGGGTGAATTGTTAATGTTTATAATAGCAATGTTTTAAAATCTTTAAAGTTATAATTATACAAATTAAAGTTACATCCCTTATATCAAAACAGTGAAAAATAAGTCATAGATTTAAAAGTTAATTTTAAATACATTATAACAAATCGCGTTTCATGCGTATTTACAAAAGAAAGTCACCATTATCTGTTTCATCAGTTTTTTTTTGGTTTTAGAAATTTTGGACTGTATTGAGCCTGGAAAGTGAAGACTGGGCAGCTCCATTTTCTGCTTGATTGGCTTTTGTAAATGTAGAGGATAGCAGTAGGAGTCAGGTACTTACAGGATCTTTACAGCGAATGACCGTTTTACAGCACCTTCAACGATGGATTGTATATACGAGTTATTTTTTTCCAGTAACTTCAGCGATGGATTGTATATACGAGTTACGTTATTTCGAGCATCTTCATCGGTGGATTGTTTATACGAGTTACATATTTACAAGCACATTTAGCGATCGATTGTATATACTAGTTTCCTTTTTTGCAGCACCTTCAGCGATGTATTGTATATACGAGTAACATTTTTTACCAGCGCCTTCAGCGATGGATTGTATATACGAGTTACCTTTTTTCAGCACCTTTAGCGATGCATTCTAAATACGAGTTACGTTATTTCCAGAACCTTCAGCGATGGATTGTATATACGAGTTAATTTTTTTTTCCAATACCTTCAGCGATGGATTGTATATACAAGTTACATTTTTGCCATAACCTTCAGCGATGGATTGTATATACCAGTTACCTTTTTTCCAGAATCTTCAGCCATGGATTGTATATACAAGTTACATTTGTTCCAGAATCTTCAGCGATGGGTGGTACATACCAGTTACCTTTTTTTACAGAACCGTCTTCGAAGGATTGTATATACGAATTACCAGTTACCTTTTTTCAAGTGCCTTCAGCGATGGATTGCATATACAAGTTAATATTTTATTGTAGCACTTTCAGCGACGGATTGTATTTACGAGTTAACATTTTCCAGTACCTTAAGGGATAGATTGTATTTTCGAGTAACATTTTCTCCAGGACCGTCAGCGATGGATTGTATATACGATTTACCTTTTTTCCAGCACCTTCAGCGATGGATGGTACATACGAGTTACCTTTTTTACAGAACCGTCTTCGAAGGATTGTATATACGAATTACCAGTTTTTCCAGCACCTTCAGCGATGGATCGTATATACAATTTACGTTATTTCAAGAACCTTCAGCGATGGATTTTATATACGAGTTACCTTTTTTTCCAGTACCTTCTGCGATGAGTTGTATATACGATAATGTAGCGGCAAGAGTCACAGGAACAAGCACGTAAACTCAGTAAGAAGTCATACAGCGATACGTCGATACCAAAGACTATCTATATATTTGTCTATTAACCCGCATTCCTGGAACTACTAACCTGTATTACCTGTTTGTTTTATTACTTTAATACATTTATTTCTTATATTTATTCCTGGCGTTTGTTATTATTTGATAGCGGATTTTATCCCAGAATCCACAACAACTTGGCGACGAGGATATCGAACTCACACGGGAAGGTAGAAAAAAACAAAATTCTTCCTCGTCGACCACAACAACTTGGCGACGAGGTATTCGAACTCACACGGAAGGAAAACGAAACAAAATTCTCCCTCGTTGTCTACAACAACTTGGCGATGGGGAATTCGAACTCACAAGGGAAGGAAAAGAAAAAGAAAAATTCTCCCTTGCCGACCACAACAACTTGGTGACGAGAAATTGGGACCTACACGGGAAGAAAACATTTCTCTCTTCTCACCACAACAGGTTGGGCGACAAGAATTTGCACTTTTCGGAGACTCAAAAGAAAAAATTGCCTTTTTTTGCCAGTATCCACAACAACTTGGCGACAAAGATTTACGAGGATTAAAATACGGAAAATCGAGTTTTTCGTAAGACTCTTATCATGGAGGATTTTAAAAGTATTTTAGTAGAACTTGTAAAATACCAAAATGAACAGCAATTACAACTCCAAGAAAGACAAAATGAACAGCAATTACAATCCAAGAAAGATTGGAAGAGAAGTGGCAAAAGCAATTACTACAAACGCAGAAGGAAAATCAAGAAAGACAAATGCAACTCCAGGAACTAATATTAAAAGTAGCGGGTAACAAACAGAAAAATATTGAAAAAGAGGCGACTTTTTCCCAAGACGCAGTGTGGAATACGATAGAAACATTTAATTACTCCCTAGAAGAGGATAAAAATTTCGGGGACTATTTCCGACGTTATGAAGACATCTACAACATCGATTGTCAAAACTGGACAGAAGCAAAGAAATTTGTGGATTACATCTTGCCAAAAAAGACAAATGAGTTCACGTTTGATGAAGCAGTTACATACCTTACAGAGCTTTTCAGTCCAAAGCCGTCACTATTTCACAAAAGGTGGAAATGTCTTAACCACGTAAAGGACGAAAATCGTGAACAAACATTGCGACAACTTCAAGTTGGTAGAATTAACTCCGGACAATTTCAAGTGTCTTATTTTTGTGCAAGGGTTAGTCTCAGCTAAGGATAGTGAAATGCACAAAAGAATGCTTTCAAATCTACAAAATGAGCCTGGATTAACACTACAAAAATTATCAGAAGACTGCCAAAAATGCCTAAGTATAAAGAAAGTCTCGAAGGATATCGAGGAGTCAGAGGTAGCACATATACGTAAGTTGAACAAAAGTTTACGTTTTTCACCCTCCCCGGAAAGAAAATAAAAATTCTATAATAATGAAAATAGATTTTCACCATACACGGAAAGAAAACAAAAATTCTATAATATTAGAAAAAGTACAACGTATAGGGCAAATAATGACAAAAATCTAAGCAAATATAAGCCCCCCATCTGCATGTTATCGATGTGGAGGACTACACGGGAATAAGGATTGTCGTTTTAAATATAAAAAATGTCTAGCGTGTGGAAAAATGGGTCACAAGGCATCCCAATGTAGGAACAGAAAATTTACTAGTAAGATAAGAGCTACTAGAATGCATGACGAAGACAATATTAACATAGGAAAATACGTGGAACTGGAAATTACAAATAGACACAGGTTCTAATTTAATGATAATTAACCTACAGACATGGAGAAAGCTTAATAGACCGACCATGATACATACACAGAAAATTGCTAAGTCAGTTACAGGGAAGCGTATAAAATTCGAAGAAGTGATCTTAAAAGTGAAATTCTACGGAAAAACAAAAAAAACTTAAGATATTCGTAATGAAAGATACAGAAAATCTGGTGGGCACAGACTGGATACAGAAGTTCGACGTATGGGATTTACCTATCAGTTCTTTTTGTAAAAAGATAAAGTGCGAACCATCAGAAGCTATAAAGTTAAAGGAAGAATTACATAATCAATTCCCAGAAGTATTTTCGAGCGGGTTGGGACGATGTAAAAAATTTGCAGCTAGAATTGAATTAAAAGAAAACGTCCAACCAGTATTTAAAAAGAAGCGAAACGTGCCGTTTGCTACTACAGAAAAAAATCGACAAAGAATTAGAGAGACTTGAACAAACTGGGATCCTTTCAAAAATAGAGTTTAGTGAATGGGCGGCACCAGTAGTCTATGTAAAAAAGAAATTAGGAGAAATCCGTGTATGCGCAGATTTCTCCACTGGGTTAAATAAGGCTATAAAAGGCCATCATTACCCATTACCAAGCCTGGAGGAAATATTTACTATGCTTAACGGCGGTAAGGTATTTTCGAAAATAGATTTAAGCGAGGCTTATCTGCAGATCCCAGTACAAGAAGAGAGTACGAAAATTCTATGTATTAATACGCACAAAGCACTGTACAAATTCAATAGACTACCATTTTTGAGTAAAAGTTGCACCGGCAATTTTTCAACAGACAATGGATACAATGCTCATGGGCCAGAAGTTTGCGACCGCTTACTTGGATGACATTCTAATTAAAAGCGACAATGTCGAAAGGCATGCATCGCACATAAAGGTAGTTTTCAAAAGACTTCAGGACGTTGGGTTTAAAGTAAAAGGACAAAAATGTGATTTTTTTCTGAAATGAAATCGAATACTTAGGTCATATAATTAAAGAAAGTTGCAGAAAGTCAGATCTGGACAGGGCATCTGCGATAAAAAATATGCCTGAACCAAAAAATAAACGCAGAATTACAAAGTTTTCTTGGCCTAGCAAACTACTACGACGAATTTATTGAAAATAAATTACTCCCTCAACGAATTACTAAAAAAGGAGAACAAATGGAATTGGACAGAAGACTGTCAGAAAGGGTTTAAGGAGATAATACAAAAATTAACTTCGAAGCTAGCACTAACTCATTTCGACCCAAAACTAGAAATTATTATCGCGAGTGACGCGAGCTCACACGGAGTAGGAGCTTGTATTCTTCACAAGATGCGGGATGGCACAAAGAAACCCATAGCTCACGCATCGAGATCATTGTTACCACGGAGAGAAGTTATTCGCAAATTGAAAAGGAAGCACTAGGTATAATATTCGCCGTAACTCGTTTTCACAGATATATATATGGGAGAGAGTTTACGCTTCAAACGGACCACAAACCTATTCTTACAATTTTTGGATCAGGAAAAGGACTACCAATCTATACAGCTAACATACTTCTAAGATGGGGAACTACGTTACTGAACTACAATTTCAAACTTGAGTTCTTACCATCGAAGAAAATTGGGCACGCTGATGGACTATCGCGATTAATACCTGCAAAATGCGAACCGCTGGTAGACTCGGTAATAGCGGCGTTGCAAGCCGAAGATGAAATCAGTAAATTGTTATACAATACAGTAAAAGAACTACCTGTGACCTTGCTAGACATAAGAAGAGAAGCGGAAAAGGATGAATTTATTCAAAATACCAAGAAAGAAATAGAAGAAAAGGTAAGGAATTTAGCAGACAGCTTCTCAATTTATGATCACATATTATATAACGAAAGAGTGGTCGTTACAAAGGCGGATTTTGAAGGATTTTCACTTAGTACATCCACGAAAGAACCGGATGAAAGCACTTATGAGAAGTTTCGTCTACTGGCCTAACATGGGCAATGATATTACGCAAATGGTGGAAAGATGTAAAGGCTGTGCGGCTGCGGCAAAAGCACCACCTGCTATACAGAAACCGTGGCCTAAGGTGGACAGACCTTGGTCCAGAGTACATGTGGATTATGCGGGACCCATAGAGGGTTACTACTACTTAATAACATTAGATAGGTTCAGATTCAAACACCCGACGATAGAAAATACAAAAACTGTCTACATGAATTTTTCGCGAGATTCGGCGTCGTGGATTGCTTGGTAACTGATATCGGTACAATTTACCTCCAGCGACTTCAAAGAATTCTGTGACACGTACCAAGTAAAGCATCTTACGATAGCTCCGTACCACCCACGGTCTTTGGGCAAGCTGAAAGATTCGTAGACACACTAAAGAGAGCTCTAAAAAAAGCAGAGGATGTACCGACAGAAAAAGCTATGCAACAGTTTCTCCAAGTATACAGAATAACACCTAACGGGAACACACCATCTGGTCTTTCACCAGCAGAAGTGATGTTTGCCCGGGGAATACGGTCTGTGTTTGATAAGTTATTGCCGAACATGAACAAAAACTATCATACACCTATAGTACCCAAGAGATCATTTAAACCAGGAGAACGGGTTTACTTCAGGATGTTCAGGAACAATATGGCTTACTGGGAACCTGGCACAATAATTAACAGACTAGGAAATGTGATGTACACAGTACAAGGCGAAAAGTTTACCCACGGAAAACATATTGACCAAATACAAAAAAGACAGGTTGAGAAGCCAAGCTTGTCAACTACAGAAACTGACGATTCAATGGATGCAATCTTTGAGGCTTTTGAGATTCAAAGACAACAGGAGGACACAGAAATTAGAAGTTCAAACAGGAAGAAGAAATTTACCGAACCTCTGATTATCGACCATAAGAGGACATATACTAACTCCCCCAAAAGGGCTCTATGGAGGGGGTGTTGAGGGATCTCCCCTTTTTACACAAATGGACTCACCCAGGGTATACATATACTACTGCCAATGAATACCCGAAGAGTGAAGTAGTAGTAACAGAGTAGGGTAGCGGCAAGAGTCACAGTAACGAGAACGTAGACTCAGTAAGAAGTCATACAGCGATACGTCGATATCGAAGACTACCTATATATTTGTCTACTAACCCGCATTCCTGGAACTACTAACCTGTATTACCAGTTTGTATTATTACGTTAATACATTTATTTACTATATTCATTCTTTACGTTTGCTATTATTTGATACCGGATTTCATCCCGGAATCCACAACACAACACCTTCAGAGATGGATTGTATATACGAGTTACCTTTTTTCCAGAACCTTCAGCGATGGATTGTATATACGAATAAACTTTTTTCCAGTACCGTCAGCGAAGTATTTTATATACGAATTACCTGTTTTCCAGGACCTTCAGCGATGTATTGTATGTACGAG
Organism: Acanthosepion esculentum; assembly: GCA_964036315.1. NCBI lineage: Eukaryota > Metazoa > Mollusca > Cephalopoda > Sepiida > Sepiidae > Acanthosepion > Acanthosepion esculentum. The sequence goes on along the minus strand of OZ038490.1, from coordinate 19,068,187 downwards.
TTACCTTTTTTCCAGAACCTTCAGCCACGGTTTGTATATAAGAGTTACCTTTTTTCCCAGAACCTTCAGCGATGCATTGTATTTACGATGCATTGTATATAGGAATTTCCACTTGAGGTAAAATTAAATTTGAATTAATTCACAATCTGATTGCTTGCATATTTCCGTAACCGATTTTCTGCATTATGCTGAAATATTGTGAAAACGTGACGTGTTCCAAACTTGAATCTCCTGACGAAATCTTCGTACGTAATAGAAGAAATATATTTAAATATTTTTTTCGGTAAAAGTTGGAAGCAGAAGCATTATTTCCGGTGTAGACTTTGAACGATGAAACAAAAACTCTGCTTCTTCTTTTTCGTCTTTCGCATTCCCTTCTCCTTCTTTCTCTTTACCCTTTCTTTGTCTCAATTCTTCCTGGTCTTGTTATCCTCTTCTTCTCATTTTCTTCTTCAGTTTCTCCGTCTAACTTTTGCCTCACTTCCATCTCTTGCTTTTTGATTGCTTTCCTTTTGCCTTATCTTTGTTACTTCTTCTTTTTTCTTATTTAAATCTACTTTCTTTTTTGTCCTTTTATCATTCTCTTCGCTTCTCTTCTTTCTTTCTTTCTTTCTCTTTTCTCTTTTTTTCTTTTTTGCAAGATTTGTAAACTTTTTCTTTGTTTCTTTTCCTTTCCTTTTAGTTTCTTTCTACCATTTCATCTTCTTTTTTAAATCTTTTTCTTCTTTCTTCTCTTTTCTTATTTTTCTTTCTTTTCCCCTTCTTTTTCTTCATTTTTATTTTCGTTCTTTTTTCTTTTTGTTCTTCTTTATTGTTTTTTCTTCTTTTTTGTTTTTCTTCACTGTTTTTCCTTTCTTTTCTTTTTTCTTCTAATTCTTTTTCTTCTTCTTCTTCGTTTTCTCCGTCTTCTTCTTTTCTTCTTCTTCTTCCCATTATTATTATTATCATTATCATTATTAATTCTACACAGATTGTTCTGTGACATTTTAATTTCTATCCCAGACGATAAATCTGTTTTATCTAGTTTTTTTTTATTTAAGTTTTTTGCATTCAAATTTGACATGAACGCTAATAAGGCAAACATCGCTGTTTCCAGGCAGAGAAATAAATTTCAAGAATTTTGTTCATTTCTATCTTGGGTTCTTTTTCAATCTCAGACACTAAATGTCATCGCCACAACGACATTCTTTTTGTTTCATATTGATCTCGTTCTTAAAGTAACGCATCCATCTCTTTTTACTCCATCAATTTTAACCCTGATAATTTTTCTTCGCCTATTTTCTTTTTCTCGACATACAGTGCCACGCAGAAGTTTTTAACACATTACAAAAAATGTTTTTTAGGTATTTCTAAAATACTTACATTAATTAAACTTTTATTGCCCGTAGAACATATATTTAAGTATTCAGTCAAACAGATTTACACCTTTAAAATGTCCCCCACGAAGAAAAACCGATATTTAGTAACTCAAAAGTTTACAACACATATTTTTTTTTATTTACAACAGCTTTTTTTCATGAAAGTGTTCTGACGTAATGGAATAACCAGTCACCCCCATGAATGATTACACTATAGGTAGTAAGTACCTATAAAGTCAACTGTCTACGAGAGACTCGGGGGGACGAGTGAGAGCGAGACGACTCAAGCACGTCCGAACTTCTAATTAGTGGCACTCACTACTAGATTTGAACTGTGTGTATAACTGTACCGTATTTCATATTGTACTTGTTGTATACAATAAACCTTTCTTCTATTATCCACCTGGTCTTATGTGGTTATTCCCTTAGCACGGAATATAACAGTGGCGACGAGGATATTTGAAACGATATCACACCGAAAATAACAGTTTCTTATACCACTCTTAAAATTATCCAAAGTCTCTTGCCAGGCTTGATTATTATAAGAGTTATATTAGACCAAAAATGGAGTATTTCTGCCATATCTATGCCGAAGTTGCTCAGTCCTCACTTTCTAGTCTTGATGGAGTTCAAAGGTGTCTATGTGGGTGACTCAGTAGGTTGGGTTCTAATGAGCTATAGTTGTGTATATATTTCTACTAAGTGTTGCAGTGAAAGTATGTACAAAATATTTACCTATCATGATAAATAGTCTTATGCTCAAGGAGCCTCTTGATTTGAGTGTCTGTTGGCATTCAAGTTCACCCCAGACTTCAAGTGAAATTCATATAGGCAATCCATTGCTTAAAATGCTGGGAAAATGTTTGGTTTATGATGTAATGGAATAACCTGTCACCCCCATGAATGATTGCACTACAGGTAGTAAGTACCTAAAGTCGGCCGTCTATGAGAGACTTGGGAGGACTAGTGAGACCGAGACGACGCAAGAACGTGCGACCTTCCAATTAGTGGCACTCACTACTAGATTGACCTGTGTGTGTAACTGTACGGTATTTCATATTGTGTTGTGTACAATAAACCTTTCTTCTATTATCCACCTGGTGTGAAGTATTTATTCCTTTAGCTCGGAAGACAGTGACGGCGAAACAGTATGACATTTACAGAACAAGGTTTAGGTGAGATAAAATTTAAAAAATGACAAAATTTATTAAGCATTACAAAGAATAGAAGGTTTTGGAGAACCATGGTCGCCAACGTACTGAAGGGACACGGGATATGCTTGGATGTATTGATGCATCGTACACCAACATCATTTCGTACCTCACTGATGTAATGGAATAACCAGTCACCCCCATGAATGATTACACTATAGGTAGTAAGTTCCTATAAAGTCTACTGTCTAAGAGAGACTTGGAGGGACAGAGAGTAGGAATTGTGAGCGAGAAGATGCAAGCACGTCTGACCTTCCAATTAGTGGCACTCACTACTAGACTGACCTGTGTGTATAACTGTACCGTATTTCATATTGTACTGGTTGTGTACAATAAACCTTTCTTCTAGTATCCACCTGGTGTTATGTGTATATTTCCTTAGCACGGAATATAACATGTTAAAATTTTACTTGAGTTTTCCAAATTAGGATGTTGTTTTTTAGAACTTCCCGAATTAATTTTATGATTACTTTTAGAATTGATTAAAAGTACTGAGTCATTCTTTTTCTGTCAATCCTCCTTTAATCTTTGGTAAAATGGAGAAAAGCAAAATAACTATTTGGTGAAGACTTCCGTAAACGGATTGTTGACCTTCATACAAATGGACATGATTATATGAATCTATCTTGTCAGTTAAATGCAATTGAGTTCAGTTGGTACGATAGTTCGTCGCTGGAAGACGTGTCATTCTATTCGTCCCCACCCCGAAAAATCTCTGGTCGTCCTAGTAAAGTAACGGAAAAAGCGAGAAAAGTTGACAACGAGCCCCGAGTTACACTTAAAGAACTTCAGGGAGGAGGAGATGTAAATGAAGTACGGGTAAAATTAGTCGTTCTCTTCGACGATATGGCATCTTTTCGAGGACTACAAAAAAAAACACTTCTCAAGCAAAACACGAGCATTGTATAAAATCTGCATTATTTTAGGAAAATATACTTCGGTCAGGCGAAACGAAAATTGAACTTTTTGACAGAAATGCTGTGGGATATTTGGAGGCGGATCAATCATGATCGGGGGTTGCTTTAGTGCCCAAGGTGTACGAAACATTGAAATAATAGAAAGAAGAATGAATAGAGCATATTATAGGGATATTTTTGGAGAGAAATTTAAGTCAGAAACCAGGTTTCTTTCAACAAGACAACGATCCTAAACACACTGAAATGCTTACAAAATCATGGTTAAGTTCAAACAGAATAGACGTTTTAAAAGTCGATCTGCAGATTTCGATCCTATTGAAAATATATGGAGAGAGCTGAAACTGAGAATTCGAAGAAGGAACCCGCAAACCTGCATGGACTAAAGACATTTTGACGTGAAGAATAAAAAAGTACTAGCCAAGAATCATGCAAGAAATTTGTAGGGACTTCTGTAAATGCCTATATGCTGTAAATAGCAATAATATTTACGCTACGAAATATTAATAGTTGATATAATAAATGTATTGTAAACTTTTACGTTATTAAATATTGGTTTTTCTTCGTGTGATATTTTTAATGATTATTTTTTTTAATCTGATTAACTAAAGACTTAAACATATGTAATATTAGCAGTAAAAGTTTCATTAATCTATGTTAGAAATACATTAAAGAAACATTTTTGTAATGTGTCGTAAACTTTTGCGTGGCACTGTATAATACGCACATTTCATCTCCAATATATCCCAGCCTATCCCATGAACTTCTGTTTCGGGTAGGAATAGAATTTGAAATGATGCATTATTAATCATCGACATTTATTCCTAACTCATTATCGACAAATTTTGTCTTTCTTGCATATATGCATATATTCTGAAGAACATACCTTCAAGTGAAAGATTCGTTTGTTTTTTTTCAGGACTCTAATATATTTGCAGTCAGGATTTGACATATGTCGATTATTGATCAGCAAAATATTTCGACGCCTATTTCTTCAACGAGGAATGATCATAGCATAAGAATCAATAGGAATATTCTTCCACATCAGCTCCTTAGGAGTTAAAAATAAGAAGTTCAAACGCAACTCGAGTGGCGGAATAGAGGTTAATAAATTTGAAAGGTATAACATTTACCCGATTTTCGGTCTATAAGACGCATTTTATACACCCAACATATAAAAAAATCTGCCTTCTAGGCGATGAGCACTTTACTGGGTCGGCAGGTGTTTGTCTTCAGGTATTTTTCTTTTTCTTGTCACTGTCCTTGTTCGAGAAGATTACTATTAAAATGCATAACTCATATACAGAGGCCTGACGATTGCGTCTAGCATGAAACAGTCTGTCGCATCTGAGTGTTGACTTCAATGTTTACTTTTATACATACACACACACACACACACACACACACACACACACACACACACACACACACACATATATATATATATATATATATCGCCTGGTTTAAATATATTATATAGAGATATTATTTATAACATTAGTATAGATTTGAGATATGCGACACATTGGTCAGTCAGTGCTTAATCTGAATTAGTGTGGGTTGATTGTCCATATTTTATTAGAAAATCAAGATTACAATCTGAGTGAAAGCAGGGGTTTGAGGTGATAAGGATTGACAGCATGAATTAGACTGGGAACTTTTAGGAATGTTTGAGCATTTAGTCTTAAAATCATCTGACAAAATGTATAGAAATAACTAATCCCAGCACGTTTTTGCTTACAAACTGACTTGAAAATGTTACTATTTCAAGAATATATTCAGTTATAGTTGATATCTTTCGTATTATATAAATTGAATAGAAAATATATTCCCAACAAACAAAATATGAAGTTTTTTAATGCATTCTTTAAGTAAAAACTGCATAAAAAATCATAAAAGACTACAAAAAGAATACTCAATGAATAAGATTTGTTAGATCTTAATTAAATAATAGTTAAAAGTCTAATTAAATAAAATAATATATAAAATGTCTATAACACCATAATACTGCTGGACTAAAACTACTGCATTGCATAACATAATAATATAGCTAAATTGTTCAGTATAATTTCCCTTTGATGTAAATGAAGGTATTTTCTGTGTAGAGTAGATCAGAAGGTCTCATTATAAAAACTGGACAACGAATAGGATATCACCGCACCCAACCGAAAGCACCGGTTAAACATGAACAATATAAAAGAGAATCATCTAAGCCCGTAGTTGTATATATTTTCTTTCTTCTGTTTGACGCCTACGATAAAATAAAATAAAATATATTTGTAACCCAACTGAATTTCGTTGGTTATGTTTTACCATTTGATGGCACAATGGTTTAGTAATAATGTGTTTATGCCAAGCGGTTTTCCCATATACAATTTATAAAGCTTCAGTAAATTATAAGTTTTACAAAGCCGTGCTATCATTGACCACCGCAATGAAATACCAACGCCAATGATTTTGAACCTAAGCTTAATGCTTAAACTCATTACCTCAAAAAATGCTAACTATTTAGAATATATTTTTGTGTCATTTTTTTATCATGTCAAACACCAACATTTACATTTAGTACAATACGACGGTTCAAAAATCGTCTGGCCATAATCAGCATTTCAATTTCCATCGGTTGCGTCTAGAAAGCCGAAGTACAGTATCGTAGGGTAAGGAAACAAAATAGTTTGATGTTTCAAGCTTTTTCGTATTTATAACAATATATCCTCATTTTTAAAGTATCAGGTTTAATTTTTGTCCGACAGAAATCTTCCAAATACAGGTATACCTTTTAATCCGAAAGAAGTTTCGTCTGTAATATAAAGGTGTGAAATACGTTATCAATCATTCAGTTATGTACCATGCGAGATACAGGCTTACGCGACCATGTATCTTTCGATATATGACTGACGAGGCAGATTTTTCGTACAGTGGGTTGCCATTCCTTTCTGCGGTAGACCAGTTGCCATTCAAGGCTAGAGAACCCTGTCTGTCCTGCTATTTACTCCCCCATATATATATATATATATATATATATATATATATGTATATATATATATATATATATATATATAAACTTGTGTAAATATACTTATTTATAAAATTAGTATGGATTTAAGATGTGCGACACATTGGTCAATCAATGCTTAATCAGAATTAGGGTGGGTTGATTGTCCATGTTTTATTAGAAAATCAACACTGCACTCTGAGTGAAAGATGGAGTTTGTGGTGATAAGTACTGACAGCAAAAATGTTAGGAATTTTTTAGCATTTAGTTTTAAAATCATCTGGTGTGAGAAGATTCATACCTTTTTCTAAGGGTATTAGCACGTAAGTAAAGGTAATAGATTCGACTGGAATTCGAACTCGGCTCTCTGATTCATCAATCCGAGCCGCTATCCTTTACTCCAGCGAGCCTATAAATACGTTATACATGACCTTTTTAAAGATCTTTCATTGATTTGATAGAACGTTAACAAAAACTGGGCCAGTTCTTATTTTATTTATTTATTTATTTTTTGCTTTGATGAAGTAGTTTACTGAATCTCTAAATACCAGAGTATTTTGTATTCTTGCAACTATTTTGTCAGATAGAATGACAAAATCCATCCCCTCTTAAGCTAGTGTTGCGGGCCGACTATGCGCTTCCCAACTTGTTGCTAGCGTTAGTTACGTCGGTGCGTGAAATTGGCAATAACATGAAGTCTCATGAAGTGCCCACAACAAACATGGCGGACTCAGGATGTGTGTCCGCGTAAGGAAATGAAAGAAACAACAAGAACTAATATATGTGTACAAAAAAAAATGATAATGTATTAAAAATAAAGTGTTACAAGTAACAAAGACAAAGATGTATATGTGAAATGAATGTGAAAACCGTTTTGGTCCAAAGTATGTGAAGTGAATGAATGTGCGTACATCCGTGTGTGTATGTATTGTTCGTGCGTTTCACAAAGGGAACCCGTTCTCCGCGATAGGTTACATGTTGACGAATAAGCGGATAAGGTAAGAAGAGAGCGAGAGAAATGTTGCAGAATATTTATAGTCCTGAGAGCGTCCCCTAGGTTCAATTTTGAAAATTAGGAGAGGCAGCTCGAGAGTAGTTATGAATTTAGAGCTGTCATTCTGATAGACTACCGTATATTCCTACGTCTCAGCTCGCAGTAGACCTTACGCCACACTGAGATAAGTGATGGAAGTATCCATACACGACAGGAAGGCAAACAGTACAGATGTGTAAACATTTCGTTTTCCTGTTTTTGTTTGTTAAATTCTTTACGCTCCGCGAATTTTTATTTTTATGTATATGTGAAAAGCTGTGTAAGATGTACGCATCAAAATAGATGCTTAAATTGATTTTTTTTTAAATTTCGAAACCTCTTAGAAAATGTCCTTCTATAAAAGTTATTATACCACGTACAATTGTGTTGCGAAGTCAGTGAGTGTAATAATGTTCTTACCAATAATAATGCTGGCCAGTCGCGACGACTCTATTTTAAATGATTTATGCCCCATACATACATACATTATATTTAAACAATTATACCGAGAAAAGTCAATAAATGAAGTAACGTTTTCCAACGATACTGATTTTGTGCACTCCAGTCGAAATTACTTTTGGAGATGGAAGAGGAAATAAAAAAAAGCAAGGCAAACATGGCGGATTTGTATTTAAACAAAGGGAAAAATTCAAAACCGTCAAGTCGAACTAAAGTACAAGAGAAGAATATTGAATATAACTCCTTTCTCTTTCTTTTCAAATCCAGTCGAATAACATACCCTTTACACTTTTATTATTTTTCGGATTCTTTCCTTTCCTTTAGTTTCTTTTTCTTATTCTTTGTCTCTTTCTTTCTCATTTCTTCTTCTTCTTCTTCTTCTTCTTCTTCTTCTTCTTCTTCTTCTTCTTTAAATATTGTTATCCCGTTTTCTTCAAGAATTATGTCTATTCAAATTGACTTTACTTTGATGTTGTTCGATCTTTCTTTCCTCATTTTCAATAATGTCTCCCCAAGCTAGTCAGCAAAGCAACTAAAACGCAATGGTTTAATGAGAGTGAATGAAAAGCATAAAATATTAGTGAGGAGAGAGAGGACAGTAAAAAAAAAAGGAAAATAAAAAAACAAGATTTACAAAGAAACAAAATGGCGATTGATGTTGCATTTTAATATTTGAATATCGTAATTGACAGGAAAAAAGCCGTAAGAGAGCCCCACATATGAGAAATGCGAGAGAATAAACGATCAGAATAAAAATAAGGTTACTTCTAACTATTCCAACAGTAAAAAGATGGACCTAGCTGCAAATCTTCAATTAATGAATTTGATATACAAAAAAAAGGAAAGCTCATTAGACCAATTGCAACGAAAATATTTACCGAAATGTTAGACAGTACATCTGGCAGCAAGGAATCTGACCGGGAGATTGGGAAGCGTGGAACTACGTCCTAATTGCTGTTGTTCATAAGTCCACCTGTTAGGGCCCGAGCTATGGAGAAATAGTGAGCCCCCAAACAATATAAAAGTATAAAAATACATTTTTATAATAAAAATACAGGCAATATATTTTTCTATAAAAATTACCATATAGTGAAAATTACCAACAATACATATTTTTAAAGTAGAATTACCAACAATGACTCTTATAGGAAAGTGACGAACAATACATCTTACTGTAGTTGAGGCCAAGTTCAAAATATTTACATTCCGGCATTAAATAACCCATAGAGGTGTTGATATACCCGAAACAACATAAAACAAACAAAAAAGAAATGTCACAGAGAACCTATGTTAAGCCTACAGAAATATGAGTGAAGCCGAGGTACGAAGTCAGGATCGATAACCTTAAAGACTCTTTTTGGAATTTTGTCCAGAATCTCGATATTAATGTAGAAGGAGCAACAGAACAGGTGTAGCAGAAAAGATAAAAAGATTTTATTCAAGTTGAAATTAATGCTGTTTATCCTTCTCATGTTCTCCTCCTCCTCTTCTTCTTATTCTACTTTTTCTTCTTCTTCTTCTTCTTCTTCTTCTTCTTCTTCTTCTTCTTCTTCTTCTTCTTCTTCTTCTAATATCAGTATTTCTTTTTCTTCATGCATAATTCCTGTGTAAATTGTTATTGTCTTTCTTTCTTTCTTTCTTTCTTTATCTTCTTCTTCTCCTCCTCCTCCTTCTTCTTCTAATATCAGTATTTCTTTCTCTTCATGCATAATTCCTGTGTAAATTGTTGTTATTGTCTTTCTTTCTTTCTTTCTTTTTTTTCTTCTTCTTCTTCTTCTTCTTCTTCTTCTTCTTCTTCTTCTTCTCCTTCTTCTTCTAATATCAGTATTTCTTTTTCTTCATGCATAATTCCTGTGTAAATTGTTATTGTCTTTCTTTCTTTCTTTCTTTTTCTTCTTCTTCTTCTTCTTCTTCTTCTTCTTCTTCTTCTTCTTCTTCTTCTTCTAATATCAGTATTTCTTTTTCTTCATGCATAATTCCTGTGTAAATTGTTATTGTCTTTCTTTCTTTCTTTCTTTCTTTCTTTATCTTCTTCTTCTCTTCCTCCTCCTCCTTCTTCTTCTAATATCAGTATTTCTTTCTCTTCATGCATAATTCCTGTGTAAATTGTTATTGTCTTTCTTTCTTTCTTTCTTTCTTTTTCTTCTTCTTCTTCTTCTTCTTCTTCTTCTTCTTCTTCTTCTTCTTCTTCTTCTTCTTCTTCTTCTAATATCAGTATTTCTTTTTCTTCATGCATAATTCCTGTGTAAATTGTTGTTATTGTCTGTCTGTATTTCTTTCTTTCTTTCGTCGTCGTCTTCTTCTTCTTCTTCTTCTTCTTCTTCTTCTTCTTCTTCTTCTTCTGTTGTTGTAGTCCTTCTTCTTTCCGTTACATTTTCCTCGTTTCTTTTTTCTTGTTCCTGTTCTGGAATGAAAACCATTTCAACCATATCAAAATGGAATGCCTTCTCTTCTTTCCTCTACTCTTTAGATATAGACTCTTATTAATATATGAGTCGAATCGCATGGCTTTTCTTTATCGTTTCTCTTTTCCTCCTCATCATTTTCCTATTCGATAACCAAAATGCCATTACTTTATTTTGGTTGATTCGAATAGATCTTATTGAACTTTGGACAACGGTAAAAATGTTATAAATTGTTGGCTTTTGCAATAATTGCATCTGGATTCTTTGTGAGGTTTTATCTGCTTGCTTTCTCGTTTAGAGAAAGGAAGACAAACGACCACAAAAGCAAATATGCAGCAAACAGTAGAAAAAATATTTCGCTCATAAATACGGTTCCAGACTTGGTTTTACCGACACCAAGTTAACTATGCTTTTAAGACTAGCATTTTCCATTACGTCTACTTCGTTCTTTACTTTCCTTTATTTTCTCCTCTTTTTCCTTCCTTCCATTTCACTTTTTCATTCTATCTCCATTTTTCTTTATATTAATTTTCTTCTTACTCAATCCTTCTTCATGCAAAATTCCTGTGTAAATTGTTGTTGTTGTCTTCTTTCCTCTTCTTCTTTTTCTTTTTCTTCTTCTTCTTCTTCTTCTTCTTCTTCTTCTTCTTCTTCTTCTTCTTCTTCTTCTTCTTCTTCTTCTTCTTCTTCTTCTAATATCAGTATTTGTTTTCTTCATGCATCTTCTACGTCTTCTTCTGCTTTTCTTCTCCTTCGGCTTCTTCTTCTTTTTCTTCTTCTTCTTTTCTTCTTCTTCTTCTTCTTCTTCTTATTCTTCTTCTTCTTCTTCTTCTTCTTCTTCTTCTTCTTTTTCATCTTCTGCTTTTTCACTTTCTTCGTTTTCTTCTTTTTCTTCTCCTATTCTCCTTCTTCTTCTTCTTCTGATTTTTCTTCTGCTTTTTCTTCTTCTGATTTTTCAGTTTCGTTTTCTTCTTTTTTCTTTGTTTTCTCTTTCTTCCTTTCTCCTTGTTCTTCTTTTGCTACTTCTGCTTTTCACCTTCTTCGTTTTCTTCTTTTTCTTCTTCTTTTCTACTTCTTCTTTTTCTACTTCTTTTTCAGCTTCTTCTTCTTGTGCTTTTTCACCTTCTTCGTTTTCTTCGTTTTCTTCTTCTTCTTCTTCTTCTTCTTCTTCTTCTACTACTACTACTTTCTCATCTTTTTCACATTATTCTTCCTTTTCTTCTTCTTCTCCCCCTTCCTCTTCGTTTCTATCTCGTTTTGTCGATTTTCTCCGAATTTCATTGTCAATTTTCTTTTTTTTCTTGTTTCTTTTTTCTATGTCCTCTCTTTCATTTGATTGTTCCACTTTTGCTTTTTCTTCGTCTTCTTTGTTACTTTTTTCTAATTTTCCTTCTTTTCTTTTTCCACTTTTCACTTTTTCTTCTTTTCACTTTCTTTCATTACTTCTCTCTGCTTTGCATTTTCCGTCTACTTAATTCTTTTCGCCTTTTCTTTTTCTACTAACTTTTTCTTTTTTCTTTGACTATCTTTTGTTATTTCTCCTTTTCCCTTTCTTTGACTACTTTTATCTGCCTTTCTTTTCCTACTTATTTTTTCTCTTCTTTTTTTTTCTTCTTTTCTGCTTTTCAGTTTATTTCTCTTATTCCAGTTTAAGACAGTCTTTAACTTACGGTTTCAGTCTATATACACATTTAAATCTTTCGAACTAAGTAAGCACCACCATATCTGTAGTTGTAAACATATTTACCTGGACAAAGTTGAAGTAAAAGAATAAAAAAAGGGATATTTGACAAAATGCAACACAAAATCCTCCAAATTTTTGGAAAGCAAGGTTTACCCGGAAAACAATTTAAAGTACCCCGTAACTTCTCCAGCAAACAAACAAGTTGTATACGGACAGGGAACACATTTAAAAAGGAAGAGGCCTTCAAAAAGAATGTGTTTTATCACTGGATTTATTTAGCTTAAACAAAGAGATGTCCTTTAGAAAATTACAATTGCAAAATTAGCACTTTCTTTATAAACATATTCGGCATTCATCGACCGAGCTAATGCTCGTCAAGTTCCGCCTTTTTTTACTCCCTGGTCATCGGCCTGAGACCGAGGATCCGTTTTCCTTATTTCTGATGATAATGCTAAAAGTAATCGTTTCTTTTTAGAGAAAGATTCGGTATTCACTGACCGAATATCTGTAGCGGACTGTGAGTTTACATGTTGTTAAATTAGGAACACGTGTGTGACTCCTGATTGAATATTATAAAGTCCACTACAAGAATATGACGAACTCAAGTTGAGTCCAACCAAAGAAATGTAAAGAAAACAAACAAGACCGATATATATATATATGTACAAAGAAGTATATGTATTAAACGACAAAATTTACAATGAACAAAGACATTAAAATGTGTGTTTGTGCGTGAACGTAAAGAGTTCGTATTTTGATGAATGTTCGTACGTACGTGTATATGTGCGTGTGTTTCATGGCGTTTTACCACAAGTGGGCGAAACGTAAATCTTCGCGAGAGATCACATTTTTTAAATGTGTCCGCTGGTAAAAGAGGACGAGGCAGGTCCTCGTCGCGTATATATAGAGGCGGGAGAGCGCGCCCTAGTGAACAATTTGGACAATTTGGAAATTAAGGAGGAGTTAACTCCGATATATCCAGCGCGAATGACGGAGGAAATTTATAAAACGCTTTTGCTAAAAAATGTTTCAGGAAAATGGATTTTTTAAGTTCATTAACTATTATCGCTCTTTCCAGTACTGATGGCCGGTTCTTTCCTAACCTTTTGTTTAAAGTCATGTGGAACGTCAACAAATATGTCATTATTTTCTCTTCGAGTTACATGTGCGATTCATTTTAGCTGTTGAATGTCTCAAGCGATGTGGTTCATGATTTTCGATAAAGATCTTTGTGATTCTGTTAAGCCAGTCCACAAGCTCTGAAGAAGAACGGTCCTTCCAAGTCTTCGAAAAATAATTCATCTGAGAAAACAGTTCGAATCCAGTTGAAAGTTTAGTCCAGTAGTTCCTAACCACCTTTGCATCATCAGTGCCCACCTCTATACTAAATGTTCAAAAGCATAGAGAAACTTTTCTGCCTGCGAGATGCTTAACCCTAGGCCCCTAAGGAACAACACACTACGTCAACTTGTATACATGTTTTCAACTTACTTGAAGTGGAACGACTACATCGAATCAACAGCTGTATCTATTGCAAGGAAATTTGGGTTACTGTGACGTTCCAGAATTTTTTTTACGTCAGGATCTATCTTGTATATTTGCAAATCTATCCTTCACCCGTGCAGTGAATACACTGCCGTATCTGGTCCGAGTGTTCCTGCTATTCATCTCAAGGTTCTTGACAAAATCCAAAGAAGGATCTGTAATATAATCGATCCTGACTTGGCATTTCGACTTCAGTCCCTTTCTCACCGACTTGTCGTGGCTTCCCTCTGTCTTTTCTAAAACATTTTCATAGAAACTGCTCTGACGAGGTTTTTTCCTAGTTCCCAAACTACATGAATTTAAGCGTACTACTAGATTGACATTTAGGTCCCACCTGTTTACTGTTGAAATAGCTAAATGCAACCGCGTCTTCTACTCCAACACTTTATTTTCTTGCACTTCCCGTCTGAGGAAATCCCTTCCGTCTGTTAGCTTCCCTGATAACTAAAATAATTTAAAATTAACGTCAATCGTCAACTTCTGTCTACTTGAATAGCGTTTATCTTTTGTACTTTTCTCAATCCCTACTATACTTAGTTTTTTTTTCTCACTTTCACTCCTTATACCTCCCAACGTGTACTAATGGCATTCGCGCCTTGCTTGGTGTGAAATGATTTTTAAAAAAAAATTAATGACCATAATTGTTTGTAAAACATTTGTTTCTAGTTCATAAACTGACTTTATGATGTAGTAAAAAGTAACAAAGGCTGGTAGCTAATAACGCCGACTTCTGCGGAGGCTTCTGCTGCTACTTTCGTATTAAAGGACAAGGAAAAGAAAACTTGACCATTGAAAACTATATATTTAATTTAGTTTTAAGGTCAAGGTCAGTTTTAGGTTAAGATTAGCGGGGCAAGTATTAACAACAATTTATCGACTTTTTTTCCAGAATTATGAAATTAAAGTACATACACTACTAGCAAGTAGTAAAAATTCAGTGAAGATGTGTTCTTGTTCTAGGTCTTCCCTATCTAAATTATATCCGATAAAAAAATATTATTTCGTTTGAACGATTATTTAAATATTAATGACCCTTCTCAAAACTATAAAAAAAAATATTTGTCCCCATTTAGTCTCCTGACTTATTTTTATTTCTTTTTTAATACAGGTTGTCTGCATATCTCTTTGTTTTACTGGTAGCGTATTTTCAAATACATTCTTTAATACTTAAAATTCTGCACTGTCCAACAAAATTACCGAGTGAGCGAAATAAAGTGTTCAGTTCGACATTCCAACCATCTGAAGAAGGCCAGAGCGTACAACGGCCGAAACGCTGTAATAAATATGGCGACAAAGATGAGGACAATAATCCGAATAATGTAAATAATGTACATAATACCTCATCTCATAAATATAGACAGATACAAAATAACCGAGGTCCGCCATCTTCTGTTCAGTTTCTCATCGCCGACCCAACAGGTGAAATCGCCCTTCGGTAGGCGATATCGCCCAGGACTTTTCCGAATGATTGGCTTCGATATGAAAACCTCGATCTGTATTTACGTACACGACACGGTTTTTTGGTTAATGTTTTAGTTTTGTAGCATCGTGCGGTACTAAACAAAACTACGCATAGCGTGGTCTAATCTATGTTCGGTTTCACTTTCCCTTAAATTTAATTTGTTATAACTGATCCATGCACCGAGATATTTAGCATTTAATAATTCCATATCCTGAATTTTTATAATGGAATCGAAGCCGATGCTATCAACGTTTTTCACCCAAATTCTAGGTCGGAGTTTCTTCAGTCTTACAACTTCGAAAACCTGGAAGAGGATATTGATTTTTTTTTTCAAGATCATTCTTATGCCAAATATGGATACCTATGTCTTCGTCAAAGCCCACCTCATTATTAGTACACAGGGCTTGATAGGGACAACAGGCACTCTGTTTTTCATTCATAAATTTATTTGGGTTAGCAGTAGGGGTATTTATACTATCTGGACCCAAAACATGGCCCCTGTATTTGTAAATATACAACACGTTGTCTAGATTAAATTGAATTTATTCGGTATTGGGGTCCGCGTTATACATGGACTACATTGTGAACTGATATATTTCCTCTATCAGATTTATATATTTAGTGGCGTCAGAGCTTGGAAAACGGATTCTAATGCACGAGAAGAAGAAATGTCTATTGGTGAGGTAATATGCTGCTATGAAGTCAACAATGTAGATTAAAATTCAACTTAAGAACGAATGGCAGGAAGATGAAACTGTGCAGATGACAGCTTCAGAAAGAAGACTGAAAGAACAAGGTAGTCGAGGAAAGCAGGCGGAAAGAAATATTAACTGCAAGAAAACCGACTACATGGTCATCAGTGAAAGATAATATCCCAAGGTTTTAGGGACGTTATAATCTACTTACATATTTACATATTGTGGACGGTAAGATCAACTCATATATTTACATATTGGGGTTATTAAAATCTACTTACATATTTACATATTGGGGACGTTAAAATCAACTTTCATATTTACATATTGGGGACGTTATAATCAACTTACATATTTACATATTGATGACATTATAATCAACTTACATATTTACATATAGGGGACGTTAAAATCTACTTATCTATTTACATATTGAGGACGTTATAATATACTTACATATTTTCATTGGGGATGTTAAAATCTACTTACATATTAATTCGTAAAGTCGAGGTAACATAGAATAAATCTCATCAGAATAATTTGCATGAAAATATTTATAGAAAATACTAAGAGAATCTACGTTACGTCGGTGGGAAAATTGCCTGAAGCCGAGATTTGGGTAGTGTAGACAGAAATATGACACAGAAATCCGAAAACATAAGAATTGTGAAAAATTCCTTTAAGCAACTAAGAAAGTACTAAATGATAGTAAAAATGTACTTAGAAAAATGGCTGGTTCTAACATCTCGGAAAGTGACTCATTGCACCGACATTAAGTGGAAAGATTATATTGAATCAATTCTGCTGGTCGGAAAGTTGTTTCACTGTGTTGAACTAGACAATTGTCTCTCCTGAGTCGATCTTACACATTTATAAGTCTACTATTCGTCCTTGCTTTGAATATTGATTCCGCATCTGGTCTGGTGCTCCTGCCATATACAGTGTGTTCCAGAAATAACTGACATCATTTTAAAAGCAATTATCTTGAAAACTACTAAGTCTAGCTCAATGAAATTGACAAGTTTAGGTGTTGACCATCATAAGTTTATTATGGGACCGATTTCATAAGTGTTCAACATGTGCACCGCCTGTGACACGGCACATGTCAAGTCGGTAGTTAAGCTCTTGCCAAACACGCTGTAGCATGTATCCAGTAACATTATCCAGTGTGGGAGTGATTCTCTGCTTGAGTTCATCAATGTTGAAGCAGAAAAGAGTGGGGGACATAGACCAGTCCCTTTACATAACTCCATAAAAAGAAATCACACGGGGGCAGGTCCGCTGACCGCAATGGCCATTTCATCAGAAAACTGTTTTCATCTCCACCACGCCCGATCCATGTCTTTGGCAGATTCTCATTGAGATAATCACGTCCTGTCCTCTCCCATTAAATATAAATATGTTTTCTTATACATTCTGTGAAAATTTGAGGTTATTTTAACAAGAATTGCCCAAATTATTGGCCTGCGAAATGATGTCAAAGTTTTGGGGACACTATGTATTTAGATATTCTTGATACAATCCAAAGAAGAATCTGTAATTTTATTGTTCTTGACATGGTATCTCGGCTTCAGTCACTTTCCCACCGCCGTAATGTATCTTCGTGTTTTTTTAAAAATAAATACTTCCATGGTAATTGTTCTGATGAACATTCGTCCATGTTGCCTGAGTTTAACTTCAGTACTATATTGGCGACAAGGTCTCATCATTTTACCGCGGAGATCTCTAGATGTAGCCGTAAGTTCTATGCTGTTTTATCCCTCACTTGTGAACTCTCTTCCAGCTTCTTGCTTCCCCGTCAAGTTTTTTGTTCTTTCTCCTTAATAATGTTTTCTTTTTCTTGTATTCTCTCACATCCAGCAATACCTTGCGTCTTAGTACGGCATTGCCTTGCTTGGGGTGAAATTATTAAAAGAAATATATGAGAGATTGACTCACCTTCTCATTAGCCGACGCGACGATATAATTACAACTATTACGACTGCTACTACTACTAAGATTATTACTAATAATAATGTAGTGTATTTAAAGATAGTCTTTCTATTCTATATTAAGAATTGGATTAAAGATCCACCCTGACCCGGGGTGGTAGCACCTGGCAGTGTCTCAGCTATGGACAAATAGTTAACCACCCCCAAATGCGTTAAAACACAATGAAAGTATAAAAATAGTTTTCAATACCAGCAATTCATTTTTTGAATTTTTTTTTACCAGCAATACATTTTTGAAAAAAAAATTACCAGCAATAAAAAGCTTGACGGCATTAAATAACCCCTTGAGGTTGATATGCCGTAAAAAAAAACTAAACAGGGTCTCTTGCAAGCAGTTTGTTTCTCAGTTATCGTTGCTGTGTATATGATCGTTTTATTCATTTGCACATTATCGATTGTCTTTGAGTTAATATATTATTTACTAGCAGCATGGCCCGGCGTTGCCCGTGCTTGATTCAAAAATCGTACGACTCATACAGCAATCGCTAACACTTGACTTAAAATATTTTTGCCCTTCCTTGCCTTTTAAGGAGTGCCCTTTGCCGTGCTGATGTTGCTACATGCCTTACTTCTTGCCTATCTCACATTGCGAATTTTTTCTAAGCTCTATACTAAACATTAAATCTGTTACGAAAAAAGAACTAAACAAAATGAACACAAAACGATCAGCTTTAAAAAAGGACTCGTAACTGGAAAAACCGAATGAAAAAAGAATGTTAACAACATATAATTTTTCACACCCAATGTGCATGTAAACTTTGGTGCAAATCCGTCAAAAATTGCGGCCGTGCATTCGTTACACACACACACACACACACACACACACACACACACACACATCCTGCCTTTTATAGATAGAGATTAGGATGTAGCAAAGGTTGTTGTATTTCTGTAGACCTGTAATCCAATTCTTAATATAGAATAGAAAGACTATCTATAAATACACTACATTATTATTAGTAATAATCATAGAATTTAGTAGTAATTTTAATTGATTTTATTTTATTTAATTTTTAATTTTAATGGATTTTTATTGTTTACAACTATTACGATTGCTACTACTACTAAGATTATTTTTTTATTTAATATTTTACTTATTTTGGCCGAACAATAAACAATATTCAGTGATGTATTCTGGGATGTTTTATCATTGCTGACAATGCGAAATATCTGAACGGACTGAGGGTGCGTTCTCTTAATGCCAGAGCACCGTTGTGTGTGGTGGATACATCTTGGTTGTTATCCTATAAAGTTCAGTTATTTTCCTTGACACAATTTCGTTTTAGGGTATGCATAGTGGCTGTCGTTATTCAATATGTTCTATATTTTGTGGAGGGTGTGGCATTTTTTGTTGGGGGTACACATTCTAGTTACGCCTCTGTGGATAGGTAAGAGGACAAGAAAATATCCCAGAACTTATAATCGGCACACATTTCGAGATATACATGTGTTTGATGCTTTTTTCACACATCATCAGTGATGTTTTTTTATTCGAGGTTCATTAGAGGTTTCAGGTCTTTCAACATCACACCCCCTTTCCACGGTGATCCAGCCGATACTGATCGGGTATCGGCTTATGTGCAATCCGTCAGCTACAAATTTCCTCGTTTTTAATCACCACTGCTACTCCACTTGGCAATCCATAGTCCAATCACGGATAACTTCCGTTTCACCAGCAAATGCAGTAACGGTTTCGATCCAGTATGGAATATAGCGACGCGCTAGGCATGAAGTTGTAAGTAACGATTTTGTCTCCCCTCACTGAGACACACACACACACACACACACACACACACACACACACACACACATTGAAATACACATTGAAATATATACATTCACACACAAACACACACATTAAGATATATAAATGCAGACACACACACACACACACACACACACACACACACACACATATATATATATATATATATATATATATGGCTCGTGCCTTTCGTCTGACTGAAACATTGAAATATTACTTTTTCGATTGGTGTTTTTTTTTTGTTAGCTTTCACAGTTAGATTTCTATTTCTGATATGAACTCAGTCCACATCGGGGTTGATAAGACAGACGACCTATATTTTCGTCTGCCGAAATAGGATATTCCCCATATGAGGTGATTTTATTGTTTATTAATTTTAATGGATTTTATTTAATTATTTGCTCTTTAATAATGAATACATTGGGCACTTTTTGTGGATCAGTTTTAATATTTTATATTACTAGGATCCACTTGAATTATATACCAACGGATCTGTTACCTTTACTATATATATATATATATATATATATATATATATATATATATATATATATATATATATATATGTGTGTGTGTGTGTGTGTGTGTGTGTGTGTGCGTGTGTGTGGTGAGAGAGAGAGAGAGAGAGAGAGAGAGAGAGAGAGAGACACTCACCATGTATCCATAAGACCCCATCCAGAAAACTCGTAACCCTGGAAATGAGACAAACAGGTGCTAGATGTCACCCACAAGTCACCTGTAGATAACAATGTTTCAAGGTACCCTAATTCTGTCCTCTAGTCGAGTCTCCATTGTCGGGCGTTTTAGCTCATACCCAAGACCTACTTTCTTAATCTTAACAACATACGCTATGCAAATAAGATTGTGTTGACAGTAGACTCAGAAAGTTAATTAAAGAGCTAGATTGTCAAGTATATTGACCATTAAGTGTAAGAAGAGAGTATGCATGGTTGTCAGCAAAAGAGGTAGACCAATGTCTGTGCTACGTATTGGGGATGTCAGCATTCAGGCTTTTTGCTTAACAGTCAACTTTAATATACAAAGATTTAAATGCAATGGCAATCGTTAGGTTCTGTCTTCTGAATTAATGTTCTTATATAATTACCTTTCCTTAATAATGTTTTTTCTTCCTTTTTCTCATATTCTTTAACATGCAGCAACCCTTTGCGATTTAGTGCTTTTATTGGCTTTCTTGGGATGAAATAGTTAAAAAAAAAGGTACAAAAATCTGGGTAGTGTAGTGACAGGCGAAAGTGTGAGACAAAAGCCGATAGTATATAGGAATAGAAAGATTCTTTTCGCAAACTGAGCGATGTATTGAGGGATCGTAAAATGTTTTTACTAAGCAAGGAAAAGGACGCTGGATTGCTATGTAATATGTATTCTTCGATACGGCACTGAGTGCTTGACCAATTTCATCATAGATGAGTAAGAGGCGTGAAGCAACAGATATCGATCTATTGGGTAATGCTGGGAATTAGATGAACTGAACGTGTGCGAAAAGAGGAAGTTATAAGGAGCTACAAGGAAACACTTAATAACAACCAGGAAAAGACAGATAGACATTTTGGAAAACGTCATGAGAAAAGGTTTGACGAATTTAATGAATCATATGAAGCAATTAACTTGACAAGTTTGAAGGAATTGATAGAATATATAGGAAAATTGATAAAAAAAACCCATTGTAATGGGTAAACAATTAGAGCAACAAAAGATAGAACGTTGTGGAGAGCCACGATCGCAGATATCATTAAAAGAAGAATTAAAAGCAGAACTAAAAGAAAAAAACAAATATTTATTGTTATTAATGTAGGGCCCGTAAGTTATGGGAAAGTGGTTTACCGGAGTTCTTCCTCGCCAACAGTTTTCTTTGAACATCCTGATAGCGATAAGACATCGATATACAAAATTCAATAACTAGATTCTGTTTTAATCACTGAAAACAGTTATGTTACGTTCCGCCTTATTTCATAACATCTATAGAATAAAGGGCGGAATAGGTTCATGCCTTTCTCTAGCAAAATGAAATTCAAAACTTAGTTTCTAGATCCTGCTTTCACTGTTGACAGCAGTTATGCTACCTCACACCTTATATTACAACATTTATGGAATGAAAGGAGGAATGGGTTCATGCCTTTCCCTAGATTTTTAGAAGTGAATAAAATGAATTTTAATCAAAATTCGAACCTCAGTTCATTTCACTGCTGACAAAACTTATGTTACCTCACATCTTATTTTACAACATTTATAGGCTGAAGGGAGGAATGGTTTCATGCTTTTCATATTCTTAGAGCAAAGTAAACATAAGTAGTTTTACTGGAAATTCTAAATTCGATTCCTAGATCCTGTTTTCACTACTGACAACACTAATGTTATCTCACTCCTTATTTTACATTTATAGAATGACAGGAAGAATAGGTTCATGCCTTTATCTAGAAGGTTAAAAGTGGAAATATAGAATTTTAAACGAAGTTCGAACCTAGATTGGTCTATTTCATTTTCACGGCGGAATTTTGTTATGCTACTGTACACCTCATTTTAATACACATCAAGAATTAAGGCACAATGGGTTCATGCCTTTTCAAAGTCCATACATGCTAAGTGAACAGAAACAGACTTCTCCGAAATCTGAACCCCGTGTCTTCCGTGTCTGTGTTCGTGCTGATAAACGCCATACTACCTTCCACTTTACTCCCTTTTCTCCCTACCCCCACCCTCCACCTCTTCCTTCCTCCTCCTCCTTCCTTTCTGCCCCTCCTTCATCACTTAACTCCTGCCTCTCTTTTTGTTTTCTATTGATTAAACAAATACATACATATATAAAAATATTATTTTCATGAGAGATTCGCCAATAATTTCCTTATATATTCAAGCGGATGTTTATTCACATGGACGGATTTCAGATTTGGAACGTCGAAGAAGTGAACGTCTAACTTTTCAAATCTAGATGAACGCGAAACACGAAATATTACAAGTTTTTCTTCTCTTTTCGTCTAAATGACTCTGGCACCAAACTTTAAAAAATTTCTTTCAAGTAATTACCTATGATTATAACTGAAAGGCAACAAGAGCGACTTTCATGACGCCATGATAAAAGATATATTTAAAATATTTTGTCGACAGACGGAAATGTCTTAAATAAGAATGCAATTATTTCAATTGAAATTCTAATTACACTTCGTAATAATTTTATGTTACATGATGACGATGACTACAAAAATCAATTTTGTATGTTTGTCCGCCTCAAAAATCGTCCTGGGTATGACGATAACCTACATTCGCGTCCTGGGAAAGACGATAAACTACATCTAACAACAAGGCCCATGATCAGGAGGCTTTGAGGACCGTGGAACATCTTAATTGCTTGTGTTCCCAGGTGCACTCTGGCCCGGAAAGGTAGCACCTATTAGTGTACCAGCTATAGGCAAACTTGCGTTAAAACTTGTAGAAACAGGTTGTATAACAAACAATAATTTTTTGTAAAAAATTATTACCAGCAATGAATTTTTGAATAAAAATAATTATGAGTAATACATTATTACCAGCAATATATTTTTTAAAAAACATTACCAGCAATACATTTTTGGGAAAAATATTACCCACAATGCATTTTGAAACAAAAATATTACCAGCAATAAAAATCTTGTCGGCTTTAAATAATTTATTGAGGCTGATATACAGTAAAACAAACCCAACCAAACCAAACCGTCGCAAAAAATCATTTCGAACGCAAAAAATATATATTTAACAAAATATTTTATTGAATTGAATAAAAATGGCTGAAAGATAGAGGTGATATTAAGTTAACATTTTCCGCTGACATGTTATTTCCATGGAAAATGTTCAGACGAACTACATTCCTTAGTTCCATCAGTTCTAACCTTCTCCGTTAAAACCGCCCATGCCACGCCCATTGTAGCGAACTACCTTCCTTCCCTCCGTATTGTATTGGTGGGATGTAGGTTCCACATGAACAATTTCTTCATAGGAATCACTACTTTCTGGAACCAATTTCCAAGAGGATCCTTCTCCGATCATTATAATCTTAACCTGTTCATGTCTAGTGTTAACCCTTATCTTGCATACATATTCGCATAAATTGTGCCTCTTAATCTGTAACCCTCTACCTCGATCGGCCCCCGGGCCTTGTACCGGGTGAACAAATGAAACAATGAAATGGAACGATTATATTGAATCAATTAATAGAAAAGTTAGTTCACTGTATCGGGCGAAAAAATTTTTCTCACCGGAATCTATTTTACACATTCATGAGTCTGCTGATCGTACATGCATTGAATATTGCGGTTACATCTGAAATGTTATCCTCTAAAAGTGCTGCATAGCCCCTTGGTGGTCGTAGTGGGGGTGATCTCGTCTCGTCTTCTCTCGGTCGGCGATCGTTAATTGCTTTTGCTTCAGCAATGAAAAAAATCACACACAGAATTTTAACTTAACTATTATTATAACTCATGTCGATTATCTATCTAGTGAAGAGGGGGTCGCTCTCCCTTCACTGGGGAACCGTTTCAGACATGAAATCGAACACGTCTACATCTCTAGACGGGTAAGAAACAACCCGCTGAAACTTTTTCCTGTCTTTCCCACACTAGCTCAGCCAATTAAAGTCGCCTTCCCAGATGGCTCACATTTGGCCCAGAATTTCAACCTCCGGTATTCGGATCCGAGATACACTTCCCCTAAAAATAATAGTCTGCTAAACTTTTGTTTAACAAACGGTTATAACAATGTGTCAGTATATGGTGCACATTTGACTGTGACCAATGTTCTTGGTTTAACCCTATCAAACTGGATGTCATGACGGGTATATTGGACTTCGTACCCCATCCTTACTTTGCTAATGTGGAGCTCTTACTCTCAATAATAATAACAATACACGCTATATAATAATTACCATTGTGTATTTATTTATATCTTTCTTGTCATATCTTATGTAATTAGACACGATAAAATTAATCAACACTTTATAATAATTATCGTTGTTTATTTTTTATTTATTCATATTTTCATGTCACGCCCCATGTAATTAGATATGACAAAAATAATAATGTTTATGATTTCTTCAATAATATGAATCTATATATATTAGGATGTAGCCTCTGTATGTCTGTTTCTTTTTTATAGAACACCTCTTAGGGCTTTGTAGATAGACCCCCATAAACATCTATATTCTGAAAAGATTTTTCCTTTTGATTCAAATTAAATTTAAATTTGAACAAAGGAATGAATCCTATCCAAAATACAAAAGGAGAAAGCCATAGGATGGAGGTCACGTCAGCAAGATCAAAATGATACAATATGTATGTCAAGTTGAGAAAAAAATCACTAATCAGTGGGTAGTGCCTTACAATACATATTTGTTACGACAATTCAACTGTCATATCAATGTTGAAATCTGCTCATCAATTCATTCAATCAAGTATTGCATCAAATACATATCAAAAGGGTCAGATCAAGATGTTTTTGCACAACCCCCACTAAAAAAAGTGTTTCCCTTTGATTTAAATTAATTTTAAATTTGAACAAGGGCATGACTCATATCCAAAATATAGACGGAGAAAGCCAGAAGATGGAGGTCACATCGGCAAGATCACTGTGTTATACGGAAATGCATAATTTTTCTTCACAAATTATAACAATGATTTAAAATCAATCGTCATTTTCTTACAAAAAATGTGTGACACGCAGCAAGGCGCAGGTAATTCGGCTAGTTCTAAATAAAAGAGTATAAAATAGCGTTGCAATGATATTGCCTTTTAGTTTTTATAACTGTTGTATCATATATGAAACAAAAATACTTAAAACTGTTTAACTATCAACTGCTGTATATCATATAGAGATCAAAGTATGTCATCAGCCCAATAATTTCTATTATATCATATACGAGTAGATTAGGTTTAATCACACACGGTTGTCAATCAGCCTTCATTTTTGAAAACACGGGTTCACTATGCATATGTACATAATCTATATTATGAATTGGACAAAGTCCGACAATTATTTAATATATTTTTGGTTATACGTTATTTTTTTTATAGATACAAATATTTAAGTAAATTATCTGCTTATAATAAACAGTATTAACAACATTTACCGGCTTGAATATCCGAGAAATCTCAAAGAAAATGTGTCCTCCGACAGGAATCGAACCTGTATCCGGTAAATGTTTTTAATGCTGTTTATTATAAACAGACCATTTACTTAAATATTTGTATCTATAAAAAAAACGTGTAAACAAAAATATATTAAAATAATTGTTGGTCTATTTTCATAATAAATTATGTCATTCTGTTTACGGAAAGATACTCTTCGTGCAGATATGAGCGTACGAGAGAAATCAAGGGAAGTCTGTAGTTTTAAAACAATAATTTAACCTGACTAACCAGACACTTCCTCTGTAGGTAAATGGTATAGCATGTAAGGCGATATGACAGTTCCATGTTGGTTCGATTACTGCCGGAGGACACATTCAGCCCCGTAAATGTTGTTAATACTGTTTATTATAAACATAGTATTTACTCAAATATTTATATCTGTAAAAACAAAGTATAAACAAGCATTATCATAATTTATATGCACATATGACTTTCGTGTCACGCTTTCCGTTATTAAATCGAGAACAATTAATAATAACCATAGTTTTAGTATTTCTTTTAACCAAAACTATTTATCAACATTAATTATAAATTGAATTTCTCCGGCAGTCTGTAAGGGTTTATGCACATAGTGTAGACACAGACTATATTTAATTTGTTGATAAAAAATTTATATCTGTCTATATCTCTGAGATGAGGTATTATGATTACTTTACATTACTCAGGCTGTTATTCTCATTTTCAATCCCATATTCACAACGTTTCAGGCGTTGTACGCTCCGGCCTTTTTCAGGTAATTGGAACTCCTTTATTCATTGGGCCATGTGTCCTAGAGGACATGGTCCAGTGAATAAAGACGTTGGTTAGATCCAGTGATAAGTCCCAAAGTGTTGTGAGTTCAATACCAGGCCACAACAGTGAGGAACCAAAAACATGGAAAGTTAAGTTAAAGAGAAATAACTGAGCCATCCGGAAGAGGCATGGCGCGTGGAACTAGAACAACCTACTCCGCTGGACAAAATAAGGGGTTTAGTTCGTGATTCCAATCGACTGAAGAAGGCCGGAGCGTAAAACGGCCGAAACGTTGTGAATATGGCAATAAAAATATATATTCATATTTTTTAGACAAGTAAATGTGTTGAGGGGTCTTCCCTTTTTACACAAATAGACTCACCCAGGGTATACATATACCACTGACAGTGAATACCCGAGTAAGTAGTAGAAAGTAGAGTCGGTCGAGTAGATAGACAGAGTCACACACAGAGGGTGTAGCACAAGAGTCATAGTAACGAGCACATAGACTCAGTAAGAAGTCATACAGCGATACGTCGATATCATAGACTGCATATATATTTTGCTACTAACCCGCATTCCTGAAACTACTAACCTGTATTACCAGTTTGTGGTGTTACGTTAATACATTTATTTTCTATATTCATTCTTGGCGTTTGCTATTATTTGATACCGGATTTCATCCCGGAATCCACAACAAAATGTATCTGTGATTCTTTGATTACTCTTAGCATTATATAAACAGCGTTCTACTCAATATCTTTTTATTTCATAAATTGATGCATTTAATATGAAACTGTAACGAAATGGACCCCCCCACTCTCGCAACAAAAAGGATATTAATAAAGAACGGCAAAGACGGCGACTACAAAGTCAATCTCAAGACGAATTTGAAGGAAGACGATGAATTACTAGACAAAGTTATCAGAGGGCCTGGTAAGAAAGTCTTGAGCAAATAAGACTGCAATATTTGAAACGATTA
Source organism: Acanthosepion esculentum (assembly GCA_964036315.1). Taxonomy (NCBI): domain Eukaryota; kingdom Metazoa; phylum Mollusca; class Cephalopoda; order Sepiida; family Sepiidae; genus Acanthosepion; species Acanthosepion esculentum. The sequence continues at coordinate 19,040,783 of OZ038490.1, read as the reverse complement.
TAGTAGTGAAATCTGGTCCTCCGTTTGATTGAATCTCAACACATTGCTTCAAAATTTTCGTTTCACTGTACAACTTTCTAACCATTGCTGTAATAACATCAACAATCCCTGTTGTAGTTGTAGCCCTCGGATTGATTGGAAAAGATTCCAGTAGACTAACTGAATTGATTCCTGGAAGTCCATGCCATAAAGAAATACAAAGAATTGTTCTCACAAGTACAGCCCATACTTTGCAAAGGGCTTTATCTATGTAAAATATGCTTGTGCGAGTTTTTTTTTTTTAATTGGTCAGTTGAATATGTCTTGATGCCATTTCTAACCTTAGGTCTCTGGGCGGGACCCGGAAAGAAACGTATACATGCCAGAAATCAAAGGAAATAAAATAAATAATAATAATAAAAAGAATATACCCATAGACTTAACAAAATAGCGACATATGTGCACTGGAAGATATGCAAGAAGCACAAAATCGAAACCACTGAGAGATGCTATGAGCACCAATTAGACACAGTCACAGAAAATAACGATGTAACTATCCACTGGCACATGTCAATTCAAACTAACAGGGGAATAAAAAGCCAACAGGCCTGATATTATCATAAACGACAAGACATTCAGGAAGTGTGTGTTTATTAACATAGCAGTACCATCTGAGAGAAACACCTCCTTGAAAATTATAGAGAAATTGTTCAAATACAAAGACCTTGAGATCGAGATTAACAGGATGTGGGGGAATGAAGACTCATATTGTACCAACAGTAATCGGAGCACTGGGCCTCGTGAGAAATGTAATGGACAATTTTACTAACAGTGTCCCAAGTAACATCAGCACTTAAGTTGCCCAGATAGTCCTACTAGGAATATCGCATATACTAAGAAAAGTGCTATCAATTAAAAACAATTTTCTTATAGGGCCTAAGGCCTTTAGAAACATAACATACACAAATAATAATAATAATAATAATAATAATAATAATAATAATAATAATACTAATAATAATAATAACAGACACGAAATACAAGTATATTTTAAGTTACTCTATACAAAATATTTTCAACAAAAGTAGTTGAAAATGGCACTAAACAAAAACATTGTATAAAAAGCAAGAATAGTTTCTGTTACTCGTCATCTCCTTCGTAAAATTACCTGGGAAAATTCTAATAAAAATGTCGGCGAGATTGCAAACATTTCCGGTTACCAAGTACATAGTAAAAAAGAGAGTATGTTTTTTTCTCAGAGGACCCTTTTCGATATTCTCGAAAAAAAGTAAAACTAATTGCAAAGTACAAATGTCAGACAACAACAACCTCAGTAAAATTATGCAAGAATTAAATAGGCATCAGAAAGTCGGTTTTGTTCATTTGAATAGTTTTGACATGAATGAGGTCACCGCCATTAATATATACTATCCAAAGATATTCAGGGTGTCTGTTTTTCTTAAAAAAATATTCATAAAGTAGCCTCATTGATAACGAGGAGTTCATTACAAGATCTGGATAAACGATTAAATTTTAAATTTCTTTCCATCTATCTATCTATCTATGTATGTCTCCACATATATATATATATATATATATATATATATATATATATATATATATATATATATATATATATATATATCAGTATGTGCATATCTATCTATCTATCTATCAATCTATCTATCTATCTATCTGTTTCAAGTCTTTCTCAACGTCTTTATCGCTTTTCTTCTTTTCTAAATCAAAATCCACATAAAATAACATCATTGTTAAGACGATTCGCTGCAAAACCTATATGCCTTACTACAGTTGATTCTAAATTTTAAAGTATCTATTTATTCATATATATATATATATATATATATATATATATATATATATATATATATATATATATATATATAAATATGAATATAAGATATCGCAAATTGGGTGCCGGTATTAATATATATTTTAAATTATGTTTAAGCAATAAAATCGCCATTCCTTTCAACTATGGCCTCAAGACGACTTCGGATTATTCTGCAACTCTTCTGGACGGTATCCTTGATTAAGTTGGTGAATGTTGGCATAATCCTTGCCTTCGGCTCATCTTTGGAGTTACAAAGTGTTTTGTCGGTCTCTCGCTCAACTGCGCCTCACACATAATAATCAAGGTGGTTGCAGTCTGCGGCGTTAGGTGGCCAGATGTAAGGATGGTGTGGTGTTAGAATTTGTCTGAGAGCCATGACTGGCTTCTCCTGCTTGTGCAGATTCCTGTTGGCAGACACGAAATGAAAAAATAAAATGGCGAAAATTTACCCATGGCACCTTTTATATATATATATATATATATATATATATATATATATATATATATATATATACATACACAAAGTTTTAAGGTATGTTATATATATATATATATATATCATTCAAACGAAAAACAAATACTGAAGCTAATTATATGGCGAGAATCACTCTCACAAACAATATTTAATAATAAATTATAACCAACTTCGAATCTGTTAATGAATGGTGTGATCCTTGTTCATAAATTCCGGGTTTATATGGTCTTATTTTTTTGTACGAGCCGGCTTTCAGTCGTTCCGAACGACCATCCTCAGGTAGACATATATATATATATATGTGTGTGTGTGTGTATATATATATATATATATATATATATATATATATATATATATATATATATATATATATATATAGGGAGAGAGAGAGAGAGTGAGTGAGTGAGAGATATTGAGATAGGCAGATATATATTACAGTTCAAATGTTTGGAATCACTCCAAGAAATAATATGGGATGTACTTGACAGAAGAGTAAAACCTTTCCATCCATAAAATGAAAAAGCTCTCTTGGAGTCACTGAAAAAAGAATGGAATCAATTATCAAACATATACCTTGTGAAATTTTTGAAACCTATGCAATCAATTTGTGCTGCAGTAATCAAGACTAAAGTAGGATATTTTGACGAGAGCAAAATTTAATCATAAAATTCTTTTCGTTTTTTATCATGAATTTCTAACAAAAAGTCATGTCTCACGTTTTTAACTATGCATAATAATTTTGTCTTATTTAAAGTACAAAACAGCTACTTTTGGGACCAATTTTTAAATGTTACCAGTGATTCATCTCAAACTTTTGAACTCTAGTGTATAGACTGATAGATAAATATTGAGTTGGTGCATAATTATCAGGAATTTTTGTAGTTGAGTTATTTGTTAATAAGATTTGCTGTTTTGTTTACTTTTTTAATAAGAATATTATTTCATTTTTAGTTTATAAAAATGTGTGTGGATAATCATACGCCCCGGAATAATCATTTAAAAATGTTATTGTTGAATTGTCATCTTTGTTTTTTACATAATTAATTTTGTTTTAAAAACATCTGGTAATTATGCACCAGCCCAATAAAGAGATCCGGTATAATCAAATGTTCGTATCGTTTAAAATGGATCTAAAAAAACTATGGATTTCGTTAATCGGACTGACTTCCTCATCTTGGTTGCTTTCCTCACAACGTTTCGGCCGTCTGATCCTCCGGCCTTCCTCAGGTGCATCTCGAACTCGGGAACCGTCGGTCTGGAATTTCGAACCCAACCCTTTATTGTTACGGGGGTACCATGTTCTCGTTCCATTAAGGCCATCGCTGCTGCTACTACTGCTTGACGCCATCGTTGCTGCTGCTGTTGCTTCTATTATCGTTGTCACCGCTCTTGTTTGTCGCTGCCACTGCCTTTGCTCGGGATCGAACTCAGAACATCGGGAGAACTTGCAATCACTGTTCCAACGTCCTAGTCGCCTCGGCCATGTGTCTGAATTTTTGGTATATTTAAACCTAAGTTGTTATTCTAGGTTCTCTCTTACGATTAGGGGTGCCCAAATCGTGTTCAGTTCTATACTTGGTCTGCTCAGGAGGTTGTTATGTCCTAGCATGTGAGCTGTTTCTTTGAGTTTTCTCACTTTCCAGTGGGGCTCACTGTTTATTATTTTAACTTCATCCCAGAGAGGGCGATGGTCACCCTTTTCCTTCCATACATGGTAGGCTATACCCGACTTTTCCGTCTCCCCTCTAGTCACTGCTTTTCGATGTTCATCCACCCTTACTTTAAGGGGGCGGCATGTTTCGCCCTTGTAAACCTTGCCGCAGCTGCATGGGATGGAATATATGCAGTTCTTGGTCTGGTTCTTCTCTATGGGTGGCTTTACTCGGACTAGGTGTCTTCTCAGTGTTGATTCACTTTTGAATACCGTCCTGATGTTGTAAGGGGCACATACTTTTTGAATTTTTTCTGAGACGCCTCGCATGTATGGTAAGCAGACCGTTGGAGGTTTTTGCGAGTCATTTTCTTCCCTTACTCTATTGTTCCCTTTGGTGGACAGTATGCTATCGGGGTAGTTGTTACGTCGAAGGGTATTTTTTAGCCTGGTCATTTCTTGGTGGTACGTGTGGGAATCGCTACTTATTGTCTGTGCTCGATGTTGTAAACAGCGTACGATTCCATGTTTGACACTGTATGGGTGATGGGAGTTGAAGTTTAGGTATTGTCCGGTGAAAGTGGGTTTGCGATACACTGATGTCTTGAACCCACACTCTGTGCGTGTTATGAGAACATCCAGGAAGGCCAGTTGGTTATCTCTTTCCTTCTCCATTGTGAACTGTATGGATGGTCGTATTGTGTTCACATGCTCCAGTAGTACCTGGACGTCTTCCTGGTGAGGCCAGAGTATGAATGTGTCATCAACGTATCTGAGCCACATAGTTGGCTTTAAGGGAGCTGAACCTAAGGCCATGTCTTCGAAGTGTTCCATGTATATATTCGCCATTACCGGTGACAACGGCGAACCCATAGCCAAACCTTCCACTTGTCGATATATGTCAGTACCCATTCTGAAGTAGGAAGATTCCATGCAGAAGGTCAGCATTTCCATTATGTTTGGCAATGGTACACATGTGCGTTCTTGTATGGAAGGGTCCGCAGCTAGTTTGTCCCCAATTACTGTTAGTGCCTCACTTGTTGGTACTTTGGTGAACAGACTGACTACGTCGAGGCTAACCATCTGGTGTGAACTGATGGGTGCCTCTTTGATCAGTTCTGTGAAGTGGGCAGAATTCTTAACATGTGTTGCTGACTTGCCTGCCAATGGGTTTATTATATCCACAAGGTAGCGGCTCAGTGGATGTAATGCTGAGCCTCGGCAGCTCACTATAGGTCTTAGTGGAATACCGTCTTTGTGTATCTTGGGGAGACCATCCATACAGTTCACAATGGAGAAGGAAAGAGATAACCAACTGGCCTTCCTGGATGTTCTCATAACACGCACAGAGTGTGGGTTCAAGACATCAGTGTATCGCAAACCCACTTTCACCGGACAATACCTAAACTTCAACTCCCATCACCCATACAGTGTCAAACATGGAATCGTACGCTGTTTACAACATCGAGCACAGACAATAAGTAGCGATTCCCACACGTACCACCAAGAAATGACCAGGCTAAAAAATACCCTTCGACGTAACAACTACCCCGATAGCATACTGTCCACCAAAGGGAACAATAGAGTAAGGGAAGAAAATGACTCGCAAAAACCTCCAACGGTCTGCTTACCATACATGCGAGGCGTCTCAGAAAAAATTCAAAAAGTATGTGCCCCTTACAACATCAGGACGGTATTCAAAAGTGAATCAACACTGAGAAGACACCTAGTCCGAGTAAAGCCACCCATAGAGAAGAACCAGACCAAGAACTGCATATATTCCATCCCATGCAGCTGCGGCAAGGTTTACAAGGGCGAAACATGCCGCCCCCTTAAAGTAAGGGTGGATGAACATCGAAAAGCAGTGACTAGAGGGGAGACGGAAAAGTCGGGTATAGCCTACCATGTATGGAAGGAAAAGGGTGACCATCGCCCTCTCTGGGATGAAGTTAAAATAATAAACAGTGAGCCCCACTGGAAAGTGAGAAAACTCAAAGAAACAGCTCACATGCTAGGACATAACAACCTCCTGAGCAGACCAAGTATAGAACTGAACACGATTTGGGCACCCCTAATCGTAAGAGAGAACCTAGAATAACAACTTAGGTTTAAATATACCAAAAATTCATACACGATCGTCCCAGTGACACATGGCCGAGGCGACTAGGACGTTGGAACAGTGATTGCAAGTTCTCCCGATGTTCTGAGTTCGATCCCGAGCAAAGGCAGTGGCAGCGACAAACAAGAGCGGTGACAACGATAATAGAAGCAACAGCAGCAGCAACGATGGCGTCAAGCAGTAGTAGCAGCAGCGATGTCCTTAATGGAACGAGAACATGGTACTCCCGTAACAATAAAGGGTTGGGTTCGAAATTCCAGACCGACGGTTCCCGAGTTCGAGATGCACCTGAGGAAGGCCGGAGGATCAGACGGCCGAAACGTTGTGAGGAAAGCAACCAAGATGAGGAAGTCAGTCCGATTAACGAAATCCATAGTGAAAACCCCTCATCCCAAAAATATAGACAATTACGATCTAAAAAAAGGTTTCATATTCATAGATTTTTAACATCTTTTTGTTCCACTATAATCTGACCTCTTTATCAATTCATCATCCTGGTTATTGACATCTTTCTGGCTGAAGAATTAGTCTAACTTGATTTTACAAGGTTCTTGAGAATTTAAATTACCCCCACTACGACCAGCTGTAAGAATTTCCGGTGGTTCTGCAAACAGACTGGAGAGCTGGCGCTGTCTAGGATGGAAGATGAAACCCTTCTGATTAGCCAGTTCCAGACTCTTTTCAAAGGATTGTTTCCTTGCAAGCGTTCACTTTGAATTAAAAATGTGATTTTGCAGAAGATTGGTTGAATCGTTTTCTACGGCTTATCAACCCTTTGCAGGTTATTTAAAGCCAGAAAATATTTTTATATTGTAAGGATTTGGGGGGGATAATAATAGTTCAGAGATACAAGTCTTAGTATTTTACCCATAGCTAGTTAGGGAGAAGAGATGGATTCATGCCTCATCAGAATCGGATAAATAAACTATATAAGGTGGATATAAAGTGGGGGATCAATTCTTTATTACAATCAATATATAAAATGACGCGTCACTTTGTGAGCACGCTAGATTCTATACATTTATATTCCAGAGAAGGCGGTGTAATGGTTAGCACGCTAGTCTCGCTAGAACAATTATGACTGAGTAGTGAGTTCGATCCTCACCGGGATCTCCCTACTTTCCACCTTATGCCGCATCTAAGCTACGCTTGGAAAATCACTATATTCCTGAGTATGTAATTAGATCTAAAAGACATGCTTGTGTAATTAATCAGGAATTCGTTTCCTATGGCTTTTCAACCCTTTGCAGGTTATTTAAAGCCAGAAAATATTTTTAGATTGTAACATTTTTTTAACATGACAATGATTTAGTGATAAAAGCTTTACTAATTACCGTAATTCCCCATGTATAATGCGCATTTTTTCTAAAAAATAATAAGCAAAATCAGGGGTGCGTATTATGCGCAGCTACAAAAAAATCTTTCAAAAATTGCTGTAAAATAAAATAAGAATTATCATAAAACTAAATTAGATTAATATTATTCTATCTTTTAAAACCATTTGTTAAATAAGAGTAGGAAACGCTGGCCGTAATGACATTGGAGAGGTACAATTTATAGGGTTTGATTACCAAACAAAGGGTGCGCATTATCCATGAGTAGAAACATTTTCCTACACTTTCAGCACAATTTTGGGTGTGCATATTATGTATGAAGGCGTATTATACATGGGGAATTGCGGTAATTCACAGCTGGGGAAAGAAAAGGTAGATGCATACATTCCCCAAGGGTATTTGCGCGTATGTAAATATAACGAACACAACAGGAATTGAAACTCGGCTCTCCGAGTAAGAATTCCGAGACATTATCCATTTACACCAACCGCACATCCAATCTTACCTATCGGAAGGGCTCGTAATACACAATAACCTAAAAAGCCCACTAGATACACACAACATTGCTTTCTTCGGATGCACATCGGCATTCATCCAGGGTTTTTTTCCGCTTCAAATGGTTGCATACAGTCCAGTTTCTAACGCTTATCTTTTCAAAATGGGTTGTTTTTTGTTATGTTTAAGAAAAGAATTTCCAATGGAATGAATTTCCATTGAATTTTTTTCCCCCGTTAAATCGTGTGGCATCCAAATATCTTAGCCTTTCACGTATCCAAATGTTTTCCAATACCTACAACACTCTCATGTGGTATGTAGAATATCTCAGCAATGACTCATTTCAATTTGCACATCATCAACTTATTACAACCTGGCATAAAATTCCTTGGACTTTCCTATCGAAATTTCTACATCTGAGCCAAGTGACCCACTTACGAATCTATAATCTCATCTATGACACCATAACCATAAACGGCACTTATCATTTTTGCTGTTTGTATAATTGTTTCTTTCTTCGGGATATAAAATAAAACATCAAATGATAAGAATGCATCTCATTTAACTTCATTTAAAATTTCGAATTTCACAAACTCGAATGGCGAGTTGAAATGTCACCTTTTAGAATGTGTATATATATATATAGCACCACGGGTCTATCCTTTGATTATGGCAGCCATTTGTAACACCATGTGTCGATTCTGGCCACCGGCAACCAGTTATAACACACACGTCCCTGTCGATCCTGTGTCAACCTTGGTTGAGCCTACGCTGGTCATTACTTTCGTCGGTCAACTGGCTGCTGGTCGCTGGCCGTTTCGATCCACACCGTCTCTGTCGACGTTGTGTTCTTTGATCTCAGAGCAGTGAAAGTTGAATGACGCCAGTAATTTAGAGCGCTGGCTCGAGCCACGGCGAAGTATTAGCTGGAAGAAATAAAAATGTAGAGCAGACAAAATAAAAACTGAAGATTCGTCGGGTTAGTTTTAAATTGGTTTATATAGTTCTTGGTACAAAAATCAACCGTTCCGTCTTCAAATTTCTGTAGGGACATTTTGCTCTTCTAAATCTCGGAACGGTGTTGAAAATCATGAATTCTCCCAGCAAGACGTCACGTGGGGTTTTGGTAGCAGCTCGTGCGCCCTTCGCGTCTCTCTCTAACACTGTGAAAACCCTCATTGAGTCACCAATGTGATTGGCTTATATTGAATTGATTTATATACTGGCATAGATTCGACTAGTCTGGGCTTTTCGGTAATTACCCAACTTTCGGATTTAGTTGCATGTTTATCCCCGCCTTTATAACTCATACTTTCCCTTATTTATGACTCGCACCATTATTTCCAAATGGGCGGAGGTCATTTTTCTCCTTTCCTCCTCCTCACGCAGTATTCCACCTGAGACAATCGCCATGGGGATTTTTTTATCTGTCTTTTTGACATTTCTGATTTTTAAACTAAGTGGGTGAAGATGGGAGGTTTTATTATAATCACTGAATTTCCGTAAGAAATATTATTTTCCAGTCTTTGGTCTGGTTTGATCTTGTGTACCCCAACCAGGTATCCTGTTTCCATAGCCCTTATGCAGATCTTACAGGTTGTTTTCTCATTTCTATTTCCTTTTCGGGTGACAGATTAAGTTTTGTCTCCCGAACTGTTTATATTTCCACAATTATATTTCAGATGGCCCCTTGGCCCGGCTTGCCAATAGCAACATTCACTTTGGCATCCATAAAACAAATAGTATTTCCCAATCTCGTTTTTAATTTCAGCGGTTCGCGCATAATACGAAATATACCGTAGAGATTTCAGCTAACATTTTTACATTAACCCCTTTAATTCCACCAGTGTCACGCCGCAAATGAAATGTCACCTTTTAAGTAATTTAAAGTAATAATAAATTTCGGTAGAATTTCAGTGACGGGTGAAGTGAAATCAGGTATCTAACTTCCACCTATTGTGAAATTGCAAGAAAACTTTTGTCCTAAGCTTGGTCACAGTTTTTCTCTCTATCTGTTTAAAGGTTTTTCGATTCTTAGCCAATCTCTAAAATCACGATTTTTCGATGCAAAGGCTGGATAAATTGCAACATTCAATTTTAAATTATTAAAATTCTCTTTCTGATATCCTCACGCACTCATTCTGTCTCTCCGCATCTGTCTCTCTCTCACTGTCTGTCCCTCTTGCTCTCTCTCTCTCTCTCTCTCTCTCTCTCTATATATATATATATATATATATATACAAGTCAGTGGTCATGATCCCTAACGTTTCGTGTCTTTACTTAATTAGATCATATTTCTGTGTCCGAAAGATATATTTTTGATCACGCTATCCATGACTCTTTGATCACGCCAGGTTACCGAATATATATATATATATATATATATATATATATATATATATATATATATATTTGTGTGTGTGTGTGAGATTGTGTGGATGGGTGGGTGTTTTTAGTAGATAATTCATAGTGAAACAAGTTTTCTATAGTGATAAAGTTTTCGATTGCTTATTTCAGGTGAAAGACATGGATGAGGATTTAACATCTTAAAGCTTTTTTTTTCAAAGCAAATTTTCAAAGTTTAATATTTAATTATCTATATAATTATTTGTAGTCCATAACTTGAGTTTTATTTCTCATATTTAATTTTGTACTCATCTAATTTACGTATTTTTTATGCAGTTTTCTTTGTTCAATGGTCTGACATTTGAAACAATGATTATCAGTGTTCGGTTACAGCTTGCTAATTAATTAATCTTTGGAATCGTAATTTCTGATTTGGTTTTAGTAAGCGTAGTATGAATTTCATTTCGTGTCTGGCGTTAGAAACCTATTCTCGCCTTTTGTTCAATTGTCTGTTCCTGTCTAGAAACGTGATTATTTATATTATCGCCTTTAGGCACTTGATACATTCTGTGCTGTAAGCTTGTTCTATTTTTGCCTTATTTTCTATGCTCAATGCCTGCGAAATGTCGTGAAACAAAAATATGTGCTTGAATAAATCTATGAACACATAACTGAAACAATTCGTTGTTTATTCATAGCCAACACACACACACACACACACACACACACACACACACACACACACACACACACACACACACATATATATATATATGATGGACTCTCTCCCGTCGAACTCGACGTATGAGGGTCAGACAGATCACTTCCCAGAAACTGAAAGCCGGACACCCACACTGGGTTTGATTATAGTGGTGAAGGCTTTGTGTAGGGCCATCCACACTTTTTGGAGGGGCGAATACAGGGACCGGGTGCAACGAATGCCACAAGGTCCCCAAACGACCCTCCGCAGGTTTTGAATTCAGAGTTGTCCTTCTCCTAGACCAGTATATATATATATATAAATATATATATATTTTTTTTTTGTTCTTAACTATAAATGCCCCCCCCCCCATTTGATGCCGCGTTCCTTGTGTATGTATATGTAACTTGTTAATGTATTTCCAAAAGTTTTATTTTAAATTATTTATTTAATGTCTTGTTTTCGGTTTTTTTTTTTTTATTAATTTGTATTTCTGTTTTTTGCTTTTTGTTAACCGTCCTCCCCCCCCCCCGTCTTATTTTAGAAGTAACTATCTGAGAATTTGCTTTTTTTTCGTCTGTAATATCCAACCGTGCGTCTGGCCGGTCTTTGCCAGCCTGTTCAATGAATAAATCGGACCGTTTCTTCACCGTGTCGATTGAAAAATTCTCCATTTTGGCATAGCTGCTAGCCCCACTGTTTAGGGGTGAGAGAGACTAGCCGATACCCCCCCCCCTAATCACTAACCGTCCTTCCCCCCGTCTTATTTTAGAAGTAACTATTCTAACGTAAGTGGTAATTTTTTTTTTAAATATAGGTCACCCAAAACTTACTATTAGTGTTAAAACTCATTATTGTACACATACAATGGTATGTCATTCCTATCGCCCAGTACTCTCTCCCGACTACATCCCCCTCTTTTGTTCTGTCTTGTCGTCGTTGAATGTTATACGTAATAGGAGTAGGTAGGCTTTCCTACCGCACGGTCTACACTCCTCCACCCTCTATTGGACACGTTTAGAGGCCCAAATCTTGTTTCATGTCTAGGAAGGGGTCCCCGGATTTCTCTCTCTCTCTCTCTCTGTGTCTGGCCTCTTTGCTGGTGCTGTGGAGTTTCACTCGTGAAGCGTGTAGTCTGTGTCATTGCCTGTTCATTCTGAGGGTACACGGTTGACAGTTCCCTGGTTGCTGTTTCCGACTGGTAGTTAGGAGCCATAACTCTTGCGTAGCGTCTTGAGCGGCCGCTCTGATCAACAGTTGCATAATATCGGGGTGTCTGTAGTGCCATGTCGCGCATGGATAGGTGTCCCTGCAGTCATCTCCGGTGGGCAACCCTGAGGCCACATTATGATTCAGGCTGTGTCAAACCCCCTCTCTGCCCGCGTCATGGGTGTTAACTGTCGGCTTCCTGTAACTCAGGCCTTCTCTTTTTCCAACACCAACAACCCACCATGAAGTACAAAAACCAGAAATATAAACCTAAACCAGCCTTCCAAAAATCACCCAATCCTTTAAATATCTCCTTCCCCAACATCCGTGGCATCAGAACCAACTTCTGCAGCGTTGAGTACTTCCTCATTGCTAATTGCCCGGATGGGGGGGGGGGGAAGGACGGTTAACAAAAAGCAAAAAACAGAAATACAAATTAATAAAAAAAAAAACGAAAACAAGACATTAAATAAATGATTTAAAATAAAACTTTTGGAAATACATTAAGAAGTTATATATACATACACAAGGAACGCGGCATCAAATGGGGGGGGGGGCATTTATAGTTAAGAACAAAAAAATAAAAAAATAAAAATTTACTAAATAATACGAAAGTTTTCAAATATATTAATTACATATGCAAGGAATACATAGAACAGGCTCCATTGACGACCATAATCTATGCAAAAGTGACGCCGAAAATTAAAGGCACCAGTCACTCTAGCCGATCTCTTAAAGTGAACGCAGTGTGAATCTATTTTTTTAAGGTTTTATTGAAATTTTATTTACGTTTCCACATGTCCTCCATCATTAGTAATACAAAGGGTAATACGATTTTGCAGTTCACGGAAAGCATTTGCCAACTGATTTACAGTAATGCCTGAAATCACATCAGTTATTTTAGCTATACTTAAAACTAGGTACATTAAACTTTATAACATTTTTTACAGATTATTTCTATCACAAATACAAATAAAGTTATAAATTTTTAAAAGTGCACACGAACTTTATGGACACCTTATATATATATATATATATATATATATATATATATATATATATATATATATATATATATATATATATATATATATATATATGTGTATGTATGTATGTATGTATGTATGTGGGTGGGGTGCTAACCTCCAGGCGAAGGATTCGTTGCGCCTTCTCGAACTAAGTTTTTTCACTGACATGATGTGCAAAGATTCTATTGAATCAATTGTTAGTTCTTAAGCCAGACAGTTTGTTTACAGTGTCGTGCTAGACAATTTCCTCGCCCAAATCTATCTTGCATATTTATAAGTCTATCATTTCTCGTTATTTTAACACATCAGCTCTTCTACTCCTGCTATATATTTAGAGATTTCACAGAAAAAAAATTGCAATATTATTGGTCCTTAACTGGCATCTCAGCTTCAGTCTCTTTCCCACCGCTGTAACGTAGCTTCCCTGTGTCTTTTTTCTGAATAAGTACATGGTAATTGTTCTGATGAACTTTCTTCATTTGTACCTCGGCTTTATTCATTTCACTGCAGTACTAGATTGGCGGGAATTTTATGTCGATTTTGGCTTAGAAAGAAAACAAAGTGATAAAGACAGAACGAGGCGCTTAGAACCGATATTTATCTATCTGTTTGTCCAGAGATAGATAGATAGATAGATAGATACGAACAGAGAGATAGGTAGATAGATAGATAATGAGCAAACTTTGATATATATATATATATATATATATATATATATATATATATATATATATATATATATATATATATATTATAGATTAACTGATTTAAAATGTTTTTTCGCTACACAGTAATAACCACGTTTCAAGAATGGAAGCTAAATGCTTCGAATTTAATTTTGTTATTAAATTAAAGACATTAGTTCCATTTACTCGTCAAGCGAATTTTAATAACATAATTAAATTCGAAGCTTTAGGCTTCCATTTTTGAAACATGGTTATTACTGTGTAGCCAAAAAATATTTTAATTAATAATATTAATGCTCTGTAAATTTACATTGAGCACTATTGTGTAAAGATATCTATAAGAACACCGGATTATATATCTTACTGTTCTTCATGTATATATATATATATATATATTTATATATATATATATATATATATATATATATATATATATATATATATATATATATATATATATATATATATATATAGATAGATAGATAGATAGATACGGACATATATAGGTACATAGATAAATAATGATCAGACTTTGATATATATATATATATAAACAGACAGATAGATAGATAGATAGATAGATAGATACGGACATATATAGCTACATAGATAAATAATGATCAGACTTTGATATATATATATATATATAAACAGACTGATAGATAGATAGATAGATAGATAGATAGATAGATAGATAGATAGATAGATAGATAGATAGATATAAAGAAAGAGAGAAACGTGCTGAGATAAATAGATAGATAGATAGATAGATAGATGGATAGATAGATATGAATAGACTGAAATAAATAGGTAAGTTGATAGATAAATAGGTAATGATCAAACTGTGATAGATAAACAGACTGTTAGATAAATAATAAACATGGCTAGATATATGTGAATAGATAGATAGATAGATAGATATGAACAGGGCTAGGTTAAATAGCTAGCTAGCTAGCTAGCTAGATAGATAGATATATAGATATTTATCATTTAAAATTCAATCTTGATATTTGTCCAGATTCTGTAATAAAGATTGTTTATTAATTTGTTATTAAAATATGTTCTTACGGAAATCGTGCTCTCGTTGTGGTTGTGAAGCAATGCCCCACTCACAATATAATGGATAATCTGCATCCTAGAAATCCGGACAAAAATTAAAGTTCATTAGAAAAGAAAAGACTTTTGATTAAACCCCATAAAATATTGGAAATATCAATTTAGCATTAAATAGAAGTACAGATTTATCATTCGTTACACTATTTAATTTCGGACTATTTCCCCTATCTTTGATGTTGTTATCACGTTTCAGACGTTGTGATAATATGAAGGCCGAAGAACACAACAGCCGAAACACTGTGATAGCAACAACAAAGATGGGGACAATAGTCCGAATGTAAATAGTGTAAAACTTCATTTGTTGTCGATCAAAGATTCGGTGTAGGTTTCCTGTTTTTTCTATAAATATTTCCGTGGTAATTGTTCTGATGAACTTTCCTCTATGGTGACGCTGAATTGTAAATATGAGGACTAGTTAGTATTTTCATAGAGACAGTGAGGTATTATGGTGGTTGTAGTCAGAACGGTACGTATGAATGTGGTGTTTTGGTGTAAGGAATATTGTTCGTACGATTGGGTCAGTGTTTGCGGCTAGCTAAGTTATAGTTAAGACAGCAGAAGATCGACCTTGTGCCACATTTCTGTAATTTGTACAGAATAAATATCACTTTCCTCTATGACACCTAGACTTTATAAATTTAATCGCGGTACTAGATTGGCAGGTAGGTCTCATCATTTCACTGTTGACATTTTTAAATGTAACATTTTAATACAATGTCAATCATCTTCTATCTTATTTCTTGTTCTTTTATTGTCATCTCTCTTTGATAGAGTTTTATTTTCTCATATTCTCTAACACTCAGTAACTTCTTGCTTGTTTCTGGCTTTATTGCCTTGCTTGGTGCGGAATGATTGAAAATACTTGAAGTGATTGGCAAGATTTAGATAAACTCGTTCATTTCTACGGGATTTATAATGAACGTTATCTAACTTTTTCAGATTCTCTCTTTTGCTTTAACGATGGAGCTAAACCCATAAAAACTTTTATGCAAATAAAAATAAATATAGGTAGAGAGAGAGCGAGAGAGAGAGAGAGAGAGAGAGAGAGAGAGTGTGTGTGTGTGTGAGAGAGTCGAAAAAAGCAGATTTCTCTTTTTTTTTTAAAAAATGTCATTGCCGCCAGCCTTGTCTCGACAGGACAACGAATAATAAATCATTGGGAAATAATTTGTTGTCATCGTCTTGTTCCGCTGCCGCCGGCGAAAACGAGGCTTGACAGAAGCCATATTGGAAAGTTGATTCCCTTGCTATCGGATGACGAAAAGGAGAGCGTTCAGTGACAGGTCTTTCTTTGTGCCATTTGACAGGCATCTTTTTTATCAGTGACGCACAATAGACTGGGTATCTCTTGGACACCTCGACTATGGCAAAACTTAGAAGAAAAAAGGAATTAGAACGAACAACAATGGTTTCAACAATAGTATGTGTATGTGTGTATGTGTGTAGATATACATATATAAAGCTTCATAGCATTTGATATAGATACCTATGTTGTATAAACGCGGGGAAACGCAGACCACATATAAAATCCAACTTAATTTTGAGTGGTCCTTTAACCGCATGCAAAATGATTAGCTGTTATTTTTTTCTGTTTTTAACTTACCTCGGTGCTCCATATTTACGACCTTATGCCGAACTAAACTACCTTTAATACTTATATATAGTATTTTTTATTCTAATATTAGAAATTTCGCTACAAGGAAACATTTGGCTTTCACTAGCCGAGCAGACAGTATTGCTGCTGGTTGCAATTTATAAAATCCCCTCTTAAAACAATCTTTTTAGGAAGATAGATTTCTCAAGTCCAGTAGAGGTTTCCTTCCTAAATTTTTATTCGGAGTATTGTGAAACTTTAACATTTTGATTATATAAATATCTTCTAATACCATTTCCCTGTCTGTTCATATCTCTTTCAGCATGCTTTTATTCATCAAGTAAACTAGCAAAGAGCCACTTTTAGGTGTCGTGTCCCTTCAGAAAGTGGACTATTAAGGCTCTCCACAATGTCCTATCTTTCGTGGTTCTAAGTAATCTTTGACTTCTTAATATTCCTCTATATCCCTGTTCTGCCATCCATTTCCAAAAACTCTTTATGTAGGCAACTCTACGTTTCTATCTGTTTCTCTTGCCTTCGGTAAGTCCTGTGAGTGTCAAATTCTCCAAGCACTTCTTCCGCATTGTGCATCCCAGAAATCGGAACTGTTTCTCTCTGATGCTAAATACAAATATCTTCTTTTTTCCCCATTTTCGTTAAAAATTCTTCACTATTCACATGTTCCGTCCAGTGTATTCTCTGTCTCCGCCTATAGAACGACATCTTTGTTAACTCCTGATTCCTCCTTAATCTGTAAGGAGATTGTTTACCATACCTTGTCAATATTTACATCGCTCTTTACGTCGTTTTTAAGAGAAATTTTCCTCTCTCCTCATATTTTGTTTAGCTTCTGGAATGCATCTTTCGCTGTTCCTCTTAGATTTACGTCCCACATCTTCTATCCCTTGTTCCAACATTGGCCAGAAAGGAACGTTTCTGTCTTTGCTTGATTCTGACGTTCCCAATTCGGAGATCGTATCTTGAGATCCCCTTTTTGCTATTATTTGATAGTACATTCCTTTAGCTTTCCTTTCGTTTCGCTTCGTTTGTTTTACAGTATATCAAAACCTCAATGGGTTATTTAATGCCGACAAAATTTTTATTCATCGTAATATATTTTTTTCAAACATGTATGGCTAGTAATTTTTTTCTTTCAAAAAATCTATTTTTGATAATATGTTTTCCAAAATAGTATTTCTGATAAATCTTTTGGCTTAAAATGTATTGCTGGTAATAATTTTTTCCTTTACAAAGTCTTTCTGGTATTAAGACCTATTTTTACACTTTCATAGTGTTTTGACCCCAGGCTGGGGGTTAACCATTTGCCCATAGCTGGGACATTAACAGGTGTTACTACCCCGGGTCAGGGTGAACCTGAGGACACCAGCAATTAAGAGGTGGTTCCACGCTCCTCAAAACCTCCTGATCAGAGGCCTTGCTGTTGGACGTAGTTTATCGTCTTACCCAGGACGCGGATGTAGTTTATCGTCTTACCCAGGACGCAGATATAGTTTATCGTCTTACCCAGGACGCGGATGTAGTTTATCGTCTTACCCAGGACGCGGATGTAGTTTATCGTCTTACCCAGGACGCGGATGCAGTTTATCGTCTTTCCTGCGGTTGTCTTTATGTGTCTGCAATCAACAGCTGTTACATACTGTTTTTTAAAATATTGTTTGCCAGGAGACATAGGGGGCGCCGCTTACAACTACAATGCTGTCATTCCATTTTCGTAAAGAATAAATAGTGTGCGTGTGCGCGCGCGCGCGTGTGTGTGTGTGGAAAAGATGCAGTTAAATTTTTGTGGAAAAATGTATTTCTTCGTCATTACAATACACATATTACTGGAAGCAGACACCTCATGTGAATAGGGAATGTTATAAATGAATTACTTCTTCATTTCCAATTGGTTATTGGTTGGTAATGGCAGGCACGATTGAGTAATGGTAGCGGCTCGGATTGAGGAATCAGAGAGCCGAGTTCGAATTCCAGTCGAATCCATTGCATTCACTTACGTGCTAATAACCTTGGGAAAGGTATGAATCAGTTTTTCTCCCCACCTACCTATGGGTAAATAGCAGGACAAACCGGGTTCTATAGCCTTGGATGGCAACTGGTCTACCACAGAAAGAAACGGCAACCTACTGACTCTTCAGTCATGTATCGAAAGATACATGATAGCCTAAGCATGTATCACGCATGGCACATAACTGAATAAATTGGTTGATAAATTTTATATAGTTTACTGTAAAATTTACATATTAACATAATATTTTTTCAAAAGCACAATAGAGCATTCGTTTATGTTCACAAAATGATTTAGCGAGTCTACCAATAATTGCTTCTACAGCCAATTCATCTAGCAATTCATTTATAATGGATGGCAACATGTATGATTCAAAATTCCCCACAGCGAATTTCTTCACCATGTCTTCATGATCTGTAGCTTTCAAAAAATCCTCTCACATTGGACTTCATTGGTTGTTTGAGTTTTCTTTTAACATCATATCAATCGCTATGTGCTATTTAATGCCGAAATCTAAATATGTTGAATTTTATCGCTTCAACTAAATATACAGGGTATCAATAAAGTCTCTTTACAATTAAAAAACAATTATTACAAAAGCTGGACTTCTTTCTATGTGCTTTTGTTAAAGATGTCGTGTATCGAACAAATATACAGGACATCACTGATCTAAAGCAAAAGGTCACTGGTGCCGTTAAGGTTATGCTACTGCGCACATGGCAAGAAATCGACTACCGTCATGATGTGCTTCGTGCAATTACTATATAGAGGTGTATTAAATTAATTAAAAAACTGCAATATCTCTTCCTTCGTTTTGTGACAATTTCTGCATATTTGCCTGTTCATTTGATTTTGTAATCAATTTTTAAATTGCAAAGAGACTTTACGGATACCCTGTACTTTGAACTCAGTAGTTTTCAACTAGAGATATTTTGTACATAACTTTATTCGTTCAGGGTAAATGTATGTGTTATAGGTATATAGTTTGTAGATGATATGTGGCAGGTGTTATATGTGTTGATATAAAAATCCTTCTTTAAGGTAGGGAATTATGTTGACGGTTTCAAATAGTTTGCTTATGTTGCTTGATAAAGTTCTTCTTTCTTTTAGTTACTAAAACACTAGTCTTTGTTCCTTCATCGCATTTTTAGTCGATATAGGAAACCCACACCACCAGCGACAGACCCCATGAGACCAGCTTTGGCCCTGACCAGTCCCCCACAAATCAATAGTGTCTCTGGGTAGTAAACAAAGACATTGAATAAAGAATCTGAAAATAGTTGTGATTCTAGATTTGGGAAGTGTCGAATCATTCAATTTCCATAGATGCGTTCCAATAAGTTAAAAACGGGAAAAGATAACAGATCAACATTTGGATTTAAGGAATACTCGAGATTTGTCATTTAGAAGGCAAGAGGGGCCGAAGGAAATGTTACGTTGCCTACTTAAATAGTGTGAAAATGGATGGTAGAAGAGGAATTTAGAGGGATATTAAGAAATCAAAGATTGCTTATAAACACGAAAGATAGGACATTGTGGAGAGCCATGATAACCTACGTTCTGAAGAGACACGACACTTGAAAGTGGTTGTTTGCTACTTTTCTAGATAAATAAAAGCATAGACAGAGATTTGAATAAACGGGAAAATGGTTGTTTACAAACTACTTATATAATCAAAATATTAACGTTCCACAATACCCCGAATAAAAGGTCAGGAAGGAAACCTTGATTAATACTGAAAAAAAGCGATTACCGCTACTGGATTAGAGAAATCTATTTTGTTAATGTGGTTTTCCTTTCAAATAGCCGTGTGTAATACAGATTCAAGTCATCTCATAGACTGTTGTTATAATTCTTCCAATTTCGTGCAGTCTTTTCCGTACTCAAACACCTATAGAACATTAATTTTTCGATCATATGATCCGGGGGTTCGAATCTTACAATGGTTACCATGGGGTAACCTACTATATCAAATAGCCGTGTGTAATACAGATTCAAGTCATCTCATAGACTGTTGTTATAATTCTTCCAATTTCGTGCAGTCTTTTCCGTACTCAAACACCTATAGAACATTAATTTTTAGATCATATGGTCCGGGGGTTCGAATCTTACAATGGTTACCATGGGGTAACCTACTATATCAAATAGCCGTGTGTAATACAGATTCAAGTCATCTCATAGACTGTTGTTATAATTCTTCCAATTTCGTGCAGTCTTTTCCGTACTCAAACACCGATAGAACATTAAGTTTTCGATCATATGATCCGGCGGTTCAAATCTTACAATGGTTACCATGGGGTAACCTACTGGTAATATTGACACAGGGAGTTGATCTCAGCGTGCAGTACCGTGGAAGGTGTTTGAAATCCATCAAATTCACGAATCCTGTAAGCCCAAGTGGCGTAGGCTCACCACATTTGCTGCAGTGGTGTTTCATGGGACAAACAGCCTGACGGTGCGCAACCATTTTCCAGGCTGGCTTGAATGCAGTTTTCCTTGATTCTACTAGACTGGCTGCCAACCAAAATTATAGGACTTAATCTGCCTTGCTATTTTACCCATAGCTGGGGAGAAGAGATAGATTCATCAAACCGACCCGCCGTTCATTATTCCACCGTGCCTTGAAATCCATAGCATCGATTTATTGAAGAACAGATGGATTCCTAACATTCTCTAGCATATCAGAGTCTAAGTGAATGTAATTAACTCGACTAGAATTCGAACTCTGTTCTCTGGATCCTTAAACTGAGTCGCTATCCATCACTCTACTGTGCCTTGAAATTTGGAGGACTGTTTTGACAAGCTTTTTGGTTTGTTAAGTAGGCGCAAATCCTTAACCAGTCAGTAAATAGTTTTTTTTGTTGTTTTTTTAACTTTGTTAGCAATCTATCGACAGGTGGTGTCGTGATAGCAACAAAAAAAAAAATAAAATAAAAATAAAACACGCTCCCCACCCTGCAGTATTGACTGGAATTCTTAAAAAAAATGTTACGCCATTTCGTCAACTGCCACAGGAAAAATAGTGCAACATTTTTATGTTTATTTATTTTATTTTTACCTTTTATTTTTTTGCAGTGAGAAGGAATTCGACGAAGGAACTATGGTAAACAAGAGCATAAGCTGATAAAAACTGATGACAACTTCTTTTATTTACAATGCACCTTCACAACGAATCATGGCTCTCCACAACAACCTGTATTTTGACCCATTACCATCTATTGCTTTCCTTTACATTATGAATTCTAGTTTCTTCATATTATCATTTCTCAGTATGCCTTCCATTGAGATAAAAACGGAAAGAAATAGCAGATCAACACCTGGATTTAATGAATACTTGAAATCTGTCATTTCGAAGGCAAGAGGATCAGAAGGAGATGTATTGTTGCCTACTTAAAGGGTTTTTGAAAATAGATGACAGAGAATTAAAGGGATATTAAGAAATCAAAGATTGTTTATAAACACGAACGTTATGGAGTGCCGTGATAATCTACGTTCTGAAGAGACACGACACTTAAAATTGGATGTTTGCTGGTTTTCTAGATGAATAAAAGCACGCTGGTAGAGATATGAATAAACAGGGAAATCGTTGTTTAGAAACTACTTATATAATCAAAATGTTCCATAATACTCCGAGTAAAAGGTTGGGAACAAAACTACGATTAATACTGGAAATAGCAATAACAGCTACTGGACTTAAGAAATCTATTTTTCTAAAATATTGTTTTAAGAGAAAGATTTTATAAATTGCAACCTGCAGCAGTAATGTCTGCTCGGTTAATGAAAGCCAAACGTTTCCATGTAGTGAAACGTCTAATATAACGATTAAAATTACCGGGTATTGAACTCACACTCTGTACCCAGAAAGCCATGCACAGATGTCCACAAGAACACATGGCACAGTGTACAAAGACGTTAGTTTACATTATTCGGACTATTGTCCTCATCTTTGTCGCCATGTTTATTACAACGTTTCGGCCGTTGTACGCTCCGGCCTTCTTCAGGGGGTTGGAATGTAGAACTGAACCCTTTATTTCGCTCACTGGGGTAGACTGTTCTAGTTCCACGTGCCATGGATGTCCTCCAGGACACATGGCACAGTGGATAAAGGC
Organism: Acanthosepion esculentum; assembly: GCA_964036315.1. Taxonomy (NCBI): domain Eukaryota; kingdom Metazoa; phylum Mollusca; class Cephalopoda; order Sepiida; family Sepiidae; genus Acanthosepion; species Acanthosepion esculentum. Next base: position 19,018,061 of record OZ038490.1, on the reverse strand, counting down.
GTTGGTTAGATCCAGTGACAGGACCCAAAGAGTGTGAGTTCAATACCCGGTTAATGCAGTGGAGAACTTGGATATGGGAATTAACAGGAGATAACTGACATCCATTAAACATGGCACGTGGAACTAGAACAGTCTACCCCAGTGAGCGAAATAAAGGGTTCAGTTCGACATTCCAACCACCTGAAGAAGGCCGGAGCGTACAACGGCCGAAACATGTAATAAATATGGCGACAAAGATCATGACAATTCTTTGAATAATGTAAATAGTGTATCCTTGTCTTTCTATCGTATAAAAAGTGGATCCCTTTTGATCGAAATCATAATGTATTTATTTTAGATTTTAATTAACTCTTCCTTTTCCCAAAAAATTAATAAACAGTGTGGTTAAATAAAAGAGGGTATTTTTTCAATTTCCAAAAATGTGATAGACTTTAAAATAAAATAGCTCTGTTTTTTACTGCGTCGCTTTTTCCACGTTTTTCTTTATTTTAAATCCAATACTGGTATTTTCTTTCTCTCCTTCACTTTTTCCTTGGCGACATTTACTCTCTCTAACTTTCTTTTATTGTTTGATTGGTTTATTGCTATATCTCATTCTAGTTCAAATTAGTAGTATCTTCTCCCTTGGTCCGACATTATCCAGACAATGTGTTCGGCTATTACTAGAACGTTTCAAAAAATCGTTTCTTAACGTCAAACTCTCAAACGTAATTCCATGCTAAACTGTTTTCCAGCGAAACGTATTCTTCTAAATGTGTGTTCTCGTCTGTCAGGAACATACAGACGTTAGAAAACCAGTCGATACTTGCGTACTAAAATACTTCACCAAAATATATTTTTGCTGAGTCTCTTCCGAATACTGACATTGTCCGTAAATATTTTTACCTTCGAAAGTATAGGGGAGTAAAAAAGAGAGAGAGAGAGAAGAAAGAAAGAGAGACAAAAGAGAGAGATAGAAAGACAGACAGAAAAAAGAGATAGATAGAAAGACAGACAGAAAAAAGAGATAGAAAGACAGACAGAAAAAAAGAGAGAGGTAGCAGCAGCGATTAGCAGATTGCAGCTGATCATGTAGATGGTAGTAATATGGTTGAAAAGTTATTTTAAGCAATTTTCCCAAAAATCAAAAAGAGCCAATGCTAAAAAGAAAAATTTGAAACGCTAAAATATATACTTTCAACACCATTTTTTAATCGTCGCTTTTTCATATAAACTTTTTATGTCGGCATCTCGACGATTGTTATAGATTGCCTCAATTCTGTCAGGTTAAAAAAATCGCAAACCTCACAACATCCTCAACGTTCTCACACCGATCAGGATCTTATGATGTCGCCCTCGGTAATTTAATCAACAAATGCTGGTCTGCTTCAAACAGACGCTTTTATGGTGTGGGTCTCCACATCATTCGGACATAACCAAATCGCATGTCTTCATTTTGTGAATATTGTTACACTATGTCGTGATATCTGTCCTCCTGCATGACAGTGAGCGTTCAAAGATGAAGAGGAGTCTTGAACTAACAGAAATATGTTTCTGCAGAAGGCAACTGAGAGTACCATGCATCGGACTTGTGAACAACGACTAAATTTTGGAGAAAATGCAAACAAAAATGAAACTTAATATACTTAACATCAAGAAGAGACACTTGAGTTTTCTGGGCTGGGGCATATAATGAGGACGGGGGGTTTGGAAAATCTGATACTTACAGGACAGATTGAAGGCAAGAGTGACAGAGGAAAAACAACGCATAACATAGTGCGCTTGAGGAAAAGGATGGCGAAACAGGTCGTAGGAGAATTATCGTATTTTCTGGCGCACAAGGCGCTGCGGCTTGGAAGACGGACCCTAATATTAGAAAAAAAATTCTAAGAAAAAATAAGTCATTCTCATACAACAACACATTCACCATACGTCCCTCACATACTGGCGCCACGTATTGTTTACATTAATCACTCGTCCGATTTTGCTTGTACGGCAATGACATACTAGTCAAGAGCAGAAAGGCTCCCACCACTGCTAGTAAACAGAGCTTGTAACAGCTAAGTACTGAGGTTACATCATATAAAAGACGGAATTAAATGTGTATCTAACATTATAGTTTAATGGCTCAACATACAAATCCTTGTCTCTTTTAGTCAAGCCAATTAGGTGACCGTTCAAGCTTACTTGAGTCTGGGTGTTGTCTTACATTCGTCTTGGAAGACACACACATATTTTTCAAGGTAGTTTTAAGGAAAAAGTGCCGGAAAGTAGGTAATATAAATACAAAGTTTATTAAGAGCTACAAGGGACAGAATGTTGTGGAGAGCCCTGATCACTTACGTCGTGAGAGTACACCCCATACAGAAGAAGTGTGACTTAATCTCCCGGAAGCTCTCAGATCATGTGCCTCTGCTTCACGGCCACTTGCTGATGGCGTGTGTTTATGTCATTCGAACACTTACCAAATAGTCGTTTCCATCTCCAGGGCAAGTTCAGGCTATACAATTATAACTCAGCAGAATATATCTGCCCTTTCTAATCGTCAGAATGAAGGCCATAGCGAGAAAATTTATCGATGCTCACGTTACACGTTGCCGTCTCATGCGAGTCGAGCAAAAGAATTGTTGATATTGACGTCAGGTTTCCTTAAGAGTTTTGGCGATTTCTTGACGCTGAAGTCGATTGTTTTGTCTTCATATTCAGCTGAATAAATCTTCAGACCAATTTGACATTTCCCATATGACTTGATTCATTTTAATGCTGCGTGAAGAAAAAAATATTGCAATCAATAATTGGCAAAGATAACTCTCGGCGAACGGGAAATTAAACAATAAGCATTTCAATCTTGTACGTATTTTTCATACAAATACATACATACTTTCCATGCACTCACAGTATATATATATATATATATATATATATATATATATATATATATATATATATATATATATATATATATATATATATAGATAGATAGATAATATTAATGGTAAATATACACATACATATGCAATCATATATTTAAAATATAAATATATATACATACATACACATACAAATATGTATAAAAAATAATTCCAAGAGGATATGATCCAGGTAGAACTCAATGTCCAGGGCAGAGTAAGGATATAATAAAAAGTCTTAAACACTAATATTCCATGGTCATAATTTATTCCATAGGAATCGTAAGAACGATCCAATTCATCAAACCTACAAATTCAAAAAGAAAACAGAAAAACCATCTCCGGGAATTATTACCAGAGATGTTTTTGCTGTTTTCTTTTTGAATTTGTAGGTTTGATGAATTGGATCGTATTTACGATTCCTATGGAATAAATTATGACCATGGAATATTAGTGTTTAAGACTTTTTATTATATATATATATATATATATATATATATATATATATATATATATATATATATATATATATATATATATATATATGAAGAAAAAAAGACAATAAGAAAAACTGTAATTTTAGTCGACACGTTTCGTCCCCTTGGACTTTTTCAAGGCAAAAAACGAAATGAATTTATTGAAACAAAGTATCTATAGCTATCTATAAAAAACAAATAAAATGTTAGCAACTAAAAAATTTAGAAACGCTATTGTATATTCTAGTTTCTAACGACATTTTGTTTGTTGTTTATTGATACTTTATTTCAATGAATTGATTTCGTTATTTGGTTTTGAAAACGTCCACAGTGGACAAAAAGCGTCGGCTAAAATTACAGTTTTCTCATTGTCTTTTTTCTTTTATAAATATTGTCTTTTTCTACCGGTTAATTCTAAGAATTTTTTACGCATTCACACACACACACACACGCACGCACACACACACACACACACACACACATATATATATAAATAGATAGAGAGAGAGAGAGAGACAGACAGACAGACAGAGACAGAGATAAATATATATATATATATATATATATATATATATATATATATATATATATATATATATATATATATATATATATATACATACACAGATCATCAAACACTAAGAGCAATAATATTTCTAAAGCAGGCATTTATAAAATAAATTGCTAAAATTTTCCTCCCAATATATTGGAGAAACACGTAGAAATTTTACAAAAAACGCATTTATGAGCACAAAAAGATCTCACAAAAACAACTTAGCTAATGCACTAGTCATAAATAGAAATAAATTCAACCACAATTTGGATTTTAAAAATGCTACACTCATAAAAAAGAAAATAACTCATTCAGAAGGAAAATCCTCGAGAGTACCGCCATTGAATATTATCCAAATACATATATATATATATATATATATATATATATATATATATATATATATATATATGTGTGTGTGTGTGTATGTGTGTGTGTGTGTGTGTGTGTGTGCGCGCGCTTTTTTATTAGATGTAGAATAGTATCTGAAACAAAAATGGAGATAATTGGACAATGTGGAAAACCTTTTCTTTTTAACGACGCGTTAGGCCAACGGGTGCTGTGTCCGTCTTCTTCATGTTGGAATGAAAGAGCACAATGATGCAATTCACTCCGCTTGAAATTGGGGAACGTCATACTTTACTGCTTGGAATTCTCGACAGAACCTCCAATACGAACATTTCAGCGTGTTTGAATGGCAACCGGAGGACAGTGCAGAGGATTCGGTAACAGTTGATGAGTCTAATGGCGATAATTAACGTACGCAACTCGGAAAACTGTCATTGTTCTGATGAGAAAAGAACTCATGAATTTGTTGGTGGTGGCCTTAGACTTAAAAGGGAGGCCTATATCAAGTGTTTCCAGGAGATAGTGCAGCCCTGGGTTAAGAGGAAGCCTGCTAGAAGATCCTATTACTCGCAACAGGATTCTGTAACATACCACACAAGCAAGAGAATCCAGTCATGGTTGTCAGACAATTTCTGCGATTACATCAACCCTTACAGCTGGCCACCTAACTTCCTAGACGGCCAACCCTTTGATTATTATGTGTGGGGCACAGTTGAGCAAGAGACTAAATAAAAATCCTTGTATCACCAAAGATGAACTGAAGGCAAGGATTATGGCAGCATTCACCAATAATGATACCACCCAGAAGAGTTGCAGGAGGTTCTAAAGTCGTCTGAAGGCCGATTTTATTGAACACATTTACTCTCTAGTATTTCAAGACATTTTTGTGTCATTTTAGTAATTATACCTATTAAAATGAGATGTCAGTGGTATTTTCATTTTAGGTAATTTAGACAACAATTTATCCATATCGCCCTACATATATATATATATATATATATATATATATATATATATATATATATATATGTGTGTGTGTGTGTGTGTGTGTGTGTGTGTGTGTGTGTTTTGAACAATAAAAAATATTAAAAAATTAAAATCTTCAGAAACACTGGGTTGTATATTAATATTCTTCGTTTTTATTATTTCAATGAGATTCCTCGACTAGTTCCGGCCAACATGGCCATCATCAAAAGGAAAAAAATCTGATTGTTAGTAGAAAGTGAACTACAGAAATGAATGACTTGATGGAGAAAATGAACTTTTGTCTGTAGTTTTCATTTGTTTTTTATTTTTTTATTTTTTTAACATGAATTTTGGTTCGTCCTTGTGTTGGTCAAACAGTCTCTTTTAAGTTGTTATTTAAGATAAGAGCTGGTTGGATTCATTGATGCTCTGAATTCCCTTGGTTATTTTGACAGTTTTATATATATGAATATATAAGTTCAAAAATATACAGTCTAATTCAAAAGGCAGATAGTCAATATAAGTACAGAAGACTTATCTTAGAATCAACTTAATATTTCATAGATACACCTCTCGTCAGCGTCATTGCGTTTTGATAACTCTAAATCATTGATATCCTAACGATCCGATTACAAGCACAGCATTACTTTTCCAACATAGTACCCGGGATTTGTGGTCTCTCATGAAGATTGATCCTTGTCAATTGGATTTGCGTTGAACATTGCCGTGTGCTAGTGCACTCCAAATTGACACTTAACTACCACGTATAGCTTTTAGTTAATCTGATACATTGCTAGTTACAACTGGTTCCCCAGAACGGAAATTACTTATGACAACCTACATATATATATATTTATATATCGGTATATCTTACAACTCTTCTGGAAGGCCTCCTTGTATAATTTCGAGGAATGTTGCAATAATCCTTGCCTCCCGTTCATCTTTGGTTTTACAAGGAGTTTTTTGGTCTCTTACTCAAATGCACCCCACACATAATAATCAAAACGGTTGCAGTCTGGGGATTTAGGTGGCCAGATGTAAGTAGTGATGTGGTCGCAGAAAATTGTCTGGCGGCCATGACTGGGTTCCCCTGCTTGTGTGGCATAGTTAAGAGTCCTGTTGCCAGACATAGGGTCTTCTAGCGGCTACCTTCTTGAACCAGGGCATCATTACCCACCTAGCTATAGACCTGATTGGCTTGAAGTGATCATTTTCATTCATGGCCTGTATCTCACGAATAAATGCGGGAATTCTTTTCTTATCACTAGGTTTTCTGTGCTACCTTTGTAACCTCATTAAACTCACCCAGCTCTTTCTGAATGCACACACTGTCCACAGATTGACAGCCGAACACTTTGAAATGTTCATATTGGAGCTTCCGGCGAGAATACCAGGCAGCAAGCCTTTTCCAAATTTCTGGTGAAGTGAATTGCGTCATTCTACTATTTTGACGGTCACTGACGGTGCCCAACGGATCCTACTATAATGTGCGTGAAATTGAAATATAAAATGGCCACAATGTAGCCAACGCACCGTGTATATAAAATAATCTGCACATTCAATTAAAAAGAGAAATAAAAAAACATTCTCAATAAAGGCTAATAGAATAGCAAAAAGCGCTCGAATTTATCGAACAGTCGGTGACACTTTATGTCCAGAGAAGAAAACAGTTATAAGGACACAAGGCACAGTGGATAAAGGCGTTGGTTAGATCCAGTGACAGGACCCAAAGAATGTGAGTTCAATACCCGGTTAAGGCAGTGGAGAACTTTCAGATGGAAATTGACAAGAGCAAACTGATAACTGACATCCATTAAAACATGGCACGTGGAACTAGAACAGTCTATCCCAGCAAGCGAAATAAAGGGTTCAGTTCGACATTTCAACCACCTGAAGAAGGCCGGAGCGTACAACGACCGAAACGTTGTAATAAACATGGCGACAAAGATGAGGACAATAGTCCGAATAATGTAAATAATGTACATAATACCTCATCTCAGAAATATAGACAGATATTGAAAAACATTTGCGGTACACTTTTCTCTCGTTGCAACAACTATAACCGCTTCCTTTATGTATATATATATATATATATATATATATATATATATATATATATATACATATATATATATATATATATATATATATATATATATATATATATATATATATATATATATATACTAGCAGTATATCCTATCTTTGACCGGGTCTTTCATTACTGGGAATTTTTGCCGTTCAATTGGAGCAGTTTAATTTTAAAATCAGCCCACCCGGAAATCAATATTAGTGACAACAACTGAGTGCAACTGAGGCACATCCATAAATGGGGGGGGTTAACAATTTGGAGCGGGGGGCGCTGAAAAGGGCTGTTTTTGCGTTCTCAATTTTGCAAGGAAGGAACCTCTTCCATGGACCGCCATAATAATAATATACGATAATGTTTATTCATAATATAATTTTTTTTTTACAATTCTAATATTTTGCGTTCGATTTCAATTCTCTTAATTGATTGTACGCTGATTTTACAGACATTAAATTTTGCCTTTGATTTTTGCGCAAAGTGTAAAAAATCAGTTTTTTTCACCTTCAAGGCTGCAATTTTTTCCAGCAAATTTGAACTCAAAACCGGAAGTGAAGAATTATCTATCAAACAAAAAAGAATTCATTGAAATCGGATGGAAACTGTGTAAACGCATAAACAACATCCGATCCCACACAAACACATATATACATACACACACATTTTCAGAATTATATATATATATAGATACAGAATATGATCTATTCATATATATTCCCACCTCGATAGCGTAATTAAATCAGTAATAATTATAGATTTCTATTTAAGAGCATTTACAATTTTTAGTTTGCAATATTTACATACTGAAAAAAAATACCTTAAACATATGTTAAAATCTCTCAAGTATCCTAATTATTTCATATATGATGCGAAGACGAAAGCTTATAAAATCCACAAAAACGAACATATTTTAAATATTCCTGATAAACCTAGACCTATAATCGTACTTCCAAACACTTCAATGACTATTTATTTTTAGTTCAACTCGTATAGTTAAATTATTATAGATAATAACCTATCGACTAGATAAATACATCTGTGACGTTCTCGATTCAGTGCATGTGCGTATTTATTTCTTTGGCTTGGCCGCGTAGAAATTAGTCCCGTCTGCAGCAAAACGAATTTATGCTTAATGGGGGTTAAATCTGATGGGCGTGAGGACCAATATTGCATCACTAAGTGTGTCGAATCTTCCTACAACTAATTTCCTGTGATCCCCAAAGCGAGGGACGTTACGTTATATTACTGGATTATGGCGAATTAAAGCCAGGACTAATCTACAGTTAGATCTGTGCACTAATCGAGATAAAACCCAGTTTTACTATTGGCTCCTTGTGAATTCCAAAGGAACACGTACAACACTATGACAGAACCGCTACCAGCTTGCACACCATACCACTTACAGTTTATGAACTTATATTGTCTCCTTCCCGCATAAACTCGACCGAGAGTCTTAAAGCGTTGGAAACCTCACTAGTGTGCCCGGGCGTTACGAAGCCAATCAGCCAGATTAGTTTCGTTTGGCCACTGTAAAATCTACGGAAAGCAACACGCAGTTTACAGTTCGTTGACTGATTAGTTGTACGGCACCGCCATTGAATTTGCATGAAATTTGATGTAATGCTACCATTAATAGTAAATCTGGTATCGGTGACAGAACTAACCTGAAAGAACCCTCACTGCCACCTATCAGAATGGCTGATGCCAAACTCGTTGCGCCTACTCACGCTCCCCGTTGATATGAAGTGGAACAAATACATAGACTCAATAACTTCATCTACCGCAAGGAAAATTGGTTCTTGTGTCATGCCATAAAGTGTGTTATATTCCTCAAAGTCCATCGGTGTTAAATCCTGTTCAGGTCAAAAGTTGGACACAGCTACACCCTTGTGCAAATTAATAGAAACAAAACGAATAATTCCATTATTTATTTCGTATTTTTCCAATGAAACATGACCCAGTGCACATGTTAGTACTTCGTATGTCCATTCCACGAAGTCGTTCCTTGCAGATTAGCCACATATTCTCGATTGGATTTGAATCAGGAGAGTTTCCAGGCCAGTCCATTGTGCTTTGATTTGCTCACTGGTAGGGCTTGCCAGTGTGTTCGTGCGGCGTTACAATTTTCGTACGCTACCTTGCAGCAAAGACCATCGCTGACAATGACCGTAGGACAACTAATCGACAAACGGGACAATAGTATCTGGGCCTGATGAAAATGTGATGCAATCGCTGATGATGCAATATTTTTCAAGGCCAAACAAATTTCATCATACACCACGAAAATAGATTCATATTACTACACACCACTGCAAATGACCTAATCTGAAGAAAAAAAGAAATCGATTTCACCCTGTCACTTTAGTGGGTCTAAAACTGACCGTATGGTGAAATAAAAGGAAACTAAAGCGGTTGTTTCAATTCATTTGCACAATAGTATACACTATGACTTATTAAGTCAATCAATCAAACTGAGCTTATTTGTAAAAACGTAGGCGCCGTTGTGATTGTCTAGAATTGAGGTACTTCAGTTTATATAAGACAAGAAAACGGTTAAAAATTTCATATTTTGTACGGTCGAACACAGACTAAAACTGTTATTTGTGTGTGGGTCATCTCAGATTGGTGCCTCTTCAGTTTACTACCTATTTTCTTCTATTTGTCGTCACTATTCAGGATATAGAAGACCATGGCTCTAATAGCAAAACATAAATATACTTTCACAATATAAAATATTATTATGAATTACTCGTGATTGCATACATTAGTCCCAGTATAAACAGTTATTAATAATTATAGTCCGATTTTATCATTGCGATATTTTTGCACACACACACACACACACACACACATATATATATATATATATATATATGCAAGTTTCATTAAAAACGACAGACAAGATACTTCGGTTAAGTGTTTTATTTAATTTTTCTTGTGTACGAACAAGAGCTTTCTTTACTGGACAAAAGGTGTGTAAGAACTGTCCAAATGTTTTATTTTTCCGAGCGCTTTCGGCTATACCTTTAGCCATTATCAAGGATGATTCGATTTTTCAGCTTAATTGAGTGTGTGCATTATGTATATGTCTTAGTGTGTAGTAGTGGTGTTACCCTGTCTGTCGTTTTTAATGAAACTTGCATAAAAGAAGGATTGCTGCCTAAATATACAACTATATATATATATATATATATATATATATATATATATATATATATATATATATATATATATATATATATAAACTAGGCTCGGCAAATTGAAGGAGAGAGATATCAATGATAATCTGTTCTGACTTCGAATTATCTCCCTTTAACACTCTTCCTTTTTCTTTATATTTTTAAATGTACTGTTAATCATTCAGTCCAAATTCTTATTCCAGAAATGCGGCCCAGAGGAAAAAAATGGCGAACCACTGACTTAAAACAAATAAATCTTTATTTCACCTTTACATACACAAAATAAAAATGCTGTAACTTTTATGCTGATCTTGATGCCCAAATCAATAGAAATTCAGGAACGCGCATGAAGATTATTTTCTAAAATAACACCGTCTATCCGGCAACAAGAGTTCTGAACAGGTGATTTGAGTAGCGTGGACCCACATCTTAATTGAGATTGTTCCCAGGTTCACCCTGACTCGGGGTGGCAGCAACTGTTAGGGTCGCAGCTATGGTCCCAGCTATGGGCAAATAGTGAACCCCCGAACACTTTCAAAGTATAAAAATATATGTTTATAGTAAAAATATCAGCAATACCTTATTATATAAAAAGAAATGACCAAAAATACATTTTACAGTAGTGAAGTCATACTGTTACGTTCAGAATATATTTAGTTGACGCCATAAAATTGTCTTCGGAAGAATTTAGATTTTGCTATTAAATAACCCATAGATATGCCACTAAACAAAATCAACCGAATCAATTTCGTACTGTGGATGAAGACAAACTACCTCCCCATCCTGGGTAAGCCGATAAACTACATTCGGCAGCAAGGATCCGGAGGTTTTTAGGAGCTTGGAACCACCTCTTAATTGCTGGTGTTCCCAGGTTCATCCTGACGCGGGGTGGTAGCACCTGTTAGGGTTCCAGCTATGGACAAATACTTAACCACCAAACTGGGGTCAAAACGTTTAAAAATAGGTTTTAATATCAGGAATACATTTTTGTAAAAATTATTACCAGCAATAACATTATGAAGAAAAATTACCAGTCATACTTTTTTTGGCAAAAATATTACCATCAAAATATTTTTGGAAAAAAATTTTACCAGAAATACTTAAAAAAATATTACCAGCAATAAAAATTTTGTCGGCATGAAATAACCCATTGAGGTTGATATGCTGTAAAACAAACGAAACCAAACAATATTAAATGCAATACATTTTGGAAAAAATATTACCAGCAATAAAAATTTTGTCTGCATTAAATAATAACCCATTGATGTTGATATGCCGTAAATCAAACGAAACCAAACAATATTTTCAACAATACATTTTTGGAAAAAAATGTTACCAGCAATAAAAATCTTGTCTGCATTAAATAACCCATTGATGTTGATATGCCGTAAAACAAGCCAAAGCAAACTAAACCAAACCAAAACCCGAATCAACTAAAATAAACCTCGAATGTAGAAACGTATGAAATGTTAACACAATCCAAAAGTATAAAAAAATACAGCGTTATTATTTTTTGAAAGGATTTGTTTGCTTATCTCACATTATTTATTATTACCATATTAGGTGTTTCAGTCGCTGCTCATGCTGTTTTGTTTTACTTAGAGTGAAATCAATATCAACTGCTCTAGGTTGAGAAATCTTACTAAAGAAAAAATGCACCCATCTTCATCCGTCTATGAAACAACTTGTTTTTAGCGAAAGCGTACTGCTACCAGTTTCGTCTTGGACAACAAACTGACAGATCGAGGTTTGAATTACCTGCCTACGGAGCAGGTCTTTTCGTTGGGACGTCTAAGAATCGATATCTGCCAGCTTCAGTTTCGTACCCAAAACGTAATCAATATTAATTTTTGAAAATATTTTTTTTTTATCCGACATTAACTTCTTATTACTATAGACGTTATTTTGAATAATGGGTCCACGTATTATTACTATCCTGGTTTGTCTATTTTATTTTCTTAAACAATGAAATTCATAAACGAAACAACCGACGTAAAATGAGAAATCTATCTAAAGAATGATTTCTCTGATAGGAAACAGGTTCGATTCCTGTCGGAGGTACAACTTTTCTTTTTTATATATATATATATATAGTCAAACCTAATGAGCCAGACAAACTTACCAAGGTTTCACTTAGTCAGGGTCGACCCTGACGATCTGCCTAAGTGAAACCTTGGTGAGTTTGTCTGTCTCATTAGGTTTGACTAGGTCTGCTCTACGTTTGTATCGAGCTCTTTAGTTAGTTGTTTACTCGTATCGGGGTTTTTTCTTTGGCCTTTGAACCTGTATCTGTGCGATTATTTTCGACAGAATTTCATGTTCCTGGCTCTTTCTTTTTTTAAAACCTTTTTTTTCCCTTCGTGATTGATTTGGCTATTGTTAAATCAAGAATTCGAATGTTTTTCGAGACAAGTATAGTTACCTATATATATATATATATATATATATATATATATATATATATATATGTTTGTATCGTCCCCCTAAAACTGAAAATAACACAGACATCTTATTTTATTCGTCCCCCTAAAACTTAAAATAACACTGACATATTATTTTAACAGATATATATATATAGCAAAATTTACACAAAAATATCTTGAAATAGTAATAAGTACATTTATTCTATATAATCACCATTGGCTTCGATCAGGGCCTCCAGTAAACTCCTGCAGCTCTCCAGGATGTTTAACTTGGTTAATGCAGCCATAATCATAGCCTTCAATTCATCATCGGTGTTACAATGAGTTTTGTTGTTGTCTCGCTCATCTCGGTTTCTGTCTGGGGAGTTAGGTAGCCAGACGTAAGGGATGTTGTGGTCGGAGAAACTGGCCGAAAGCCATGACTGGATTCTCTTACATGTGAGGCACAGTGGAGAGACCCGTTGCCCGACAGGGTCCTCCAGCAGCCAGCCTCTTGGACCGGGGCAGTAGGTTAGTTCATCAAGGTACTTGATCTAGGACTCCATGTTGAGTCTGAGGCCCTGTGGGAAGATGAAAGGAGGCATAGTCAGTCAGTTATGTGCCATGCGTGATACACGCTTAGGCGATCGTGTATCGAAAGCTACATGAGTGACGAGGAAAGTTTTTTTCCCGGATTAGGTTGCAGTTTCTTTCTGCGGTAGACCAGTTGCGATCCAAGGCTATAGAACCCAGTAACGTAGCCATAACTCTAAACACATTCGTAATCACCATTAGACTCATCCAGCTCTTTCCGAATAATCTGCACTGTCCTCAGACAAACAAGCAAAAACTTTGAAATGTTCATATTCAAGTTTCCGGCGCGAAATGCCAAGCAGCACAGCATGCAGTTTCCAAACTTCTGGCGGAGCGAATTGCATCACGGTGCTTTTCTTCTCACAAACGGTGCACAACTGACTCTACTATGCTGTGTAGTCGGCAAAATCAAAATCAAACAACGCGCATGCGCGAAATTAAAAATATGAAATGGCGACAATTTACCCATCGCACATTGTATTTATACGCGCGTGCGAGAGAGAGAGAGAGAGAGAGAGAGAGAGAGAGTGTGTGTGTGTGTGTGTGTGTGCGTGTGTGTGTGTGTGTGTGTACTGGTTGATTGACCTACTTTTATAATTAATTTTCGGATGCCGAATCTTGCTTTACTTTAGATTTAATCTTGTTTGTTAGCGAAGAAAAACAAGACAAAAAAAAAAAAACGGACAATTTTTCAAGGCGATGGATTTTTCTTTCTTTCGATATCCTCACCGACTTTTTGATTCGATCTCTTTATTCGTTATTGCCGCAACAGCGACAACAGCTTCACAGTGTCCACCTCGTTAGTTTGCCTTGTGCTGCTTTTCACAGCTTATTTAGCGGTGTTTGAGCAAATTACAGGCTATTCATTTGCCAGTCATGAAACGGAGACAAGGACGTCGGCCCGTCACGGTCCAAGCAAAATCCAAGAGGAACACGGAAAGAGAAAAAGTGTCGCTAGTTAATATCTTTTTATTTCTTTCTTTCTTTCTTTCTTTCTTTCTTTCTTTCTTTCTTTCTTTCTTTCTATCTATCTATCTATCTATCTCAGTATGTAAATAACTTTTTAAATCTATCTATCAATCTATCTCAGTCTGTTTACACTTCTCTAAATCTATCTATCTCTGTTGACAGCTCACTAAATCAATCTATCTATCTATCTATCTATCTATCTATCTATCTTCCTATCTATCTGTCTATCTATCTATCTATCTATCTATCTATCTATCTATCTATCTATCTCAATCTGTTCATATTTATCTATCTATCTATCTCAGTCTGTAAGGAGCTTTTTAAATCTATCTATCAATCTATCTCAGTCTGTTTAAAGTTCTCTAAATCTATCTATCTCTGTTGACAGCTCTCTAAATCTATCTATCTATCTATCTATCTATCTATCTATCTATCTATCTATCTATCTATCTATCTATCTGTTATAGCCAGTTAGTTTTGAAAAACCACTTCCCGTGCGTTCACCAAAGTTAAGCAACGTACCCTTAGTCAGTACCTAGATGTGTGACCGCTTCGGAATACCAGGTGCTGTAAGCTTGGATGCGCGACTGGTTTAAGGGGTAATTGCTCGGAATTTTAAATCGTAGCGCCGACTTACATCTTGGGAAACGTGTGGATCCGCCTCTCTTCCCCAGGTTTTGCGATGATAAAACTTGTATCACTAAAACACCATTGTCCCTAAAATGCCTTACTATCTAAAATATTTTCTGGCTTCAAGTAACCTGTAAACGGGTGATAAACCATAGAAAACAAATCAACCAGTATCTATCTATCTATCTATCTATCTAGACACACACACACACACACACACACACACACACACACACATATATATATATATATATATATATATATATATATATATATATCAGTCTGTTTACAGTTCTCTAAATCTATCTAAACACACACACATAAATATAAATATACACACACACACACACACACACACACACATATATATATATATATACATAAGTCTGTTTACAGATCTCTAAATCTATCTATCTATCTATCCACATACATATATATATCAGTCTGTTACAGCTCTCTAAATCTATCTAAACGAACACACACACACATACATATACATATACATATATATATATATCTATATATATATATATATATATATATATATATATATATATATATATATATATATACATAAGTCTGTTTACAGCTCTCTAAATCTATCTATCTATCTATCTATATGCAAGTCTCTTTTTGTATATAATTTCCTCACGCACATATACGTATAAATGTAAAATTCAAGCAGAAAATCAAATTTGGTCTGCTGATGTCATGAAAATAGGTACTTTTAGGTAAATTAAAAATCTCGGAATGCTCAAATAGTTTTAATATTGACGTTCCTATGAGAGCAATAAATACGTTTACTGCATTGAAATAATCTATTAAGTCATAAATTGGATGACATACTTTGTATTGGGAATTATTTTATCGTACACAGCATCTTTTTGTATTTTAACGTTGCAACCATTTTAATGTCTTCAAAAAATAAAAGTACATAAAGATACAGCTAAGTTGCTTATACTTTTATAATCTCCAGGAAATATGAAATATTGTCAGCAAGTTTCAAATCCCTACATGCATTATTTTGCAGTTAAGAATGCTAGAACTCCGTTAAAACCTTATTTAGAAAATCGCAAAAAATGCGTTGAAATTTCTTAGATGTTCGGATTTTAAAACTGTTAATGCTACATAACTAATATTTGGTTTTTAACAGTAAGTGTGATCAAGGAACACCTCTGAATTTTTACAGATTTTTCTGAGAGCGTCACATTTGACTGTTTTGTTGATTTCTGATGGAATGACCGAAACATATTCACAGACTTATTAGGCGATACATATATGCTTTGCAAAAACTGAGAATAAAAAATGTCTCCAAATAAAATCATGGCATAACGGAGAGCGAGTCATTTTATATTTCATGTTCCATAAAAATAAGTTAATCCGAATTGAACACAGAACCAAAAGTCTTAATCAAGACAACAATGGAGGAGATCCAACAAAAGAGCAGGTCAACAACAGGGGAGGGTAAAGAATTATTAATTTCAAATAAAATCGATTACCGTAATTCTCCATGTAAAATACGCCTTCATCCATAATACGCACCCCTGAATTTGTGCTGAAAGTGTGGGAAAATACTCCTATTGATGAATGATACGCCCCCCTTGTTTGGAAATCAAATCCTATAAATTGTACCTCTCCAATTTCATTACGTCCAACGTTTCCTATTCTTATTTACAAAAATGGTTTTAAACATAGAATAATATTATTCTAATTTAGTTTTATGATAATTCCTATTTTATTTTACATTTGTAAGTATTGTTAGGTACATATGATTGTATTTGACATCCTTATGGGGTCGCAATCGCCGAATGTTACTGTCAAATTGTCGTATGTTTGTGGTGAGTAGTCATATTGCAACTGAAATCGACCTATGAAACGGCAATTTTTTAAAAGAATTTTTTGTAGGTCTGCATAATACGCAACCCTAATTTTGCTTATTGTTTTTTTTAGAAAAGTTTAGAAACAATGCGTATTATACATGGGGAATTACGGTATATGCCATCCTGTTTCTTAAATTAATCATCGCTAAACGAGAAAAATCCTCTTTAACGATCACCAAATGAAGGTTTTTCAACATAGATATTTTAATTTCCGAATTGTTCCATTTATTTAACAGCATCAAAAGATCATCTGCCTCATTCATTTATTTATATTTTTTTATCAACATAATGTTAAACTCAGGACACAAATCTCGATTGCTTAACGGGGACTTTTCTTCTTCTTCTTTTTCTTTTTCTTTTTCTTCTTCTTTTTCTTCTTCTTCTTCTTCTTCTTCTTCTTCTTCTTCTTCTTCTTCTTCGTCCTTTTCTTCTTTTTCTTCTTCTTTTTCTTCTTCTTCTTCTTCTTCTTCAATGTCTATTCAGGACGTTAGCGATCATGATTCTCCACAATTTCCTGTCCTTTATAGCTCTTAATAACTTTCCCCTGATTATCTCTCCCAAACCGTGTCCTGCTGTCCATTTACTCAGGCTCACTCGGTGGGTTAATCAACGTTAATCTGTCCCTCTTGCCTTCGACCTCTCCTGTGAGTAAATTTCATCTGTCTCTTTCAGACATTAAGTGTCCTATTTGTTTTCATTTTTTCTAAAACCTTGTCTTTGCTCATATGTTCAGTCCATGACATTCTCAGTATCCACCTGTAGCGCAACATTTATGTTGCTTCAAGTCTTCACTTCATCTATGGGGAGATTGTCCAGAATTCTCTGCTATACAGGAGGGCTGATATTACACAACAGTTTAATACACTTTAAACAAATTTCCAACGAAGACTGTCTGGACCTTAATACTTTGCTTAGCTTTTGAAAGGCATCTTTACTATTCCAATGAACCTTCGGATTTCAGTGTCCCACATTCTGTTCTCTGTTAAGATATTTCCCAGTTATTCAAATTTTTGTTCCTGTTTGACCTTCTTATCTCCAATTTGTAATTTGTATGTTAGGCTGTTCCTTTTGCAAACAACCGTGCAGTTGATGTTTAGTCCTTTCTTCTCGGTTTGTTTCACTATCTTCTGTAGGAACACTGTGCCGTCTGCATATTTAATGTTGTCCAGATTGTAGCCACGCATAAAGAATCCTCGCGGGGATTCTAGTTCTCTTAAAATCGACATACTGTATATTATTTGACAAGACATATTTTTGTCTTATACACCTATTTATGTATATTTACTGAAATCATTTTCTAACCGGATGCAGGCGGTTTCTTGTCAATGCAGGTTCTGGAGTATTCTAATATCCTTCCCAAATATATAAAGATCAACCAGCAGTTCCATCAGTTCTTTGTGAGATACTTTATCAAACGATTTTGCAGAATCCATAAAACACAGATACACCTAGATTTACATTTATATTTGCTCTTTCTGATATAATTCTGAGCATAAATATCTCGTTCCCTATTCTTGTCTCTTTAACGAACTCGTTCTGTTATTTTCCTCTTTCCGGTATGAATCTGCTGTGTACTCTGTTAATCTGAATTCGGGTGATGAGTTTTGCGATGTGGCACATGTGGTTGATTTTCGGATGCACTTAGAATTCGTTTCGATCTGGTTTCTGAGGTAGTGTTATGAGAATACATCTACTTACCTGATCTTGTATATCAACGTAGCTGCATTTTTCATTTACGGTGTCTGTAATCTTGCCAAAGCCGAAATTATCCAAGGCTTCCAGCCTTATCTATTACATTTCCGTCTGTTAATGCTGTTTTCTTTCTGTTCAATTTGGCCATTACTGATTTCAATTTAAACGGGCCTAGACCAACTATAAATCAACAGACTTACTTTTAAGAGAAGCTCGTGATACAGTATGACGAGGTAAAAAAATATCAATTTTATTATTAGTTACACATATTTTAATTTGTATTTGCAATAATTATTATTACACATATACAATGTTACTTAGATCAAACGCAGTGATACATTAATAATAATTATCTTTCTTATTATAGATTTAGTCCGACTGAAGCAAATGTGTAACTACGACAGGAATAGAAACTGTATTTCCTATTATAGTTTTTGTAGTTAAATAAATATCGTTTATATTAATAAAAAATAATGCTCGATTAAAAATTCCAGTCAATATACAGATTATAGTTATAACGTTTCGTCAATATATATATATATATATATATATATATATATATATATATATATATATATATATATATATATATATATATATATGTGTATATATATCAAATATGTGGTGCAGTTCAATTTATATTACAACTAGCAGCATGGCCCGGCGTTGCCGGTGCTTGATTAAAAAATCGTACGACACATACAGTAATCGTTATCACTTGACTTAAAATATTTTTGCCCTTCCTTGCCTTTAAAGGAGTGCCCTTTGCCGTGCTGATGTTGCTACATGCCTTACTTCTTGCCTATCTCACACTGCGAATTTTTTCTAAGCTCTATACTAAACATTAAATCTGTTACGAAAAAAGAACTAAACAAAATGAACACAAAACGATCAGCTTTAAAAAAGGTCTCGTAACTGGAAAAACCGAATGAAACACGAATGTTAACAACAAATATTTTTTCACACCCAACCCAGTTCTGTGGAATCAGAATCAACGTTGAGTTTAAGCAAGCGAATGAGCCAATTGGAGTAACGTACCATGCAGATTTAAATTTTTCCACTTGTGACGAATGCAGCTATCGATTTATTTTCATGCTAGCATGCTAGTTAACATTCGTGTCAGTCAGCTGTTGGCTCTCACGCTGGCCAATACAATCTTCCTGCCTATTCGTGGCAGCCAGCTATAGGCTCTCACTCTGGCCAGTAGAAAATGGCTGCAAACTACATGAAAACTGCCGTAGAAGCATGACAAAATCTATTATTTCCACTATTGGTGGGAGTTGGGAAATGCAAAGTCGGTCTTGGCCTTTCCGCTAACTTTGAGCATGTGCATGTGAATTTTGGTGCAAATCCGTCGAAAATTACGGCCGTGCATTCGTTACACACAAACACATCCTGCCTTTTATAGATAGAGATGAATCATTCATGCAAAAAGTAGATTAGTAAATTAATGATATAAAATGGCGAAACCCCTTCTCTAACAAAATTTTAAAGGTGCATTAACTTACAGATCACTCGATGAATGTTACGATCCTTGTTTTCTAAAAAATTATAAGCTGTATAAGGTCTTTCTTAAATACGCAAGTA
>OZ038490.1:18882811-18995311 GCA_964036315.1 Acanthosepion esculentum | reverse complement strand
TAATAATACAAACTGATAATACGGGTTAGTAGATCCAGGAATCCGGGCTTGTAGCACTAATATATATACAGTCTTGGTATTGAAGTATCGCGGATGACTCCTTAATGAGTCTACGTGCTCGCTAACTGTGACGCTTGCCGCCGACTCTGTGTGTGACTTACTCTACTACTACTGAACTCTACTACTCTTCTGGCGTTCCGTCTCGACTCCTTCACTCTTCGGGTATTCACTGGTAGTAGTGGTGAGTCCATTTGTGAGAAAAGGGGAGATCCCTTAACACCCCCCTCCTTAGATAGGGAGTTACTATTTTTTTCTCTTGTGGTTAATGATCAGAGGTTCAGTAAATTTTCTCTTCCTGTTTGACCTTCTAAATTCTCTATCTTCCTGTGGTCTTTGAATATCAAAAGCTTCAAAGATTGCATCCATTGAGTCGTCATTTTCTGCGCGTGACGAGCTTGTCTCCTCAACCCGTCTTTTTTGTATTTGGTCAATATGTCTTCTATGGGTAAACTTTTCGCCTTGCACTGTGAACATCACATTTCCCAGTCTGTTAATTATTGTGCCAGGCTCCCAGTAAGCCATATTGTTTCTGAACATCCTAAAATAAACTCGTTCTCCTGGTTTAATGATCTCTTTTGTACAATAGGTGTATACTGGTTTTTGTTCTTGTTTGGCAATAATTTATCAAACACAGACCATATTCTCCGGGCAAACATCAATTCCGCTGGTGAAAGACCAGATTGTATGTTCCCGTTAGGTGTTATTCTGTATACTTGGAGGAACTGCTGTATCGCATTTTTACACCTTCGGCTTTTTTTAAAGCTTTTTTTAGTGTGTCTACGAATCTTTCGGCTTGTCCGTTCGACCTCGGGTGGTACGGAGCTATCTTGATATGCTTTATTTGGTATGTCTCACAAAATTATTTGAAGTCACTGGGGGTAAATTGTGTACCGTTATCAGTTACCAAGCAATCCACGACGCCGAATCTGGCGAATAATTCTAGTATACAGTTTATGGTATTTTCTGTCGTCGGGTGTTTGAATCTGGAAACCTCAGGCCATTTACTGAAACTATCTACTGTTATTAAATAGTAGTAACCCTCTATGGGTCCTGCGTAATCCGGGTATTCACTGGTAGTAGTATATGTATACCTTGGGTGAGTCCATTGTGTGAAAACGGAAGACCCCTTAACAGGTGTCCTTCCACTACGTTTTGTATGTAGTTTAGAAAATTTTGTGAGTTTAAAATTTAGAAAATCTTGTGAGTTTAGCATTATGTCCATGTATAAACCACTGTTTTTAAGACATTTTTATGTTTATACATTTTTTTATAGATACAAATATTTAAGTAAATGCTCTGTTTTTATAATAAACAGTATTTATAACATTTACAGGCCTGAATGTCCGAGAAATCTTCATAGAAAATATTCGTCTTCCGATAGGAATCTAACCTATATCCTATAAGGAACCGTCATATAGCCTGACGTGCTCTTAACCGATCGAGCCACAGGGGATCGTTCGATTAGAAGGTCGATTTTACTGCCTTTAAACTTGAATCTCTCACATACATTCATGTCTGCTCAGGGCGTATCCAATGTAAACAAATGACGTCACACATTATGAAATGGACTAAGTCCGACAATTATTTTTAAGACATTTTTATGTTTATCTATAAAAAGAATGTATAAACAAAAAAATGACTTAAAAATAATTGTCGGACATTCTCCATTTCATAAACCACTGTGTTAGCGGTATAGGGCTTCCATCGTACTGGAGTTGGACGTGAATGTTTTGATCAAAGCGAATACATTCTTTTATAGATGGAAAAAGGGGTTTCAGGTTCAAAGGCTATTCTATAAATTAGAACAAGGTTCCTTGCTTTTAAATTCAAAACCGCTAGAACAACAATTTGCTTCTTCCATTTCAGTAAAATCCTTAATCAGCTGAAATAAAATCATGTAATTCCTCAGTTTGGAACAGTCGATGTTTTAGAGAATTTCTGAATTTCTTTCTTTTCAGCAAAAAAGATGGTTTTCTTAATTTTTATGAATGTATTGTAAGTGTTGTGGATTCCGGGATGAAATTCGGTATCAAATAATAACAAACGCCAAAAATGAATATAGGAAATAAATGTATTAGGTCATCCCATAAGTTCTGTCCGAATTTTAACTTTTTGTTAAAATGAACGAAATTTAAAGAGTATTTTATAATGTCTAATGGAGCTGAACATTATTTTTATGTTTAGATGCATTTAAACTGATCAAATTTTATTTCAGAGAACAATAAAATTAAATTTTGTTTGATTAAAACCCTGCTGACATGGAAGTACCCAAGAATCATTTGAGGCACATAATGCTTTATGAGTTCAAGAAAGGAAACTCAGCAGTCGAAGCGGCTAGAAACATTCACTCAGTTTATGGAGAGGAATGTGTGAATGAAAGAACTTGCAGAAGATGGTTTGCAAAATTCAGAGGTGGTGATTTCACCCTTGAAGATCGAACCGGATGTCCAGTTGAGTTTGATGAAAAGCTTCTTGAAGCAGCCCTTGAAGAAAATCCTGCTTTATCAGTTGGCAGTGTTTCTCAGTTCAAACCCTACAACTGTTCATCGGCATCTTCAACAACTTGGAAAAGTTCCTAAACTTGGAAAATGGATGCCTCATGAATTGTCTGAAAACAACCTCAAATCCCAAGTTGACATCTGCTCTTCTCTCCATTCTCGCCAACTTGTTTCACCTTTTTGGGATAGACTTGTGACTGGCGACGAAAAATGGATTTTTTATCGAAATGTTAAGCGTCGTAGACAGCGGCTTGGTAAAGGGGAAGGACCCCAGCCACAGCCGAGAAGGGAACTTCATGGGCAAAAGGTTCTTCTTTCAATCTGCTGGGATTGCCAAGGAATAGTCCACTTTGAATTCTTGCCACCTAATGCAACAATTAATGCTCAAATATACTGTCAGCAATTAGAGCGTTTGAACCAAGCTTTGAGGAAAAAAAGACCTGCTCTAGGGAATCGAAAACGGGTGATGTTTCATCAGGACAATGCGCGACCACACACAGCAAGAATCACGTCACAAAAGATCGAAGAACTTGGTTGGGAGAAAATTCCTCATCCACCTTATTCTCCCGACTTTGCTCCTTCAGACTACCATTTGTTTCGTAGCTTACAGAATCATTTGGAAGAAACAGCTTTGTAACACAGGAAGAGGTTAAAACTGACATTTGTGAGTTCTTCGAATCAAAGCCAAAAGAATTTTACAGTAATGGCATTAGTAAGCTTGTTAATAGATGGAAGGAAGTCATAGATAATCAGGGAAAATACATTGTTGACTGAATCTGTAATTAAATGTAACATTTGGTTACTTGTTTTCTTTATTTAAAATTCGGGCAGCACTTATGGGATGACCTGATATTAACGTAATAATACAAACTGGTAATACAGGTTAGTAGTTCCAGGAATGCGGGTTAGTAACAAAATATATATACAATCTTTGATATCGACGTATCGCTGTATGACTTCTTACTGAGTCTACTGGCTCGTTACTGTGACTCTTGCACTGACTGACTGTCCAAACGTTCTACCGACCGACTTAACGTTCTACTACTACTACTGTCCGACTTGACTTATACTGTTCGGGTATTCACTGGCAGTAGTATATGTATACCCTGGGTGAGTCCATTTGTGTAAAAAGGGGAGATCCCTCAACAGTAGTTATTGGATGTAAATTCCATTTCAGCTTTTTTTCGTTTTTCTTTCAAAATAAATTTTTCTTCAATTTTTCTCATACAGAGAACTGAATTTTTCGTAGGAAACCAATCACTACGATTCAGTCAGTTATGTGCTCAGGCGATCATGTATCTTTCGATACATGACTGACGAGGCAGATTTTTTCCCGCAGTACGTTGCAATTTCGGTAGAGTAGTTGGCATCCATGGCTATAGAACCCTGTCTGTCCTGCTATTTACCAATAACTGGGGAGAGAAGGGGAGGATTAATACCTTTCCCAAAGGTATTAGCACGTAAGTGAATGTAATGGATTCGACTGGAATTTGAACTCGGCTCAATCCGAGCCGCTATCCAACGAATTTTATCCATTTCTCTTCTAGGTCGGATTTTGCAAGAGGAAAAGAAAATGTCGATACTTTTTCACTGTTAGTAACATATCCACTATACCAGCTAAATGCAACACATTTGTCAACCATTTTTGTTAAACAAAATATCACAACAAACTTCATAAGTTACTCTTTAAATGCAATGTACTATGAGGTAGAAAATTTACGTAATTGGCGAAACTGTCTGTATACGCAATTGAACATTATAAAAGCGAGGTCATTACAGCCGTTTATAATTCGTCTATGAGTAAAAAAAGTGTAAGCATGTCTAGGGAATTGAAATAACGTCTGATAAATTCTACATAAGTGTATGTCGTTAATTTACGTTTTAAGAATTCAATTTTTAAAGTTACCTCCCTTTTCGATTAGCAATTTTCTAAGCAGCCATTCACTTTTTTTTTGTTTACATTACATCGGCATGTTAGAATTCAGCTTCTTAACTTATTTGTAGGGCCTTATATTACTAGTTGGTCATGGTGTTGTAAATTTATAACATTTCAATATGTACTTTTTGTGTTGTTTTGAATACTAGTAGATTTACAATGTATATACACATCATACTCACTCATTCCCTAATGAGCCAAATAACACACACACACTTAAGAGAGACACATCCCCTTTCCAGGAACCAATAAACCTGTCAGACTGACCAAGGGAATTCAGAGCAGCATGAATCCATCCAGCTCTTTCCTCAAATAACAACCTAAAAGAGACTGTTTGACCAACACAAGGTCTGACCAAAATTCATGTTAAAATAAATAAAAAAACAAATGAAAACTACAGACAAAATTTCATTTTCTCCATCAAGACATTCATTTCTGTAGTTTACTGCTACCAGCAAGCAGAAAATTATTTTTCTTCTGATGATGGCAATGTTGGCCGAAACTATTCGAGGAATCTAAATGAAATAATAATAAAAAAGAAGGAATATTAATATACAACCCAGTGTGTCTGAAGATTTTAATATTTTTTATTGTTCAATATATATAAATACATATATATGATTAAGTAATTCATTGGGTCTGAAAGAAGGCTCAACAGGGTGCAGAGAGCACAGGACTATATTTGGGACTCAAAAGCAGTGCGATCCGCTACCGAGAATTGAAACCCTGACAGTTAGGTTGTCAAACAAACACCACACCAACTATTCCAACGGGCCTCGGTAATGAAGAGATAGCAAATCAGATTCAAT
The DNA here is from genome assembly GCA_964036315.1 of Acanthosepion esculentum. NCBI lineage: Eukaryota > Metazoa > Mollusca > Cephalopoda > Sepiida > Sepiidae > Acanthosepion > Acanthosepion esculentum. The sequence continues at coordinate 18,990,008 of OZ038490.1, read as the reverse complement.
ATAGCGCCGCTCGCTCACATATTTCGTGGTCGAACTCAACTGAAATTCTCTGTAACCATAAGACTGTGCCCCGGGGAGCCACGACCTATATTTGGGACTCATCAGCTCTGCGTATCCACTACCGGGAATTGAAACCCTGACAGTTAGGTTGTCAAGCAAACATCATACCAATATATATATATATACTGCAAAGCTCTTCAATGGATTGAACCCTTTCTGTCACTGGCGTGTCTATTCGAAGAATAAGTACGTAAAAATTCGCTTTCCGCTCTACCGCGCGTTGATAGCTCAGGGGAAAGTCTTCGACTGATGTCAAATCATTTGGAGATTTTTCAATTCCGGCTTGAGGCAATCGGATGTCTAGTGACACAGATGCGCTGTGATACAGCGAAACAGTCTGTTTGTGGATGACAGTATATATATATATATATATATATATATATATATATATATATATATATATATATGTTGCAAATATCACGAGAGCACATGTCTAGAAAAACGGAATCCAAAATAGCATTAATTGAAAGTAAAGAGGAAAAAGAAAAACAGTGAGAAGAGTTTAAGGAGTGGGTGTAAAGGGAAAACAACGACGAAAAGGACAAATAATTACAACAGTCTACACATACGCACAGACGGCCGCATGCGCGCACGAACACGAACGTACATACACACACACACACAGGCACACACACATACAAACGTACACACACACACGCACGCACATATTTACTATGAAAAAACTTGCGCTAATGAAAAGTGCACATGAAAAATAATCGAGAATTATTACTGATGCGCCATGATGATTCCCGGAGAGCCCACCAACGATATTTATATAAAAAAGGAAATGCTCTGTTTATAATAAACAGAATTAATATTATTAACATTTACTAGCCGAGAAATCTCATAGAAAATATGTAGAAGAAATATAGTTTTAAGGTGTGCTATATTTATGGGATAAAGTTCTCAATATCAGAGAGAGAGAGAGAGAGAGAGAGAGAGAGAGAGGGAGCGTATGTAAATATAAATATAAAAGTGAACATTGAAGTCAACACTCAGAGGCGACAGGCTGTTTCATGCTGGACGCAATCGTCAGGCCGCATAACGATTGCGTCCAACATGACACAGCCTGTCGACTCTGAGTGTTGACTTCAATGTTCACTTATATGCATATATATATATATATATATATATATATATATATATATATATATATATATATATATATATATGTTGCATATTGAGAGAGCGAGAGAGAGAAAGAGAGAAATAATGTTGTATATTCCAGATATTTACTACTTTATGCAAATCTTGGTATGCCATCTCGTGTACAGTCACTTTCTCACAGACGTGCTGTGGCTTCCCTCTGTCTTTTCTACAAATATATTTTCATGGCAACTGCTATGACGAGCTACTTTCACTGGTACCCAAACTGCATGAATTTAAGCCTGCTACTAAATTGGCGTCTTGTTCCCACCCTTTCACGATCGAAACGGTTAGATGTAGCCGTCTCTTCTACTCCAACAGCTTATTATGTCGCACTTACCGACAGTGGAACTCCCTTCCTCTTAATTACTTCTCTGATAGCTATAATCTTCAAATATTCAAATGTAATCTCAATCGACATCTTCAGATGCCTTGATCTTCATCCCTGTCCTTCTCTACCTCCTTCCCCCAAACACTCTTCTTTATTCTTCCTCTCACTCTCTGTAACCTCTCGCGTGCTAGTGTCACGCCCACCTTGCTTGGGGTGATATGCTTAAAAAAAAACAACAAACAAACAAACCTTAGTGAACAGATTTAAAAGCTATTAATTACTAGCAGATTATTTAAGCATTTATCAGTTTCTTTTTTAGTCAACAGGAGTCGTTATGGCAATGGGAATACGAGAAGCTATAATTTTTCACTTTTGAATTTTTAAAATTTTTTGGTGAGGATACAAACTAAATTGGAAATATTTTTGTTGTTCTTTCAATCTTTATTTTTTCCCGTTTCAGAAATTCTAAATTGCAATTCTAATATCTCTTCTGTTAATGTCATCTTTCAATTTAACAATGTGCGATGCGGGCTTCCGAAGTTGCGAACGATCGTCAGAAGAAAAAGTCAATAGAATGAATTTAGTTACGTTTGACACACGACGTAGCAAGAATCAGCACGCCGTAAGGAACCCACACAAACACATACACACACGCGTTAGGATGCGCTTTCAATATGATTATGTTTGCTGTGACAGGGAGAAATATGTCATTTTCTAACGCACGGATCGCGAAGTCTAGAATTGCAACTGCCTTCCTCAAAACAATCAAGAAAATATGGTTATAATTACACATAAGCAAAAACGCTCTTCCAGTCAATCGATCCGTAAGATAAATGGCAAACGGAAAATGAATGAAATACGCATGCACAAGCACAAATAATACTATGAATTCTTCAGATTTATCAGGATAAGATACACTCCCTTCTGCCTTCTGACTTACTTATCGATTTCACTATATATATATATATATATATATATATATATATATATATATATATATATAGGTAACTATACTCGTGTCGAAAAATCTTCGAATTCTTGATTTATCAATAGTTAAATCAATCTCGAAGGGAAAAAAAGGTTTTAAAAAAGAAAGAACCAGGAACATGAAAGTCTGTCAAAAATAATCGCACAGATACAGGTTCAAGGCCCAAAGAAAAACCCCGATACGAGTAAACAACTAACTAAAGAGCTCAATACAAACGTAGAGCAAACCTAGTCGAACCTAATGAGCCAGACAAACCTACCAAGGTTTCATTATATATATATATATATATATGTGTGTGTGTGTGTGTGTGTGTTTGAGTGTGTGTGTGTGTGTGCTCTATCTGCATATTTTTCTAATAGGTTTTCAGGCCAGTAGATGGGAATAAATCTATTGATTAATAAAAAATATAAAATAGACAATCTCTTCAAATATGGCTATCAAATATGGATATCGATTAAAAATAATGTTTAAGCAACAAATTAAAATATGACGGATAAATAAATGAATAATTCATCTCTTAAGATTGTCTTTGTTGACGGCAGGATATGAAACTGATCAGAGATATACATTTATGGTATGCGGAAAGGTCTCTGTTCAAAAGTACTATTCGAGCTTTGCTTCACAAGGAGATTCTTCGTGCCCGAGAGGTCAAAGCACGTCATATATATATATATATATATATATATATATATATATATATATATATATATATATATACAGGATGATTCAAATGTAACTCCTTATTTTAAAATACTTATAATTTATTTATTTATTATATTTTTTTCAAAAGGTGGATATGAGAGGAAAATGTTTAGCATGAGGTTTTATTTAAAATCCGATATGGGCACCAGAGTTTGCTAACGCCCAGGAACTCTTGTGGTATGGAAGACTTAACTTATTGAATTCAAATAGTTTCGGACTTTGTCCATTTCAACTGTATAATGATGACACCTTGCCGCCAATCGAGTACTATGCTCAAATTCATAAAGTCGAGGTACTATGCTTAAATTGGAGGTACCATAGCTGAAAGTTCATCAGAACGATTACCATGAAAGTATTTATAGAATAGATACAGGGATGTTACATAACGGCGGCGAGAAAGTGACTGAAGCCGAGATGCCAGGAATCGCATCAACTGATTTCATCAGGAACTCTTGTGGTATGGAAGACATAACTTATTGAATTTGCCCTTCAAGTTTTTCCATAGTCTTAGTTTGGTATAGCAGACGTGCTCTTTTTAACCAACCCTAAAGGATAAAAGTCACCATGTATTACTGAACTCATTAACTCACTCTTTTTTGTCATCTATCGGGGTAGATATTTCGTCATGGTATCTGTGTGACAAAACAGAAAATAGGGAGAAGTGAATTCATACCTTTTCTCAAGGGAATCAGTGTCAATTGAACCTCAGCAATCTCAGTAGTAATCTCGACGGGACATACATACAAGCGGAAAAGCGTTTAGCGTCAGGTTTTATTTAAAATTCGATATGGGTACCCGATTTCGCTACCAGCTTCTCGAGCCGCCCAGGAATTGAGTCAGTTGATTTTTAACAAAAACTCTTGTGGTATGGCAGACATAACTTCTATTTTTCACCTTTCAAGTTCTTCCAAATTCTTGGTTTGCTATAACAGTAAGTGAAGAAATAATAAAAGATAAAAAGAGAAGAAAAAGAAAGGGCGATGAAGTGAAATCAACACTCAATCAGCGGCCATCGAACGAAAAAAAAAAACGCACTCACACCTCAAGAAAATATTGAGAAATATTAATCCTTTGAGCCCTGACCATCGTTTTACCGATAGTAGAGAAAAATGTCATAATGCCCAGCCACTAGTTAAACAGTGATAGAGAAAAATGACTTAATGCCTAGCCACCGTTTTGATGGTGGGTAAACACTATTTCTGATATCTACCGTGAAACATTACATACCAATTATTTACGAAATTTAAGTCAGGAGCTCGGGCAGAAGGGTTGAAATTGTTCAGAAACGCAGGGCTCAAAGGGTTGACAGTTTGACACAGTTTGTTCTGATGAGTAGTTGCATCTATGTAACAACGAAACTTTGAAGTAAATATGAGTTAAGTGAAATGCTTTTTTATTCATTCTCTCTCTCTGTCTATCTCAAACTCACTATCTATCTCTCTCTCGCTCTCTCTCTCTCTCTCTCTCTATATATATATATATATATATATATATATTATATATATATATAATGAACTGTCCCGTCGGTTTCGACGTATGAGGATCTGACAACTTAATTGATTCAGTTATGAAATTTTGTGCGATAATCTTAAGTTGCACTTAAGACCGCATATGGAACAAGAGTAAGGATTGTGTGATGAGATCACATTTAGATTGGCTGACCTTTTAGATCTTGCTCTCACTTCTTAAAAACTATTCAGACAAGTTGATTGAAAACTGCTGAGTCCACTAAAACACGTTGATCTCCATTCTACCCGCTCCAAGGCTAAGCGCTCGAGGGTTTTATTAGGTATATTTAGCGGTGAAAGTTTCTTAGCTGATCCACCATTAAATATCTAGCCAAATAACTAAACATTAGAAATTAATTTTGACTGCCTACTCGTTCGATTCGAGAATTTTTCAGCATCCACTCCTATATAACAAAAATTCTTACATAAATACGAATGATTGCAATAATGTAGACTTATTGCATGTCACAAGAGATGCGTTAATTAATTTTGTTATAAAAAGTTAAATTAAATTCACTCAATAAACACCTGCCATTAAAGAGATGTTTGAATTAAATATTATGTCTGCTAGCTGGCTATCTATCTATCTATCTATCTATCTATCTATGTAAATTCCTATCTAGCTATATATCTTTTTACTGTTTTTTTCCGCTCGTGCGCCGTGGATATAAAAGCTGGAGTCCTCTACTTTTTAATTAAAAAATGTGAACAACAAAAAAACGAACTCAAATTAAGTAAACAAAAACTAAAGAATAAAAAAGGGAGTAGAAAAATAATATTGTTTCACCCACCATAGAGTAAACTAGCAAAAATGTAGGAGGAATATTCCTAAAATTAATTAGAAAACATTTTGCTGTAGCTATTTGAAGCTATTCAATAAAAATAATATTAATGTTAGTTATTTTTGTGGAAAAATATGAGAAAGACAATTGACAAGCATAACAGAAATTTGTTCAATAACAGTGATTGTGAACAGAAGAAATCCAGGTGCAATTGTTAATTAAAAATGCTCGTTCTATGAAATGTAATTGCATGGCTGAAAATATAGTTTATTTGCTGAAAACAAAGGTAGAAAATAGTAATAAGCTCAAGGAGAAGAAAACATATAAGGGGGCTACTAAAAACGAGTGGAAAAAATTACTATAATCATAAATTGAGTTTTAAACACAGCAAATATAACAATGCTACCACACTGAAAGCGGATTACTGGAAGATTAAGAGACAAGCAAGTCCTTTAAAATTACTTGGAGAATTTATAACAAAAGCAGTAAATGTTTGAAATACTAAGCTTGATCAGCGACAACAGAATGCTAAATAAACAATCAGAGTTAATTAGCGGATGTAGGCATAATATCAGTCAGTTAAGTACCATGCGTGATACACACGCTTTGGCGATCATGTATCTTTCGATACATCACTGATGATTTTTCCCGCCGTACGTTGCCATTTCTTTATGCGGTAAACTGGTTACCAACCAAGGCCAAAGAACCCAGTCTGTCCTGCTATTTAACCCATAGCTAGTGGAGAAGAGATGGATTCATGCCTTTCCTAACGGTATTTGTGCGTAAGTGAATCTAACGCACTCGACTGGCATAATATAATATACTTATTATGTTACCTGCCAGCTGACTTGTTTAATTGTTATTTTGTTGGGGGGAGGGGATCTGACTCCATCCTTTATAGTAGTCACCTTAATTAGTTAGGCTCACCCACGGGGATTATTTTCCATAGGTTTTATTTTTCCCGTGAGGCTTTAAGGAATGTGTCTTACGGTAATGGGTATATAAAACCTAGACCCCCGCCTTCTTTCATTTGCGTTCTAGACGTCTAAAAATCAGGAGAACATGAAACTCGAGTAATGACTCGGGCTGTTCTTCAATCGGAGTTAACGTTGAGAAGCTTTCTCTGTTTAGGTAATCTAGGCGTTGAGCACTTTTGTTTGCTGAGTAGGTAGGTGTTTGAATTTCGGTTATTTTATATATTTTTCCTTGCCTTCTTCGAGATCTTCTCTTGATTAAGGTGTAAGGTGCCTGGACAAGTTGTTTGTTCCTTCCGCTAACGTAGTTAGATTTTCTGTAATATCTGTCTAGCTTTCTCTTTTCTGTGGTGGTGTTCACTGGGTAACAGAGTAAGAGGCTCAATTTATTCGGATATGCGTGGAAGACAACTGTTAACCCCAGACTTGAACAACTTAAGATTTTAGCGATCGAGAAGAAACTGCTTGAGTGGAAATTACATCTCACCAGAAGAATATAAATGTAATGAGCGTGGTTGGCTACAACAGCGGGTCATTGGCGCGAAGGTTAATACTGGTAGCAGTAAGGAGTGTAGTTCATCTGAACACTCAACATAGAAATAGCGATAGAACAGCGAGAGGTTAGCGATGTCTCGTCTGTCAAAAAGGGGTTGCAGAGAGGAAAATAATTTGTCGCCTCCAAAGACGCGGGGCCGCTTTTGAACCCTCTCAAAAATGGAAATCATAGACTGGGTTGCCTCTGCCTACGTATGACAGCAGTATTCCATTTTCAGCATGAACTGGCTCTTGTAAATGTAGGGGATACCAGGAGGAAGCAGGTACTTTCTGGAGTGGTACAGGGAATCGACCCTTTCCCCCCCCATTTTTAGTGATGGATTGTTTATACGTGTTCCACTTGAGGTCTGGGTCGAGTTTAAGTTCCAATAGACGCTCAAGGCACAGGGCCTTCCTAAGTGAACATCCGCTCATCACAATTGGTTAATGTTCTGGGCCCGACCAGCGATGGCGAAAAGTAACTAGTTTGGTTTTTTGAAGAATTGAATGCGACCTTCCAGTTTTTACCCCGGTGAGCTGTTATAGCTAGGTCAGAGGAGAGATCAGCTGCCAATCTTTGGTCATGTAGGGTTTTGGAGGCGTGTCCATATAGCAGGGGTCAGTAACCTTTTTGTGAGAGATGGCCAGAAAGCTATGCAGCGTCTCGGAAAAGGGCCATGATATACTATAATAAATTGACTCGAACTCACACCGCTCTGTCCAGAATGCTGCCTTGGTCTGTAAGTTTAAAGAAAAACAACGTAGTTAATGTTATATTATTTAAGCAGGGTTCCTTATATTACCGCAGGAATAACAGGATAACAACTAACACAATAAAATATGCAAACTCCTGACTACAATTAATTTGGCGGGCCGGACGAAAACCATTCGCGGGCCGGATATGGCCCGGGCGCAGGAGGTTGCCGACCCCAGCCATATATCGTTGTGTCATCAGTCTAGATATAAACAAGTACTCTTAGGCAGGTATTTTATATAGAGGTGTACGAGGATTGCACCGAGAAGCAAAATTTTGGTGTCGCTCGCATTGATCACCTGGAACTCGAAGGACTGGCCATTAAAACTGCCTTCCTAACGGGACCTACGCTCTAGGAAGGACTTTATAACTCTTCCAGTGATTCCATAGCTAAAGAACCTGAAGAGTAACGCCCAATACCATATATTGTGAAGGGCCTTTGAAATATCTAATTCGACCTTGAGATATATTTGTTTTCAAGCGCCTGTTCACATCTATCTATCTATCTATCTATCTATCTATCTATCTATCTATCTATCTATCTATCTATCTATCTATCTCAGTCTGTTCTTATCTATCTATCTATCTATCTATCTATCTATCTATCTCTTTGTGTGTACATGGCTTATTTTGGAAGGATCAAATCAGATTGTCTCATTAGAAATATTTCACTTTCAATTCAGTGAATTCCAGAAATGATTGAAAAAGCTTTTCTTTCAAAAATAGCACGTCATTGGAAAATTCACAGCAATTATTTTCTGCGCTAAAAGGTACAAACACTGATGGAAAATAATTGCACAGTGGGGCGAAGACAGTTTTTTTTATCCACAATAAATTAGTTGCATGTAAGCAGAAATTTTATAAAATTACCGAGAATAAACGACAAGCCAGTTGTTCGGCAAAGAATGGAAACAAAACGTTTTTTTTCGAATTTGTCCTTTGAATGAGAATAAACAAGAAATTCAGTTCTTGGCTAATTTCTCTCGAAAATATTCTAGCGCACAGGCTGATTGGTGTTTGGGAGATTTTTGTCAATGACGCCACATGTTCGTGTTCGAGCATGTCAAAGGCCAGAATTTAGACTGTTATCAAGGCAAACATGTACTATCCTTTTCATAGAGGGCACAACCAATTTTTCATGCATGAAATACTAACTACCTCATGCTATCTTATTTATGCAATTCTGCTTCTTTCTATCTATCTATCTGTCTATCTAATGCTGTCTATCTAATTCTGTTTCTATCTATATATCCGTCTATCTATCTATCTATCTATCTATCTATCTATCTATCTATGTAATGGTGTTTCTATGTATGTCATTCTGTTTCTATCTATCTATCTATCTATCTATCTAATGATGTTTCTATCTATGTAATTCTGTTTGTATCTATCTATCTATCTATCTATCTATCTATGTAATAGTGTTTCTATCTATGTAATTCTGTTTCTATCTATCTATTTATCTATCTATCTATGTAATGGTGTTTCTATGTATGTAATTCTGTTTCTATCTATCTATCTAATGATGTTTCTATCTATGTAATTCTGTTTCTATCTATCTATCTATCTATCTATCTATCTCAGTCTGTTCGTATCTATCTATCTATCTATCTATCTAACTATCTATCTATCTATCTATCTATCTATCTATCTATCTATCTATCTATCTAATGCTGTTTCTATCTATGTAATTCTGTTTCTATCTATCTATCTATCTATCTATCTATCTATCTATCTATCTATCTATCTATCTCAGCCTGTTCGTATCTATCTATCTATCTATCTATCTATCTATCTATCTATTTATCTAATGCTGTTTCTATCTATGTAATTCTGTTTCTATCTATCTATCTATCTAATGCTGTTTCTATCTATGTAATTCTGTTTCTATCTATCTATCTATCTATCTATCTATCTATCTATCTATCTATCTATCTATCTATCTATGTAATGGTGTTTCTATCTATGTAATTCTGTTTCTATCTATCTATCTATCTATCTATCTATGTAATGGTGTTTCTATCTATGTAATTCTGTTTCTATCTATCTATCTATCTATCTATCTATCTATCTATCTATCTATCTATCTATCTATGTATCTATGTAATGCTCTTTCTATCTATCTATCTATCTATCTATCTATTTATTCTTGCCTGCCTTTTTTATCTGTTCGCATATATCTACATTAGCATGTTTATATACATATGCATGTCTCTATGTATGTTTATCTTAAGCATTTCACCCCAAGCAAGGCGGGAAGCCACTAGCACGCAAGGGGTTATAGAAGATTTGGAGCGAGAGCAGATAGGAGTGATAGAGGAAAGGATGAGGAGAAGGATAGTGGATAGATCAAGGCAACTGGAGATGTCGATTGACATTAGATTTGAATAGTTGGAGATTATAGCCATCTGGGAAACAGGAAAAGGGAAAAGGGAAGGGAGTTCCACAAGCGAGAGGTGCGAGATATGAAGCCATTGGAGTAGAAGAGACGGCTACATTTAAGAGTTTCAACTGTGAAAGGGTGAGAGCGGGGTGCCAGCCTAGTAATGTGTAGAATCCGGTTAGACCGTCTGCTTACCAACATAGCAGACGAGGTATTGCCTAAGTCCGAATGTGATTTTCGTCATGATCGAGGCGCAGTAGATATGATCTTTTCTGTGGGGCAGCTACAGAAAAATGTGTAGAGTAAAGAATGGATTTTCATGAGACGATTAATCGAGCTACTCTCTGGAAGATCCCAGGGAAGTTTGGCTTGCGTGTCTTTCATGATATGTCATGAAAGTCTGAGTGAATGTTGGTGGTAAGCTCTAAAAAACCAAAACCCGTAGAGAATGGTGTCAAGCAGGGAGACATTTCCCCTCCTACGGTTTTTGCCATATACATTTTCATTGGTGTTAGCGATGGCTTTTTAGGATTGCTCTCATTGCATCTATATTAGGTATTACAGGACTAGAAAATTGTTTAATCTGCGGCGTAGGGATGGCAGCACAGAGGTAAAAAATGCCCTCACCGAGAAATCCTATGTGCTGACGACTGGGATGTATTTGCTCATTCTGAGAGTGACATGCATCATTTGTCTGATTTGTTCTCTAATGCTTGCACGCCTCTGGGACTGTCAATAAGTTTGCATAAGACCGTTGTCATGTATCAACCTATGTTGGGCCTTCGGTATGTTTATCGACAGAAGTTGAAGTTTGCAGATAAGTTTGTGTTATTAGGTCCTACTTTGAACAACTCGTGCAAACTTGACGATGAGGCATCCTAGCGAAATGGCATATATATATATATATATATATATATATATATATATATATATATATATATATATATATAATATGTTTGTGTATATTTATGTATGTTGACTTAACAAAGGATTTTGATACGGTTAATCGAGCTGGAAGATCTCAGGGAAGCTTGGTTGTCCTGCAATGTTTTCAGAAGTTTTGCTTCACTTTTAGGATGACATGAAAGCTCGAGTGAATGTTGGTGGTAAGCCCTCAAATCCAAAACCCGTAGAGAATGGTGTCAAGCAGGAAGACATTCCTACTTCTATGACATTACCGTATACTTTTCAATGCTGTTTGCGATGACGTTTAACGCTTCCGCCGAGGGAATCTACATTAGGTATCGAACATCAGCAAAATTGTTTACTTTGCGATGTATGGCTGCCAACACAACGGTACACGATGCCCTCATTCGAGAATTCCTGTATACTGACAACTGTGATTTATTTGCTCATTCTGTGAGTGCAAGGCAGAATTTGATTTATTTCTTCTCTAATTGGTTTGGTTTTCTTACGGCATATCACGCTCAACTGGTTATTTAATACCGACAAACTTTTTAATTCTGGTAATATTTTTCTACAAAAATGTATCGCTGGTAATATCCTTTTTTTACAAAATGTATTGCTGGTAATATTTTTTTACAAAGTATTTCTGGTATTAAAACCTATTTTTACACTTACATAGTGTTTTCACCACAGTTTGTTGGTTACCTATTTACCTATAGCTGGGACCCTAACAGGTGCTACCACACTGGGTCAGGGTAGAAATGGGAACACCAGCTATTAAAAGGTGGTTTCACGCTCCTCAAAACATCTTGATCAGAGGCCTTGCTGTTGGACGTAGTTTATCGTCTTACACAGGACTGTCTTCTCTAATGTTTTCACGGCTTGGTAAATAATATGTTGAACCTTCTGTATATGTTTATGGGCAGAAGTGGAAGATTGCAGATAAGTTCGTGTACTTAGGTAGCACTTTGAACATCTCGTGCATCGTTGACGATGAGATATTGCGAATTAGCAGAGCTAGCACTTCTTTTGGAAACTGAACAATCGTTTGTGGTCGCGACTTGGCATATCTTTAGAAGCAAAAGTCAAGGTAAATAAAACCTGCGTTCTGTCCACCCTTCTCTCTGGTGTGAGAAATGGATAATATATAAGAGACACCTGAAGACGTTAGAACTTTTTCACCAACAGTGTCTGAGAAAGATTGCCGGAATTCGCTAGCAGATTAGTGATGCTGAAGTCCTTGGCAATTGTAAGCGCATGAGTATTAAAAGCATCATCCTGCAGCATCATCTTAGGTGGTGTTGCCATGAGGTAAGAATGGAAGATCAGCGACTTCCGAAACAGCTTTTCGGATTTGTCTGAGGGTAAGCGTCCACAGCGCAAACCTAAAATGAGGTTCAAAGCTTCCTGAAACGATCACTGACAAATGCACAAATTGCACTTGGAGAATGCTGCTTTGGATCGTGGCAGCTGGAGGTGTTCCTTGAAAGCAGGGACAAGTTCGTTTGAAGATCAGAGGAAGAAGCATCAGCAGTTGAAAAGAGATATCAGAAAAGGCAATAATGTTGAACTCTCAGCGTATTTCGGCCAGGAATATGATTTCACAAGCCTTCAATGTGGTAAACAAAAAGCTAAGTAAAGCAGGCTTCAAAAGTCACCAGCGACGTCACATGAACCGCAACTATATTATCTACATTGAGGATGGCCTGAGAATATGTAAACGTTGTGGAAAAGAGTGCGCTTCAATGGGAGGCCTAATGAGACACATGAAAATTCATAACAATAACCTGAAAGCTGCAGCAGAACAAGCCATGTGTCTTTTCAGCCGTAATATGTGTGGTAAACAATGCCAGTTTCTAGAGAGTCATTATACGAGTAAAACATGATACTCAAGTTTGTGGCCATCATGGAAATCTGTAGCACGAAGCCACAAATCGTAGTGATCGATTGTTTGAGCATACTGACATTGTTCAAAACAGTAACTACTCTAGATTATGCTCTCTCTCCCATAAACTGTAACTAAGTTCCACTGAGCATATTTACACTATAAACCACAGTTGACTACGTGTCATGGTCGGGTGTCTGAGTAGTCATGGCATACAGATGTGTTCAGAAACGAGTAGCCGAACATTCTGTGTATATATATATATATATATATATATATATATATATATATATATATATATATATATATATATATATATATATATATATGTCATTCACAGACAGTACTGTTTCGCTGTATCACAGCTCCTCAGTGCGACTAGACATCCGAATGCCTCAAGCCAGGATTGAAACACAACTGATTAGGTGTCAGCCAGAGCTATCTTCACTCGGTAGAGTTACACAACTAAATCTAGCGTATTGTTTTTACAAATGTAAACAAATGTAAACAAATGCCATATATATATATTAAGCGTGTCACCCCAAGCAAGGCGGGAAGCCACTAGCACGCAATGGGTTACAGAGAATTGGAGCAGGAGCAAAGAGGAGTGATAGGGTAAAGGATGAAGAGAAAGATAGGGGATAGATCAAGGCATCTGGAGACGTCAATTGACATTACATTTGAATAGTTGGAGATTATAGCTACCAGAGAAACAAGAAATGGGGAGGGAGTTCCACAAGCGAGAAATGCGAGACATGAAGCTATTGGAGTAGAAGAGACGGCTACATATAATAGATCCGACAGTGAAAGAGTGAGAGCGAGATGCCAGCCTAATTGAACGCTTAAATTCATGAAGTCTGGGAACCAGTGAAAGCAGCTCATCGGAGCAGTTACCGTGAAAGTATTTGTAAAAAAAGACAGAGGGAGGCGACGGCACATCTGTGAGAGAGCAACTGCAGACGAGATTCCAGATCAGGGCCAATTACGTTGCATATCCGTCTCTGGATTTTATTAAGGACAAACAGAAGGGGCTCCAGACCATATTTGGCAGCAATACTCCATGCAAGGGCGAATGGTTGATTTGTAGATTTGAATGATCGACTCCGGCGAGAAAAATTTCCTGGCGCGGCACAGTGAGCCAACTTTCCTTGCGGTGGGTGAATGTATATAAATCTCCACGCCACACCCTGTAAACCGCAGAAAGGATTATATATATGTATATGTGTACATACGTATATGGGTAGATGGGACTCTTCAGTCATGTTTATATCGACCCATGTAAGAGAAGGAAACTCAAATGACAAACCTGCGATTTAAACGACTACTGGTCATCTTTATTTTGCTTGTCACCAGGTCATAATTATGGAGGCTTAGAGAGTGGGACTCGTGTTGTACAAACGTTTTTCACTATAATTAAGTGATGTATAGATACCTCTTTGCGACATCTCTCATTATATTCGTACACCTCAACCAAAAGTCCATGAGATGGAGGAAGGGCAACGTATGCAGACTTAACCAGTTGGAATGCATAGTAGACTCCCAAAACTATTCATTTTATACACTATTTATATTATTCAAACTATTGTCCTCATCTTTGTCGCCATATTTATTACAACGTTTCGACCGTTGTACGCCCGGCCTTCTTCAGGTGGTGGGAAGGTCGAACTGAAACCTTTATTTCGCTCACTGGGGTAGACTGTTCTAGTTCCACGTGCCATGTCTAATGGATTTCAGTGCACAGTTATCTCCTGTTAATTCTAACCTCTTTATCTACTGTGTCACGTGTCCTCAAGGTCACATTGCATAGTGGATAAAGGTGATAGTTAGATCCAGTGAAAGGACCCAAAGAGTGTGAGTTCAATACCTGTTTAAGGCGGTGGAGAACTTGGAGAGGGGAATTAACATAAGATAACTGATAACTGACATCTATTAGACATGGTACGTGGAACTAGAACAAACTCTAGCATATGTTTCAACATACAACAAGAACAATCCAGAACTATTTACTCAAATTACAAAAAATCTAGACCTACTTAGCATGAATGGCAAACAGAAAACTATAGTAAAAGCAACCAAAATGATTAAAAGCAAACGCCAATCTAAAAACCTAAAACATATATTAACCTCATCCAAATTTAACCAACTCACAATACAGGGAGTCACAAAATGCAACAAAAAGAAAAAAGATGTGGGGATTGTGACATCATTATAGAAGGGAACTCCTACACATCTGAAAACCCCAAAACGACATTCATAATAAATAAAAATTTACACAGCAACTCCAAAATTTGATTTATGCAAGTCATATATAGGTATCAACCAACAACTAAACAACAGAGTCTCTCTGTACAAAAGCAACATAAAAATACCAAACAACAGAAAACTCTGTGTATCACAACACGTCTATGAATGTAACTAGGATGAATTTAAAATTATGCCAATATATGAAACAGACAATTATTCTTACCTACAAATGCAAGAAAAAACTTGATAAACAAATTTAAACCAGCACTAAATAGATCATGACCCCACACGCAAAAGCACACAACATGCACAAATAATGGCCAAATACAGTGGTCAAACTACTCGCATGCATGCGCACACGCTCATACGCGTGTATCTGTGGAGCACGAATATATATACATATATTGGCAAAAACAACAGTCTACTCACAGACACGCGCGCAAACCCTACACAACATAGGCAGTGTGTGTATGTGTATGTATATATGTATATATGTGTGTGTATGTGTATGTATGTGTTTATACTAATTCCTTATAAGACAGTATGTATGTATAGAGAGTGAGTGCGCGTATACATACGCGTACTGATATATATATATATATATATATATATATATATATATATATATATATATGTATATATATATATATATATATATATATATATATATGTATATGCACATATTGGCAAAAACAAGACTGCTCACTGGCACACACGCAAAACGCGAACACTACACAACATAGGAAGTGTGTGTATGTATATATGTATATATGTGTGTGTATGTGTATGTACGTGTTTATATAATTTCCTCATAATTAGACAGTATGTATGTATAGAAAGGGAGTGCGCGTATGCGTACGCGTACTGATATATATATATATATATATATGTATATATATATATATATATATGCTCATATTGGCAAAAACAAGACTGCTCACTGGCACACACGCGAAACGCGAACGGGACACAACATAGGAAGTGGATGTTTTTGTGTGTGTATGTGTATATATATGTATATGTGTACATATGTGTATACTAATTCCTCATAATAAGACAGTATGTATGTATGGAGAGGGAATATGCGTATACATATGCATGCTGACAAAAATACAAAAAATGAAAATAAATCACAGAACACAGGGGTCATTAAAAGATAAGAATACAGATAGCTTTCTCACCATTTCTCGGACCAGTCTTAATTGTTTTATTACACTTCACTCAGAACTTTTTCACTGCCAGTTCAAGGAAGACATTTGAGTCACTAACACACAAAAAAGAGAATGTCTAATAACGAGAATATTTAACATCGAAAAACATAAGAAAAATGCATTTCTTTTAATAATATCCACTCTTTGCTGCATGAAGCTCGCGAGACAGGAAATACGTGTAGCAAAATTATGGAAAATAAAGCATAATATATTAAAAAAAAAATTCACATTACAACCAAAAACGTTTGCGGTTTCTCTCTTTCAAATATCCACACTTTTCTCTCGTTGGAACTACTATGACCTCTTCCCCATATATATATATATATATATATATATATATATATATATATATATATATATATATATATATATTTTGAACAATAAAAATTATTTAAAAAAATGAAATCTTCAGACACACTGGGTTCTTGATTAATATTCTTTCGTTTTTATTATTATTATTTCATTTAGATTCCTCGACTAGTTTTGGCCAACTTGGCCATCACCAGGAGAAAAAATATTTCTGCTTGCTGGTAGCAGTGAACTACAGAAATGAATGTCTTGATGGAGAAAATGAACTTTTGTCTGTAGTTTTCATTTGTTTTTTTATTTGTTTTTTATCTTTTTAACATGAGTTTATTAACATTCCTTGTGTTGGTCAAACAGTCTCTTTTAAGTTGTTATTTGAGCTAAGAGCTGGATGGATTCATGCTGCTTTGAATTCCCTTGGTCAGTTTGGCAGTTTTATTGGTTCCCGGAAAGGGGATTTGTCTCTGTTAAGTGTGTGTGTGTGTGTTAATTGGTTCTTAGGGAGTGAGTGAGTATGATGTGTGTAAGTGTGTATATTCGTGTGGGTGTGTGTATAAGTGTTTTTAAACGTTGTATCCACTTATGTTCATGGACCTCTAAAATCTTTCTAATGTTATCTGCTCTGAACTTTTCTATTCTCTCAATTATAGTGAATTTGGCATGGGTTTTGAAATCGTGTTTTACTAGGCGGAAATGTTGTTCCACAGGTAATAATTTTTCATGGGGGGTCGACTTAATTCGATTGCGATAATTATTAATTCTGTAGTGAAAGGGCCATTCAGATTTTCCTACATATTATTTCTGGCATAGTGCGCATTCTAGGAGGTAAATTATGTTATGACTTTTACAGTTAGAGTCGTGGTAGATTTTAAAAGTAGATTTAGTGACTGAGCTAGTGAATGAATTCGTGTGTCTAATGTGGTTGCAGCATAAACTTCTTTTGTTGTCACATGGTTGGGAAAAATCATGTTGTTTTTGTTGTTAGTTTATTACGGATTACCTTGTCCCCTGAAATGTGGTTACTGCCTATGATTTCTTTTAGGTTCTTAGGTTTAAGATATGCTAGAAGGCCGGGTTCCTTAAACAATTGTTTTAGGTCTGGTTTGAGATGTAGTATATATATATATATATATATATATATATATATATTCTAAAAATGTTATATATATATATATATATATATATATATATATATATATATATATATATATATTCTAAACATTTTTAGAATATTCTAAATTTTGGTTAAAAATCTTGATTCTCTTCCATCAGCGGGTGGACTACAAATTAGCATAGCACATTTAAGCGTTTTTTTTTTCGCGGTAAAAAAGCACACTGATTTGAAAATAAATAATCGAATAATTGTCGGATTTTAATTGGAACTCGCAGGACTTATTTACAAATAAATGAAATTATTTTAGAAATTAGCTTTTTTTTTTAATATCTTGGTAAAATATTATTTTACATCTGTTATCCCCTCACCCACTTCTTTATTTTATTGAAATTTCAGTCAGTTAAATTTTGTTAAGCTTAATGTTTATATTAGTTAAAAGAAGAATACCTTGGAGAATTTAAATCATCAATTTATTTTTGTAAAACAGTACCCCAGTTTCCGAAAATCTGCTGTGAATCGTAAATATATAATGTAATACAACTAATATTTTATTTAATTAGAAAAGTTTTTAATTGCTTTTGGGAATAAGATATATTACGAACACTATTGTTGCAAAAGAAATTCGATGAAAATGTATTTTACTAGAATTGCTTTCATTTTTTTAAAAATTTTATTTAGAATAATTTTTAAATTTTTAAATCTTTTAATTTTCTGTATTAATTTGTAACGGTTATATGACATTGTTATTAAGTAAAAACTATAGTTCTTCATATACGACATTATGAGAGAATAACAGCAATAACTCTAGTTACATTAAAGCCAAAGTACATAAAATTTAATAAAACCTTAGTTTATGAGAAATATTTTCTTAAATATTTAAGATTATTGAGTACCTAATAATTAGATAAAGGGGCTCACGTTATATTTCTCAGTTTTTTTTATAGATATATCCACCGGAGGAAGACATTAGTTAAGTATCCATCTTTCATTCAAGTTACCAACACGTCAACAACTTAAACAACTATCGCCGGGTTAAAAATGTATTTCTGCGATATTTAAACTTAAATTAAGTAATATTTGTTCAACATGAGATTAATTAAATTTTAAATCAGCTTATATTCCTCAAATAGAGATTCAGAAACGTATCTTTCATTTTTGGAAGACATTTTTATAGAGAATTACATTTTGATGAAAGGTGGTTAAAAAAATAACGCTAAAAATCAACGATTTCTGCGGTTTCAAAATGAAAGCTCCCTCTAGTCAAGTTAAATTAGTTTTGAAATATAGCAAAGTATTTTCCGATTGGAAATATTAAATTTAATCTATTAGCTTGGAATTAAAACTAAAATAAAATCTTTAAGAAAGATTTTTCATTTTTAAAAGTTAATTTTGAACTTTAGGTAACGCAAATCTGTGGTGGTATCTTTTTAAAACAGTCTCTGGAGATGTCCTCTTCTGGTTTCAAAATGATACTTATAATATCTCTAACGACTTGGCGAGGAATGAATGCTAAATATTTCTTCATGGCTGTGATCACCATCCAAATTTTCAAAAGTTTTTCCAATAACAATTTTTCCACATACTGTATATATTCAGTCGAATGTCATGGATTATACAGAAGTTGGTGTTCTCCAACGGTCTCTGAGCGAACATGGATAGATTAAAAAAAACATCGTGATTTTTGGTTATTTGATAGATTTTAGGAAGTGGGTCAGGTTAAGACCTTTTGTATATGTTTAGGAATTACTGGTTTCAGGTAATCGCTATCCATGTCGGTTGATTCTTGCATCATTCAAATATGTTGAAAGGAAAAATAGATTTTTGTAAGACTTTGTAGCGGCAACTGACAGCAGGACAAAAAAATGCTTTCTATTACGTTTATCAGTTATCTAAAATCAGTAAGTTGTTTTGAAAATTCTATATTAATATTTTCCAGACAAAATGATTCTATTAGCTCTCTGAGTAAGAACATGAACAGGTGTATTATATAAGATTACCTCTCTTATCCAAAATGGCCGGAAAGATACGAGAAAGAGATAGAAGAAAATTAACCATGCTAAGAAAGACATTAACTTTCATAAGAGAAGAAGCTTGTTAATACTCTGAGAAACATACATCTTTTGGAAATTGGAAAACGAATCAATGAAAGCAAACTGCATGGTTGATGTGTTGAAATGTAGAGAATTTAAAATGTTACACGAAAAAAAAAGTAATATTATCATTTAATCCGAGCCAAATAGAAGAAAGTCTTAGTCTCAATAAAATTCTATTCTTCAATATTGACTACAGTAATGTGACGATGCCAAAGAAATAAAATGTGCATAATATATAGCAACTACCACCGGAAACAACTTATCTAACTTTGATTTAAAATTTATCACTGTTATCTCTATTTATGCCTTTGTTTTGGTTTGTTTGTTTGTTTGTTTCTTTCTTTCTTTCTTTCTTTTGTCTATGTAGCCTTTATTTGGTTTCATCCTCGGCTTCTTTCATTCCTTCTTCATACTCTTTTCTTTATCTTTCTTTTTTTCTTTCTCTTTCATTTTTTCATTTATCTATTTCATTTTTAATGGAATAATAACTTTTCTTCCTTAATTTCCTTACTTTATTTCTTACTTTATTTCTTTTTTTTAATGTTTTTATTTTGTCATTTTCCTTTCTTTGTCTTTCTTCCACTCTTTTCTCGTTTTTATATCTCGTGTTTAATGTTATATTCACTCCCTTCTTTCCTTCAAACATGTTACCTCCTTCCTTCCTTCCTTCCTTCCTTCCTTCCTTCCTTCCTTCCTTCCTTCCTTTACTATCATTTTCTTTTTTCACATGTTTTCAAATATATTATATAGTTGTTTCTTTCTTGTCCCCGGCGTGTTCTTTCTTTCTTTCTTTCTTTCTTTCTTTCTTTCTTTCTTTCTTTCAATATTGCTTTCTTTTTTCCATTTTTTTATTTAAAATATTCCTTCTTTCTTTTGTCCTCAGTTTTTACCTTCTTTCTTTTTTCTTTCTTTCTTTTTTTATATCTTTCTTTCTGTCTTTTTGATGTTTCTTTCTTCTTTTCTGTTTTCATTCTTTCCTTCGGTCTCATTTTCTTTTTCTCTTTCTAACAATCAATCTTCATTACCTACTTAGTCTTTTTATGCTTATGCACTCATTTCGAGATTTTTTTGTTTCCAGTTCTTCCTATCAAAAGAATCTTTTTACTTTTGCTTCACAAAATACTTTTCAATTCTCCCATTATTCTTCGTACCTACCGACATTATTCCGCGCATATCTGAATTGTTTGTTACGTCATTATTCTTGTCACTTAAAGAATCCCTTTAATGCCCAAAGTGATTCTTTGATAGCCAATGAAAACAAGACGTGACAGTTCCAGAGTCCACCGACAAAATTATTCAGAAAGCAGAATAATGGTAGGCCTAAAAATATTTCTCTCATGACCTTGAAGATTCAAAGAATTTCTTCATCTACTCGTTAGATATACATACATGCTTACATCATCGATATTCAAGTAAAGAAAGAAAGACAATGAAGAAAGAAAGAAATAATATAAGAAAGAAAGTTAGAAAGAAAGGCAATCAAGAAAGAAAGAAATAATATAAGAAATAAAGAAAGACGTAATGTAAGAAAGAAAGAAAGAAAAAGATTGGAAGAAACTGATGAGTAAATGAAATAAAAATAATATGGCAAAGAAAGAAAGAAAAAAAGAAGAAAGAAGCTGAAAAACAGAAAAGAAATTATATAGTAAGGAAGAAAAGAAAGAACAAGAAAGAAAGAGACTGAGGTCTAAAAGAAAGAAAGAAAGAAAGAAAGAAAGGATATATTAAAGAAAGAACGAAAGAAGCCGAGAAATAGAGGAAAGAACGAAATAATATAGTAAAGAAAAAAGAAAAAACAACCGCTGCAGACTAAAAGAAAGAATAAAATGATACAGTAAAGAA
Organism: Acanthosepion esculentum; assembly: GCA_964036315.1. Classification (NCBI taxonomy): domain Eukaryota; kingdom Metazoa; phylum Mollusca; class Cephalopoda; order Sepiida; family Sepiidae; genus Acanthosepion; species Acanthosepion esculentum. The sequence goes on along the minus strand of OZ038490.1, from coordinate 18,968,245 downwards.
AAGAAAGAAAGAAATAATATCGTAAAGAAAGAAAGCAAGAAAAAAAGAAAAGAAGAAAGAAGAAAATGAGGAATAGAATAAAGAAATGAAGAAAGACAACGTAATAAAGACAAAAAGATGCTGAGGTCTAATAGAAAGAAAGAGTATAGTAATGAAATAAAGAAAGAGAAGGTTTAATAAAAAGAAATAGAAAGGAATATATAACATAATAAAGCAGTTAAGTCTATAGGACTTTTCAAGCTGACGCAACAACATTTTGAAATATTCAGCAATATTGAAAAATTCATTGCAATTATAAATATTTTCTACGACTTTTATGCATTAAACACAAATGATTCTAAGATGGCTGCGTCATTAAGTTAGTCGTAAACATATATTTATTTATATTCTTTATACAAATTTTATTTCAAACCTGGCATAAATTAAACGTTCTCTGGATAATGAAAATGAAAATAATAATAATAAATAAATAAGATAAAAATGAAAATTTAAAAAATGCATTTCTTAATCTGGAGTTCTTTTTTAATATATTGCTATCGATTAAGCGCTCAAGATTATAAATTTCAGAGTATATAAACGAAGTGCGTTCCAGAAGTTTTGAGACATTTTCAGGCAAGATATTTATTATCAGTTTCAAATTCGGATCCTCTAACTTCAATGAACTTGTTTTAGTGCTCATGCCGCTTCCTGAAAGACTCAGGAGAGTCATCCAAAGTGAAGCCGTCCAAGAACCTTGTAACAGCCTCTTTCATTATTTCAATGTCTTCAAAATGACTGACTCTGAGGTCCTCTTTCGGCTTGGGGGATAACCAAAGGTCACAAAGAGCTAGGTCTGTGTTTTAGGGATGGTGACAGACAGGGTTGATGTACAGCAACCATCTACCTGTGGTCACCAACGTGTCTTTCTTTCTATTCAACACCGTGCACCCTGTGAACAAACAGTGAACACTTTTCGCGCATGTTCAGATCTTCATAAATGATTCTATGTATTGTTAACACACCAACTCGAAACTGTGTAGTTATTGTCTTTATAGACAGGCGACGGTCTTCAGCCATAAAATTGTCAATTTTATCAACCATATATCTGATATTCTGACATTCCTCTCCTCTCACATCTATCGTCGTCTCTCACTACCTCTCTATCGTTCTTGAACCCCTTGTGCTAGAGAAAAAATGCAAGCTAATGCATAAGAAGTCTAGAAGATTTCATATGTACTCAGTGTAACTCATTTTATTGCATAGTCAGCTTCCAAAGCTTCACGTTCCGACTGCATTCTAGAATAATATTTAGCTGGTACAAACATGTATTTAGTAGGGTGTGTCCAAATAACTGTTACAGTCGTCTTCATCAGTCTGGAATTAAAAGAGTTTTGACGTCAGCTTATTGGATGTATAGTAATATAGAAGGGGTGTGTAAAAAGCCCTTTTCTTTCGGCTGATGCTGACAAATGTATTTTATTATGAATGGTCGAACACCTAGTTACATCTTTCTGTTTTGCAATGTCGTAGCACGATGCTTTCAAGGAGGCCACCTTACTCGTCCAGACTCAGGTCGGGGTGCTGTTGGAGTTGATATGATACAAAACCCGAAATCGGCAATGAGGACAGTGAATCACTGAAAACCAACCTTGATGCATCTAAAATGTATTATGCAACTAATGATATACTAGAATTACAATATTTTAGGACAGTTAAAACTTCCTCTGTTAAGAAAATCTCAAAATATATAAGAGACAGAAATTATTAGGAGGATTTGGGATAATTACACTTAAACAGTTCATCGAGTCTAGAAGAAACCTCAACAGAATGCAGAAAGCACTGGACGGCCGATTCGTCCTATATTTGAGACTCATCTGCAGTGCGCATCCACTACCGAGAATTGAAACCCGGACAGTTACGTTATCAGGCAAACGTCATACCAACTGTACCAACGGGCTTCGGTGACGTAGCGAATTAGACGCGATATAGCGCCGCTCGTCACATATTCCGTGGTGGAACTCATCCGGGTTTCCCTTACCCATAGGACTGTGCCTCCACGAGCACAGAAGGGACTTAACGCAACACAAATGTGTTTCTGCAGAAGGATGCTGAGAATACCATGGACAGAACGCGTAAGTAACGAAATAGATTTAGGGAAAATGGAAATAAAACGTGTGTTTATACTTAAAATCAGAAAGAGACAATTGAATGCAGTGAAGAAAGAGGGCTTGGAGAATTTGTCACACACAGGACATACCGAAGGCAAGATGAACGGCGAGAAACAATGAGTAACCTAAAAAGATAGTGTAAATAGGTGACAGAACGAAGATTATTAGGGATGGTGAAAAGTAAGATATTACTAAGTGTTACAGTGTATAGGATATTTTGGAAAGTCATCATTGCGCTCTTCCTGAAGGAACACGCCATATAGTGAGAAAGTATATATCACATATTTTCATAGTTAAACTTTGGTATATTTACTGAAGATAGTGAGATATAACAAAGCGTGTGTGGAAGAGATAAAAGGTGAGAGAGAAAATAATGATAGAGTTAGATATATTATAAAGACAAAGAGAGAGAGAGAGAGCGAGAGAGAGAGAGAAAGAAGGAGAGAGAGAAAGGTGTAGGGGAGTAGTGGAATCAAAGATTATCTGTATTTCAAAAGACAGATTAACATAGCGGACATTTTGGAAATTACGTCAGACTGAAACGTTAGATGTGGTTCGTCCGTCGACGTGTTTTTCAGTAGGTTATTCCAGTGCCTTTGATCTTCTACCAGAAGCTCTGACATCAATGTAAACTTATCGAAATTCCGCTAAACTATGTTACATCTATTGAACGCACTTAGAAAAGTAACAGGTCTTCATAATTCTAGAGAAGTCGGAGATTTACGTGGTAAAAAACTTGTCCAGATTTGCTGCGAGAATTCAGTTATTTTTATGATTAAATAACATGCACAACAATTGGTGCGAGGTTAGTTTAACTCTTAGCGGCTAGTAAAAAGAAATCAACCGAAATCACCACTTTCACTTTCACTTTTGCAAAAATACAGATTAGGAAAGGCATGGATGTATTTACTTCTCCTCCAGCTTTCGGTTAAATAGTAAGCTAAACTAGGCTCTCAATCATTACTTGGCAAAACACCTTAGGAGAAGGGAATTCTGAAATGGTTATAGGGTAGCATATCTACTTCGTAAAACCTACTTGTTACGGTACCAACACCAGCAACGCGTAGATACCCATATTTAAGTAGACACTACGTTTGTAAAAGAAAAAGTATATTAATTATTTTCGCCTACCGGCCTAAATATTCGAGAAATATGTGCTCTATGACGTGATTCCAACCATGTCAAGAATGCATGGTCGATCAAGCAAAATTGAATAGTGCCTTGTCCTGCGTGTATTTTTATTAAATATGATTTCTTGAATATCTAGGCCGGTGTTTAATAAATAAATGTAGATTCTACTCAAATATAGGTATCCACTAAAAAATTAGAAATTGCTTTGTTTACGTTAAGATAGGAAACAGAATAGGTAGGAATATTTTGAGAGTCTGAAAAAGATTTGCGTTTGTAAAGCACTATACAACTATGCTTGACCATCGACACACTTCGTGGCCGAGATGGTCTAACGCATGTCGGATCTAACGATGGTATCCGTGCCACAAGGGCCTTATGTTCAAATCATGGCGGAGATCGCATATTTTTCTTTAATACGATTTCTTGAATATTCAGGTCGGTACACGAAATAAATAAGCGTTTACAATTAGAAAAAATAGAGCGAAATGGTTATTCAGATTGGAGTTTCATGAATAAACGCCCGGTTTAAAAATATAAATTTAAACCGAAAAATACTTATAAAGAGAACCTCGAAAGAGTTTAAAACTCAACTTAAACTAAGTAAGATTTTATAAGATCTAGCATAACAGATCCTCCGTCTAACTACATAACCCCAAAGAAGTTGGCATGACATCTATTTTGAAACCTATTCGCTGTATTTTCGTTAATTGCCATGTAATTTTGGCAACGTAGTGACTCAGGTCCAAGCTGAAAAATGCTTTGTAGACAGCTGTTTGGATTACTTAAGAGAATGTTCTTTATTTGAATTAATCTTGCCTATTTCCCGGCTAGAAGTCTGTATAAACTGAATACGCATGCGCACAAATCATTAGTAATTGAACAGAATGAACAGAATGAGTCAGTCAGTTGGTGACTCCCGCAGTGAAAAACAGCATAACCCGTTCAAACAGCGTAGAGTAGAAAAAGTCAGCCGTCAAAGTAAATCACTGCTAAGACATTAGACCCACCAGCATTGCTTAACAAACAGACGTCTCTCAGGACCTCAAGGGTAGAAAAAGAATGGTTGTGACGAAGACATTGTACAGTTTTATTTTCCATCACTAATTAAATACTTAATAACTTTTCAACAGTGTCATTTTCTTCCATCTGACACATTTACCCCTTGGTTGCATATATTATTATTATTTTTTTTATTTTCTTTGATATCTTGCGTTTACACATTTCTTTGCGGGTCCCGCCCAGGGACCCGCAAAGAAATGGCATCATGACACTTTCCACTGAAAAAAAATACATAGATAACGCCCTTCGTAAAGTGTGGGCTGTACTTGTCAGAAAAATTTTATGTATCTCTTTGAGGCATGGGCTTCCAGGGATCCCTTCAATTAGTCTACTGGAATCTTTTACATCCAGTCCAAGGGCTTCAACTACAACAGGGATTGTTGATGTTCCCATGTGCCACATTTTTGAGATTTCTATTTCCAGGTCCTTGTATTTTGACAGCTTTTCGAATATCTTCAAAGATACATTGCAGTCTGCAGGGACTGCCATATCAATAAGGTGGCACTTATTTTGTTTGTGGTCTTTTTTATTATTATTATTATTTATTATTATTATTTAAAAAATAATAATAATAATAATATTAATAATAATAATATATTATATAAAGCATGTTCTTAACTTTTTAATTTATTATTATTATTATTGTTATTATTATATTTTGATTTCTGCTATATGGTCACACTACCTAACAAGTCTGCGGAAAACCCTAAGGCAGGCAGTGATGTTTAATTATGGCCACATTTCATGATTTATTTTTCCAAATCGCATAACATCACTAGCGTTACATGGGCAAATGAAGAATGAAATGTTAATTTAAATCTAAGAGAGAGGTTTAAAAACACTTAAAAATATATAGAAAAAGTTATATTTAATAAAACAAAATCATGCTTAAATGTTCTATTCTAAACACAAGTTATATTTAAAAATAAGTCATATTTAAATAATTTATATTGAAAATAAGTAAAATTATAATAAAAAAATAAAATACACTTAATATAAAATCATTAGGCTATATTAAAGAATAAAATATATTTGGAATAATAATAAAATAAGATAAATAAATTATAAATTTAAAAATAAAAATATAATGAAATAAATAAATAAATATATTAAATTTAAAGAAAAGTTAAATCTAAAAACACGTTATATTTAAAAATATAAAGTTATTCATAAAAATAGAAAGTTATACCTAAAAATATAAACTTATATTCAAAAACAGCCCTAAAATATAGATAAAGGGATGTAAGTGATAAAAGGAAAAAGGGTTCATAGAAGAGGGGCCAATAATTAATATGGTGTAATGACGGAAATTATAATTAGTTATACATTCGACATTTGAACAGTTGGAGAAATATAATAGCTAATAAAGTAATACCTATATTATCGAAATTTGAATTTCTTTTCGTGTCGACATTTTAATAGTAATTCATTCCTCCGATTCAATAGTTGGCTTTGATTATTTTATTTTATTATTCTATTTTTTCTTCATCTCTATCTATAAAAGGCAGGATGTGTGTGTGTGTGTGTGTGTGTGTGTGTGTGTGTGTGTGTGTGTGTGTGTGTGTGTGTAACGAATGCACGGCCGCAATTGTCGACGGATTTGCACCAAAATTTACATGCACATGCTCCAAGTTAGTAAAAAGGCCAAAACCGACGTTGCATTCCCCAACTCCCATCGATAGTGGAAATAATCGATTTTTTCATGCTTCTACGGCAGTATTCATGTAGTTTGCGGCCATTTTCTACTGGCCAGAGTGAGAGCCTATAGCTGGCTGCCACGAATAGGCAGGAAGATTCTATTGGCCAGCGTGAGAGCCAACAGCTGACTGACACGAATGTTAACTAGCATGCTAGCATGCAAAAAAAATCGATAGCTGCATTCGACACAAGTGGGAAAAATTTAAATCTGCATGGCACTTTACTCCAATTGGCTCATTCGCTTGCTTAAACTCAACGTTGATTCTGATTAAGCAGAACTGGGTTGGGTGTGAAAAAGTATTTGTTATTGACATTCTTTTTTCATTCTTTTTTCCAGTTACGAGTCCTTTTTTAAAGCTGATCGTTTTGTGTTCATTTTGTTTAGTTCTTTTTTCGTAACAGATGTAATGTTTAGTATAGAGCTTAGAAAAAATTCGCAGTGTGAGATAGGCAAGAAGTTAAGCATGTAGCAACATCAGCACGGCAAAGGGCACTCCTTTAAAGGCAAGGAAGGGCAAAAATATTTTAAGTCAAGTGATAGCGATTGCTGTATGAGTCGTACGATTTTTGAATCAAGCACGGGCAACGCCGGGCCACGCTGCTAGTATATATATATATATATATATATATATATATATATATATATATATATATATATATATATATTCTAAACGATTCATAGATTTATTTTTAATCTGGCCCTTATATTACTCCAAGCATTATTATATTGTATACACATTTCTGAAACAGGCACACCAATGTTATTGTTATTTTAAACAGTATGTATTAACTTATATCGGCTTGCATTGTGAAATGTTTCTTATGTTCTTACAAGTTTTCCCTCTTAAAGGCTATGATGGGAAACTGTCCACTGTATGAGTTTTTCGGATCGAAAAATGAAAACCTTCAACGACAAAAGAACAATTATATTAAACATATCTCCTGAGAAAATCTTTGTCCATCACATTTAACGAAGCGCGCGCGCACACACAGATACATATACACAAACGCACATATATATATATTTTTTAGATTATCACATAAGCATGTTATAACATCACTAAAAAAGTAGACATTTCGTTTCAACACTTTTGGTGTCTTGTCAAGTGATGGTGTTGATTGCAAAAAAATTTTCAACACTAATTTTAATTTTGCAGTTAACAGCATCACTTGACAATACACCAGAAGTCTTGAAACAAAATGTCTATTTTTTTAGTGATGTTATAGCATGCTTATGTTATAATTTTTAAATCAATATTAATCTCTCTACTTTGTAATGAGCTCTTTTAAAAAAATAGTGGTTTTGATTATCGGAATTTTATTCCATCTATACCAACCCTGTATTCGGTTATATATATATATATATATATATATATATATATATATATATATATATATATATATATATATATATATTGGAGCAACAGATCACTATTTAAACATATTGTTAAACATAACACACAATTAAAGTCTATTATGTCTGCTGATGAGCCATTCTCAATTCCGTAAGTTTGCTTTGAATTTAACAATATATATATATATATATATATATATATATATATATATATATACATATATATATATATCTAGAGAGAGAGAGAGAGAGAGAGAGGGAGAGAGAGGGAGAGAGATCTAAGTGTGTGATAAATACTTATGTCCGCAAAACTGGGGTATAGTTTGGGAAAGAAACGGAAATAGAATGTGAATAAAGAAATGGTGAGAGAGAGTTGGGAACATACAGACAAAAGTGAAAGAGAGTGATGTAGAAACAGAGTGATGGAAAAAGATAGGGAGATTGAGATAGAGAGAGAGAGAGAGAGAAGGAGAGAGGGAAAGAAAAAGAAAGAAATAAAGACTGAAAATCGGAGAGAAGGGATGACTGAGCTGGAAGGAGAGATGGTGAAGAAGACATTCGCAATTAGATAGATATACATATTGAGGTAGAAGAAAAATTAAAGTTGGATTGAGAGAGAAATGAAGAAGATGAAAGAGATGGTTAGAGAGAGAGAGAGAGAGAGAGAGAGTGTGTGTGTGTGTGTGTGTGTGTGTAGGAAGAGTAATGTGAGAAGGAAGCAGAGATGTAGAATGTAGAATGTTGGAGACGAGTAATCAATGTTATTCTGTAATCGAAAAGATGCATTAACGTGATAGATACTTTGGCAACAGTTGCAGTTTGAAACAGATGTTTCCGGCCAAAGAATCTACAGCGAAAAGACTAGCATTTCACTCATTTTCTTGTAATTGGCTCTTGAGATAACGTACCGTGTTTATACTAGCAATATTGTTAAAGAATAAAATTAAAAACAAACAACATATAATTTGCTCTTTTAAAGGCCACCGATTTGCCTAGTGAACTTGAGTAAATGGATGGCGGAACAAGGTTTAGGAGAGATAACAAGAAAGGAAAATTTATTAAGAGTTACCATGGACAGAAAATTGTGAAGAACCATGATCGCCAATGTACTGAAGGCCACGTACATAGATGAAGGTAATTTCTGCCTATAATTAATATCAGATTATTATTAATATCATATTTGATAAAAACTGTCTTTTTTACAAATACTTTCACGGTAATTGCTCCGATGAGCTGCTTTCGCTGGTTCCTAGGCCTCATGAATTTAAACGTCCTACGAGGCTGGCATCCCGTTCCCACCCCTTCACCATTGAAACTGTTAGATGTAGACGTCTCTTCTACTCCAATAGCTTCATGTCTCGCACATCTTGCCTGTGGAACTCGCTTCCTTACTCCTGTTTCCCTGACAAATACAATCTCCAACTATTTAAGTGTAACGTCAATCAACATCTCCAGATGCCTTGATCTATCCACTTCCCTTCTCCACATCCTTTCACCTTTCATTCCTATCTGCTCTCGCTCCAAATCTTCTGTAACCCCCTTGCCTTGATCGATCCACTATCTTTCTCCACATCCTCTCCTTTACCACTCCTATCTGCTCTTCCTCCAAAACTTCTGTAACCCCTTGCGTGCTAGTGCCTTCCAGCCTTTCTTGGGGTGATAAGCTTAAAAAACCAAAATTAACACTGAATTTGTTTTATTATTAATAACGAATTTTTATTTTATCTTTTAAGTTAATACCCGTCTAACAACTCAGAGTATAACCCCTGCCCAGTGTATAAATCTACCCAAAGGTATATTAAAGGTTATCCTAGGTTAGGCCGTTTTCTTGCTGGAAATCCATCTTGCACATTTACAAATCTACCGTTCGTCCGTGCATTGAATACTGTTGCCAAATCTGGTTTGGTGTTCCTGCTATCCAACTTCATAAAATCCAAGAAGGATCTGTAATGCAATCGATTCTGACTTGTCATCTCGACTTGTCACTTTTCCACCGACATGGCGTAGCTTCTCTTTGTCTTTTCTACAAATATTTTCATGGCAACTGCTCTGAGGAGCTTTTTTCTCTGGTGACCTGACTACATCAATTTAAGCTTGCTACTAGATTGGCATTGAGGTCCCACCCTTTTGCTGGTGAAATAGTTAAATGCAACGGCCACTTCTACACCAACAGTTTCTTTTCTTGCACTTCCCACCTGTGGAGCTCCCTTAAGTTTACTTGCTTCCCAGGTAAATAAAATCTTCAAATATTTATATGCAACGCCATCTTCTATCTTCTTGAATCCCGTTCATCTTTTGTCTTTCCTCAATCTTTCCGATACTTTCACCTTCTCTTCCTATACACCCCCCCCCCGCCTACTAGTGGAATTCCCGCCTTGCTTGGGGTGAAATGATTAAAAAGAAAAAAGAAAACCGCCATTTTCCCATGCAATAAAATGATCTGCCTCCCTCGAATTATCCATTTTGTATCAGCATGTCAGCCGAGAATAATGAAAGTTATCAATTCAGAGGCCAAGATATTGAAACTTTTATTATAAACAAGTTTGTCTGCTATAGAGCACTTCGGTTATTTTTACGCAACGGCTGTATTAATTGAACAAGTTTAGCTCGTTTTTAGAAATATGAATACCTGATTACAGGTGAATGAGTTTATATCAACGGTATACTGGAGCAACTACAGAAAATCTAGTTGACCAGATTTTGGTAGCACATCTCTCCTCTGACATGGCTTTAACAGCTCAATGGGGGAAAACTGGCTGGTGGCAGTGAATACTTCAAACTTATAACGTTCCGTGCTCACCGAGAAGCCCCTAACTTTCTGTCTGTCGTAATGAACGGATGTTCTTTGGGGGAGGCCACTTGTCTTGTACGTCTAATGGGATTTAAGCTAACACCAGGGCTCAAATGGAAGTTGTATATAAGATCCATTGCTATAGATTCTTGAAAAATGGTTGTTTTCCTGTAAGACTTCAAAAGTACCAGACCTTTGCTATACTCTACTTTTACAAGTGCCATAGCAGCGCTCAAACGCAATGCCATATCTGGGCTGTAGCTGTCCGGTTTTCACTTTCCCGTTTTTGAGTTCAAAAGCGTTTACACGAACTTGCAGGTGATGGATTGTTTTCTACTCCTTTCCCACAGACGAAACGTTGCAATTCTATTGCTTCTCTGTCGTTATTCTTATGGTTCTATCAACTCTTATCCTCCCAGTTAATTCCAACCACCCTCACTCCCTTTGTGTTCTTTTTGTAAGCTTCACCCGGATACAATCTTCCCAAGAATTGTAGCATTGTGGTCCAGAATCCCTGGAGGACGCTTTTTCTGGATACTACAAGCATAAACGCATCAAGTCTAGGGTTAACCGTTATTTTTCCCGCATATCCACATAAACTAAGCTCCTAACGTTTGACACTCGCACAATAACCGCCTTCATTAACCCTCTACATTGAGAGGAACTTGAGCTTTATATAGGGTGAAAATTAGTTAAAAGAAAGCTATTATTAGCAGTTTATAGACGGGAACATTGGGCGCGTGTCTGAGTGGTTAGAACGTTTCACTTTCTGACCATGATACCCGGGTTCGAATTTCACCATGGTCGATTTGTCAGGAAAGAGACTTCCTGATAGTATCGGTCTGGAGGGAGATGATCCCAGCGTTCGGCACCTTTGGAAAGTGACTGAAAATCATACCACGGTTTGACCCAAGCCTTGTGAGTAAAACTGAGTAGACGAAAACCTTCGGGACCGTTGATAGCTGTGCTAGCACGAAGTCACAAGTCATCGTGACTGAGGGTTTGAGTGTGCTGGTGTTCATATTGTTGATCACGCTAGATAACACGCTCTCTCCCAGAAAATGTAACTAAGGCCTGCTCAGCATAGTTGCAGTATAAACCACAGGTTGGCTCTGTGGGTGTTGAACAAACACAAATGTGCCTGAGCGAGCGTCTGCAATAGGGATTGGCTAGCCACCCTAAGAGACAGGTATCCTCGAATACGAGTGGCCAGCTGTTATTATTATTATATTATTATAGACTAGAACCATCATATAACATTCTGTTAAAGAAAAGGTGTTTACAATAAAAGATGTATTACCTGGCTTAATGGGAAATGGTTAGATTACTTAAGTTCTAATCACACGCCGGTGGTTATTCTAGACAAAGCTAAAACTGTTTGGTTTGTTTTGTTTTGTTTTACGGCAACCTCAATGAGTCATTTAATGGCGACAACATTTTTTTCCAGGGAATATTTTGTTTTGTCAAAAAATCTATTTCTGGTAATATTTTTTCCTCAAAAGTGTATAGCTGGTAATATTATTTTCAAAAACGTATTGCTGGTAATAGTTTTTTTCTTCAAAAATTTATTTCTGGTAATAATTTTTTTACAAAGTATTTCTGGTATTAAAACCTATTTTTACACTTTCATAATGCTTTTTACCTCAGTTTCGGGTTAACTATTTGCCCATAGCTGGGACCCTAACAGTTGCTACCACCCCGGGTCAGGGTGGAAATAGGAACACCAGCAATTAAGAGGTGGTTCGACGCTCCTCAAAACCTCCTGATCAAAAGCCTTGCTGTTGGACGTAGTTTATCGTCTTACCCTGGACGCGGATGTAGTTTATCGTCATACCCAGGACGGGCTAAAACTGTACCTGGGTATATTCTTGGAGGGGGTTGCTCTGGATTCTACGCCGAATTATTAACAGGTTAAATACATGTATATATTTAAAAGGATTTTAATTTATTATAAAAAAATTATTATTTCTGTCATTTTAAAAATGAAGCTCAATTGCTCTCATTCCATGACGAATATTTTCTTCAACGTGATGTAATGGTCAGTAAGCATATCTCGCTAGATCAGTTATGTCTGAACAATGAGTTACTTACTAGGTGCCCCATACCTTTGGCCTAATTCCACATCTACGCTACGCTAATTAATTAATTTGGGGGCACCTCGGCGTGCTGTAATGGTCTGCAAACTTGTCTGGCTAGAATCATTATGACTAGGTAGTTAGTTTCATCGTCGCTGCCTGCGCCATTTTGGTTTGAAAAAAATAATTCTGTTGAAATTAACGTGACGTCTGATTATCCCCCTGCACCTCACTTTCAAATCTTTTGTAAAATCTTACATATTATATTTATCTACAACACATTTGTTGCTTACACATTAACCGCAAATGTCAATGATGACCTGTCTAAGTTTCGGTTTATTATGTCATGTAAAAATAACTCCCCCCCCCACCTCCAGCTCCGACCTCACTCTTCCTATTTAGCGTTATTCTGACACTTGATTGGTTGATCAAGGAAAACCCACCAGTCTATTTTTTAATTCTGATCTTGTGTTTCCTCAACTTCCTTTAGTTTTCGAAAAAAGGGATAACATTTTGCTTTTGAAATTTTCTTAAAAACCGTTTAATCAACAGTTAGTTATTATCGCCTGGAGAGGCACAACAGTGCCGAAACATGAATGCTAGTGTGTAGCGATTTCAATATGTTTTTGTTCTAGTCTCTTATAATAAAAATAAAAATAATATACAAGGTCTGTCTGAAAAGTATCGTGATTGGTCTCAGAAACAATTTATTTCAATTACAAACAACAAACTACATAGCTTCTCCTTCAATATAATCCCCATTGTGTCTAATAAAGCTTTTCAATCCTTCTCTGCGACGCTTCTATGAACTACTCGTGCTCTGTACCAGGGATAGAGCGTATGTAAATTTTAAAATGGGAATTGAAGTAAACGCCCAGGAGGCGACAGTGTGTTTCATGGTAACCCAATCGTCACATCGTGTGTGTGTGTGTGTGTATATATATATATATATATATATATATATATATATATATATATATATATATATATATATATATATATATATATATATATTATCCGCAGGCAGCTCCACAGTGCCACTAGACATCCGAATGCCTAAAGCCAGGACCGAAACCCAACCTACTGGCGTCAGTCGGAGCTTCTAGCACTGAGCTATCTTCACTCGTCAGCGAAATCTAGCGTATTGTTATTACGAATGTAACCAAATGCCGATCAACCGAAATGCTCCAGTTATTTTACTGAAGAGCTTTGCATTAGCGCAAGTGGCTGTTGTTTATAGAATTAGCTTTTCACTCAGCAGTGCTCAATTGAAATATATTTTTCAAGAGCTAAATTATGTCATTCGCAGACAGTACTGTTTCGCTGTATCATAGCTCCTCAGTGCGACTAGACATCCGAATGCCTCAAGCCAGGATCAAAACCCAACCGACATATATATATATATATATATATATATATATATATATATATATATATATATATATATTGGTTACGGCTGTTTCACTTTGGAACACAGTTAAGCAATATCGACCTGGTTCGTATGGGTGACCGCTGGATAACAGTAGTTGGATGTGCGGGTGGGGATAATGGATAACGGCTTGGAATTGGAAATCGGAGAGCCGTGTTTTAATTCTAGTCGGAATCACTATATTCCCTTATGCGCAAATACCATTGGGAAAGTTATGAATTAGCCTCGTCTCCCCAATCTACGGGTTAGTTAGTAAGATTTGTGTCATTACTATCTAAAAAAAAATCTTAAAATCTAAAAATATTTTCCAGCTTTAAATAACATACAAAGGGTTGATAAACTGTAAAAAACGAATCAATTATCCAAATCATTTCCATCCTGGAAATATTCGCCATTCGTTGACTAACCAGTAAGCTTTAGTAAGAATTCAAAAAATATTTCTCTTAAAAGAGGTTTTCAGGAGAAAATCTTTTCAAGTTCATTGTTATCGCTCTTTCTAACGGGAGTTTCCATCCTAAGTTTTTGTTTAAGGTATTGTGGAAAGCCAAAATATCGATTACATTTTCTTTACTTGTTACAAGTGTTACTCATTTAAATTTTTGTTGCTGCTTGAAATAGTCAAGTGAATTGTTTCTAGTTTTTTTTTGTAAAGGTTTTTGTCATTTTATGGTGCCATTCTGTAAGATCTAAAGAAAAACTAATTCAGTTGAAGGCTGACAGGAATATATGGGCATTTATATGATTCAAGGTTATATAAAAATCCTGCTCAGTTCAATTGGGAATATTAAGAAAAAAAATCACTGTATGCCGCATTGAAAGCTATTGAAGAATTTTCCATATTCTCAATTTGGTCCAATTCATAACAACCATGATTTTTTTGATGGGTGTAATTTTTTACAAATTGATTAAATTCTGATATTGGGCTAAAATATGGATTTTTCCATGAAAAGAATAGAATATTTTGAATTTAATTTTGAATTGTAAATATTTTTTGTTTTGAGAATATTTAATAGTTGATTTTGTAAAATAGGTTAAAGGAATAATTTTATAGACTTAATATGCTAAAATATCACAGTCTGCCTAAGTTTCTATTTCTTTTTTAAAAAAAAAGGCTGAAAGGAAAAAACTATAATTTTCTGTAAATTGTAAATGTTATTTTCTCCTGGACATACTGATATAAAATATTTTAAAACAAATATTTGAAATTCGGTTTGCTAAAATAATTTATTGATGACAGTTATTTCTTGAATCTTTAAAAATGTTTTCCATCATTTTAAATGAAAATGCAAATAATGGAAAAGACCATACTTCCTCTACATTAGCTAAAATCAATAATTTCAATCTGTTTTTCTTGTTGGTTTCATATCTGAATATTTTTATTAATCTGAAAACAAACAACATGAAAGAAATCTTTCATGACATTAATCCATAAAACATCCTAGAGTTTATAAAAGAAATCAAACCGTATTCCAAAATATAAGAAATCTACAACATAAAACACACATATCACCGCCTCTAGTAATTATGTCCAGACAAACATGTATATGTACAAAAGCTGGGAATCATCTACCATGTATTCAATTGTGAAAGCAGAATAACAGATGTCATATTTTTATTATCTCAAAGATTCCAAGAAAATTGAATTTCGGCATTAAATGACCGATAAGGAGTTGATACGCCGATAAACAAACAAACAAATCAAATCAATGACTTGTATATCCAAGCTTACAGCAGAAAATTGTCCCAAGCAGACACCCATCTACGTTCTGATCAGGCTCAAGGTGATCGTGTGGGAACCGGTGTTCCAACGTAATATGGCCGTATGCCTGTAAAAATAACTGACCTCTTTCTTGGTCGACACGAAAATATATATATATATATATATATATATATATATATATATATATATTCTTATACGTTATTTGTATGACACAGATAATTAAGTAAATTCTCTCCTTATAATAAACAGTATTAACAACATTTACCGGCCAGAACGACCGAGAAGTATTCATAGAAGATATGCGTCCTCTGACAGGAATCGAACCTGCATGCTACACGGAACCGTCATACAGCCTGACGTTCAGGGTAAAACTGGCTAAAAAGGAAAATAATGAAACAATATTTATTGATAAAACCAAATAAAACAATGATAACATGATAAAAAATAAATAAACCCCTACAACATGTTACTGTAATAACCAGCTTTTCTTATGTCCTCACCTACAAAGAATTTCCGATTATTGGTTTAATAAATGTTGGTTCTTTATGGGTAGCAATAGCTAGCTTTTCCTCCATGCATAGTGAACAAAATTTATCGCCTGCCTTATATTTATGACAATTGACACTTGACGAGATGATTCGTACAGTGCTATGTTCTTGGTTCTTTCTTTTTTTTATTTCCAATCTTTACCTCGGACATTATTTGTTATATTACAAGTTGAGCTAACCGAAGTTTTCCAAACGAATATTACCATTAATTTATATAGTGCTTGCTTTTTTCTGGGTGTAGAAAACTCCGATGTATTAACATTTTCTTTTCATTTAACGGCGCTTTGATAAGTTATAACTCCAGAGGTTTTCTTTTCATAACTCGATATTTTTTCTCAATGTTTATTCTCTTTGATCCAATTGATAAAGTACCATGGATCGGTAACGATTCGTGTTCCTGCGTAGTAATCATTTTTTTAATTGTGAGGCGACTTCTAGGATGGTATCATAAGAGTAGTGAGACAATTACTTCATTTATCCTCAAAGAATGCATTGCTTTGTGGAAGGATTGTTGAGGCTAGCAGAAACCACAAAGGAAAATTAAAGTTCGCGATAAGCAAGACAAAGGCTAATTCACGACTGATCATTCCTTTTCTTCGACAGCACGCTTGATTAGATTCAATCTTGCAATTTCCACATCAATTCACGCATCAAACGTGTTGTTAATTTAATTTTAAAGCCCCGCCTTCAGTCTTCCCATTTTACGATATATCAAGCGTTGATGTCAGACGAACACCCAATTATACAAGATCACATCTCGAAGGCGGTTCATTCTTCCTTATTGATCTCTGTCTTTATCTTTATATCTATCGATATCATTCACCTATATTCAAAACGGTCAGTCTATTCGTATCTATCTACAATGCAAGGGTTGAGGTCAGTCAAGCTATTAGTCAATTAATTTATCTACATTGTGACATATTTTCTGGTGAATGTGAATATTTTTACAACTGGTGCTCCTGATATACATTTACACATTTCCGATAAAATCCAAAGAAGTATCTGCATTGTTATTGGTCCTGACCTGGCATATCGGCTTCAGTCACCTTCCCACTGCTGTAAATAGATTTCCTGTGCCTTTTTCTATAAATATTTTTATGGTAGATTTTTTTTATGAGCATTCCTCTATGGAATCTAGACTTTATAAACTTAAGTGCAGTACTAAATTGGCAGTAAAGTTTCATCAATTTACAGTTGGAATAACTAAATGTAACCGTAAGTTCTATACTAACGGTTTCTTCTATTGCTTAAGGAAACCTCTTCCGGATTCGGGCTTTCCGGTCAATCTTGATCTACAGAAATTTAAATGAGGTATCAATTTTTTGCAAGGATGTAGTTATGACGATTTGTATGTTGGGACTTGTGTGTGTTTTGTATGGCTAGGTATTATTTTATTGATTATTATTTGTTGATGATGTGGTTACTCTTTCTGGATGAATTGTACTTAGTTTTGGTACTGATTAGGTGTTAGGTATGATGGTTGTGTTTGTGTTTTGTGTTGTATTTCTTTCTTTTCTTTTTATATTAGTATTTTGGTAGTAAAGTAGATGCTTATTTAAATGTCTGCATTTTCCCCCTTATTACATTCCTCCTGTTCAATAAGCTGTATATGAATTGTTGTTTATTTTCTTTGTTGCTAGTTTGTATGTTATACATATATAACTTCATTAAAAAAGGAAACTGTTCTTTCATACAACTAAACACAAAAGACTTATCAGACACCAAGTAAATTTAAATAATACAATGCATACACAGTCAACATAAATTCACTCACAAACACACAATTGGATGCGCATACACGAACACACAAACATACACAGGTGAGTGTGTGCGTGATGTATGTATGTATGTATGCGTACACCCGAGCCCATACATAGGCACGCAAAACGCACATCCAGCCATAACATAAATTAAATGGTTAAAACAATAGCAATAAACAAGTGATCAACGGAGAAGGCGAAGAAAGAATAAAAGGAAAAAGAAGTTAGCAACCAATCAACACCTTCATGTGAAAAGGAAAATAACACACTTGTACGAAATGTACGCAAGAATCGAGAATTATTAGCAGTATAACATTGTTCTTAGAGTGGTTACATAAATGTAGCGAGGAAACTTCAAAGTAAACATGAGTTAAGTGGAAAAACTTTTTGCATTAATTCTATTAACGCTCTCTCTCTTTCTCTTTCTCTCTCTCTCTCTCTCTCTCTATATATATATATATATATATATACATATATATGTAAGTATAGGGTTAGGTAAATGAGATAACTAGATATTAGCGACCGTAGGCGCACGTGCTAGCGTGTACACGCTGGTAATCAAATAAATAATTACCAAATTTAGCCAAGAGGTGGAGACCTAAGAGTGCTCGATGTGATTAGACAGAGTAAAGAAATATATATTGATGAATACACATTCACCTACGTTTGGTGTGCGACTAAAGTTTCGTCAGTTTCCCAACTCATCATGCACGAGATATAGCTTATTGTTTATTTAAACAATAAGCTATATCTCGTTTATTGTTTAAATAAATAATAAGCTATATCCCGTGCCCGATGTGTTGGATAACCAACGGAAATCGAGTCGTACATCAAACGTTAGTATATATATATTTTTTTTTCTGCATACCTGCACACATATATATATATATATATATATATATATATATATATATATATATATATATATATATATATATATATATGTGCAGGTATGCAGAAAAATAGGAAAGAACACGTTAGGTAAAAAGACAGTGCTCCATACAGAAGTAGAGCTTATATTATAATATTTTTTTTAAATATGATTCCTTCGCTACATAAGAGTTCTCATGTTTCAAAAGCGAGAACCGAGACCTCTAATATAACTTTTTAAATTAAGTTGAATTAAGGTGTCTGGTCACGCTTCCTCGTCAAGCGAGAATTTGGGAATAAGCTATCTTGTGGTTAGCGCGTGTTTATAAGTATGGTCTCTTGCAACATTAGTTACTATGGAAACGGCTAGGTAAACAAATAAATTCTATAGTTTAATAAAAAGCCTTAAAAGCTCAGCCCAATCATTAAATAGAAAAACCCTTTGTGGAGTCGTGGAAAAAAATAGCCATTTGAATAAACAAATAAGTAAACAGATTAATAGACAGATAATAATGAAACAGAATCTTCTCGATACTTAACGACCTGCGGCAAGGCCATAAAATGCCTTTTTAAAAAATCTGCCTCGTCAGTCATGTATCGAAAGATACATGATCGCCTACGCGTGTATCACGCATGGCACATAACTGACTGACTGATTAGAACATAAATAAATGAAATCGGTTTGACTACATTTCCCAGAAACAACTGTGAAGAAAAAGTAAATTTGAAAACATTTAATTTTAGCATTCGCACATTTTCAGCGTTTCTTTTCGGTGCCAATTGTTTTTTGATTGATGCTAGAGTTTTATATCCGTTCTTCCCTATCCTACACATAATGCCATCAACAAATACATTACTTTGGTCCGATAAAGTCTTTGTAGAGGTCTAAAGTTTGCTATTCATTGGACTAATATATATATATATATATATATATATATATATATATATATATATATATATATATATATATATATATATATAATGAATGGAGGTCATTATTTTACTTTGAGGGGCCACTTTTGGGCAACACTTTCTCAAAAGATGAGCGTTGGCGAGAAGCAGGCAACAAGCAAAGGCACATGAATAAATAACGAGTGAGAAGGGAAATTGGAACAGGATTAAAATAGATTTTAATTATAAATAAATTAAGGACTGAAAAGAAAATACGAAGTGCCAAAACGAGTATAAAAGTAAAAGAAAGTTACTGATAATCCCTCGATCAAACCCGAGGAACGAATAAAATGTTCCTTCTTTTTTTTTTACATAAACTCAGCTGAAGAAACTTAATATAAACAGCCCCAAGAACCGAACGAGGAATATGTACAATGGGGGAAAAAACGTCATTATTATTGGCGGCACAATCGGAATTGTCCAGTAAATGCTGCCAATGGAGGAGTCATGTACCGTTGAGTGGTTCTTTTAACGCGACTCTGACTAGCAGAACCCGGATTACGCAACACGTACCTGCCAATTTGTGTTCTTTGTTTATATATACGGTGGACTGGACATGTCTTGAGAATGTCTGATGACAGGATACCCAGGATTCTAATGTACAGCCAGTTAGATCAGGGCTACAGTAATGTAGGACGCCCATGGCTAAGATAAAAAGAAAAGCTGAAAAGCAACTTGTCAACTGTCAATATACCACATAACACCCTTGAGCGCTTAGCCTCGAAGCGGGCAGAATGGAGATCAACGTCTTTTAGTGGATTCAGCAGTTTTCAATCTGCTTCTCTGAAACATCTTCAAGAAGCGAGAGCAAGATCTAAAAGGTCAGCCAATCTAACAGTGATCTCATCTCACAATCCTCACACTTGCTCCATATGTGGTCTCCTTTGTAAATCACTAGCGGTCTTAAATGCCACTTAAGATTATCGCGCAAAATTTCATAACTGAATCAATTAAGCTGTCAGATCCTCATACCTCGAAACCGACGGGAGAATCCATTACCATCATATATATATATATATATATATATATATATATATATATATATATATATATGTATCTAGATAAATTTTCGAATAAAACCGTCCATACTGAAAAAAAATAATAGAAAGAAAGGCCTAAAGCAAAATTACCTACTCAGTAAATCTCAGTGTTCGAACCCTACATTGCCTAGACCGAGCAAAAATTGCTTACTAAAGTTACATCCTATCACATAATGGCCCTAGTCGTAACTCACGTTCCATGCACACGTGATTTTCAGAGGACTTCAAGTCGTCTAAAGATCACGTGAGCGTTAAACTCCAGTTATGACTAGAGCCATCTTTGTATAACACACACACACACACACACACACACACACACACACACATATATATATATATATATATATATATATATATATTAACCTGATTAACTAATAGAAAAAATATAAGTAAAGATACTAGAAATTCTTTCTTTCTTCCTTTTCTCCATATGCCATCCTCTGATGAATCTTTAATAAAAGTGAAACATGCCAGATTGATAAACGTTTCCAATACATACATTCATATATATATATATATATATATATATATATATATATATATATATATATATATATATATATACCGGGTGTAACAGCAAAATTGTCCAAATCGCGTAATACTAAAATTTTTCCAATTGTTAGATAAAGCTTTGAACGGTTGTTTCTTAGAAATGATTAAATATATCTTGCTGGAATTCTATGAGGTTTTTATAACACTAATGGGCTCTTCGTTGAACAATAAGAATGTATTTAGCTCTAAGTTGAAATGACGATCCCTCTTGTCTTGTGTTTTTATCTCTATTTTTCTCTCTTTTTTCACCGTTCTCTTTATGTTTCTTGAATGAATTTGAAAATAGAAGCCAGAGTATGAATGTTGGTACCCTTACTGAAGGCCTGAATAATCTTATTTCTCTCACCATTGCTCAGTTGGAAAGACATAGTAGGGCTGACACAAAACGATTTTAAGCTGTTCTCTTTCCAGCTGAATAACTCAGACTGTTTTTCAGTTATTCTTATGAAAAATGGTGTCAAAATGTCTAAACCTCTTATCTGAAAACCTGGTAAAAAGAAACTTAGTCTAGTGTTTTTTTTTAGATATTAAACATTTTGTGCGATGGACAATTATCCCATGCTGTTGTCGTTATCAAGTATTAGCCATCCAACCAGGACAAAAGCACGGTTGAATGGTAGGGAATTGTGTCAAAAATTGCAGTGTGTCGTTTATAGAAGATTTTAGTGGGGAAAAATTAAAGTGTGATAGTTAGGGTTTATTAATGTTTGAGGCGCACTTTTCAGACTCAGGTAGCAATACAAGTTCCCCAATGAGGAATTGTGGCGAAAAGAAGAGTAAAATCAAACAGATCTTTTCGAGAATGTACTGTTGGACAGAAAAACTTTCATGAAAGCCGGTGTCTAGGAGAAAAGAAAGAGATAGCGGCTTTGTAATGCTTAGAGACGTGCTACTGAGACCGAATTAAGAACGTAAGAAACAACTGGATAGAAGTGATTGATTGATTGATTTGTCCGTTTAACGGCATATCAACTCCTCATGGGTCATTTAATGCCGAAATTATATTTTGGGGGAGGTTGGAAGTAATCAAATATGATATGCTATTCTGCTTTCACAATTGAATACATGGTAGATGATACTCAGATTTTGTGCATAGACATGTTGAAACACGGTTCACTCACCAAAGTTAAGCAACGTTGAACCTGCTTACTACCTAGAAGGGTGACTGATTGGGAATATTGTTTGCTGCAAGCTTGGATATGCAAGTCATTGATTTGATTTGTTCGTTTATTGGCATAACAACACCTTATGGGTCATTTAATGCCGAAATTAAATTTTCTTGGAATCTTTGAAATAATAAAAATATGATATATTTTATTTCGCTTTTACAATTTAATACAAGGTAAATTATACTCAGCATTCATGCATATAAATGTTTGTGTAGTCATAATTACTAGAGGTGATGATATGTGTTTTATGTTGTAGACTTGAACTTGAAGGTATATGTTGGAATACAGTTTGATTTAAGAACTTGTAGAAGATTACGAGGGTCATTCAATAAATAAGTTGAATTTTTCGGTATAAGGACTTCTAATACAGATAGAAGCTTACTCTTTTTTTTTTTTTTTTTTTTACTTCTTTTTCACATGGATTTAATTTCTTTTGCAGATTAAAAAAAACTTTGAGAGTTTTGGCGATTAACAAAGATGGCTGACCAAGAAGCATGCTCCAGGACTGAACAACGGTCAGTTATCAAGTCTTTGGTTGCTGAAGGGTGTAAACCAGTTGAAATTCATAGGAGAATGCCAACTGTGTATGGTGCCACATGTTTCCGCCCAGAAAATGTCTACAAGTGGGCTAAATTGTTTAAAGAAGGACAGAGCAGTGTTGAGGATGAAGACAGGCCTGGGAGGCCTACAGAAGTGAGGTCTCCTGAGGTGATCGAATCAGTCAATGACCTCATTCAGTCTGACAGAAGGGTGACAGTGGATGACATTGCAAGGACTTTGAGCTTATCTGTTGGGACAAACGCAGGGGTCATCAGACAGAAGGAGTCATCTTGCATCATGACAACGCAAGGCCTCACACAGCAGCCCAAACGGTGCAGACCATCAACGAGCTGGACTGGGAACTGCTCCCTCATCCCCCTTACAGCCCAGACCTTGCCCCTTCAGACTTTCACCTGTTTGGTCCCTTGAAAGCGTTCACGAGAGGCACGAAGTTTAAAAGTGACGATGAAGTCAAAAGTGTTGTGAGCGACTGGCTGAGACATCAGTCCAAAGATTTTTACGCTGAGGGAATACGGAAGCTTGTGCACAGATGGGAAAAGTGTGTGACAGTGCTGGGAGACTACGTTGAAAAATTTAAAAAAAGTCAGCTTCTATCTGTATTAGAAGTCCTTATACCGAACAATTCACCTTATTTATTGACTGACCCTCGTATATGGATTAATGGCATGAAAGGATTAATATTTCGCTGAAGTCGTTGCAATTTGTTCCTATGCGCCTATTGTGGTTGAATTGTTGTATAAAATATATTGCTGGCATTTTTACTATAAAAATGTATTTTCATACTTTTATAGTGTTTTGTTTTCTCATAACTAGGACGTCAGCAGGTGCTACGAACACCGGCCCAGAAGATTCCTGGGAACAACAGTAATTAAGAAGTGGTTCCACGCTCCTCAAAACTTCCAATCTCCCAATCAGAGACCTTGCTGGGTGCCGTTTATCGTCTTACACAGGACTATTCCGAAGTGAGTCGATAACTAAGTTTGGTGGATGGTTCAAGTCAATAAACATAGCTCCTGTGGGAACAAAAAGCTCTAAATAAGTTAGAATGCATTTGCAGAATGATTATGACCGAATATGACTTTATAAATTAGGGTTAGAATATTGACTATAGATTGACTCATCAACTTGGACAAACTTAGGAAGTCCGGAAAACGTATCGGTCAAAACTTTGTGATAAAAAAGAGACTATGGTGTTAGTACGAACAATTCATGAAATAACCAATTGTCTGCGTATTTAGTAGAAGCAATTGTCTGGACTGATGTAATTCGGATCTATCCTTTTTCCCTCCATTTTTCAGAGTGGTAACGTTCGTCGTATTTTTATTGCGAGCTGAATTGAATCCCATAAATCCAAATTTAACGTCGCACTGTAGTTGCCATTGGGTTTTAATAGTTGTTAAAAGCCACATCGTATATTTAACTGATGGATGGAAGTGTGACTTTTTATTTCAGGGTTTATATTGGCCCCAGGTCAAAACTGTCCCGAAACTTAACAGGTAAAAATGCTTTTATTAAAGCTAACCTATGTCAAGATAATGGAGAACCTCCCCTTCTCTCTATCTCTCTCTCTCACACACACACTCATACACACACACACACAATCGCGTCCTTTCTTTCGGTCATTTTTTATCTTGAGCAATTCTGATAAATGGTTTAATGTTTTCTCGGTATCGTTGAATCAAGAAAAGCGGATTGAAATGGAGCCATCAACGAAGATGTATTAGTGATTCAATTAACTCGCCATTTTATTGTGCTACTGAGAGAGATGAAGATAGAATAGAGAGATAGAGAGAGAAACCGAGTTAGAGAGGGAAAAGAGAAAGAGAGGGAGGAAGAGATTAAAAGAAAGAAGGCGAAACCAATAAAGTGAAAATATGAACTAGAGAGATACAAAGAAAGACTAATGGATCAAAGGTGAAAGAAAAAAGGGGGGAAGCTGAGAGAAAGAGAGATTAAAGGAGAGAAAAACTGAAAGAAAGAAAAAGGGGAAGAAGTCTGAGAGTGGCGAGAGGAGAGAAGGTGGTAAAACGAAAGAGTGAGAGTGAGAAAAAGAGAGACGGAGGTAAAGCGCAAGAATGAGTGGGACAAAATGATAGAAGGACATAAAATGAAAGAGACAGTGAGAAAAAGCGAACGAGTGAGAATGAGGAAAATAAACGAGGAGATAAAGCGAAAGAGAGAGAGAGTGACAAAAAGGTTGAAGGGGATAGAGCGAAAGAGAGAGAGAGAAAGAGAGAGAGAGTGGTTAAAAGGGAGAAGGAGATAAAACGAAGGAGTGAGAAAGACTAAAAGAGAGGAGATTGTTAGACAGTAGAGTAATCTCTGGAATAGATGTTGTCAGGTCAATAGATGGTAGCTCGACTGGCATTCGCAGTGGTGTTCTGCTTTCATAGCAGTACCTCATTTACATACAATATTACATCTCCCTGAAGTGAAATGTCCTTATGCCTTCCGTTGATCTTTAACTGCTTCTTGGGAATCTAAACTTTCTTGGTGTGTATGTTGATTTCTTCTTATAGGGAACCTAGGTCTGAGTTTTATTTTCCTCTTCCGACTGCTCGTCAGATTTCTGCTCATTGACATCCATAGATTGTTCAGTTCCTTTACGGGATTCAATAGACCCCTCTTCTCCTTCATGTTCTTCACCTTCAGGTTTTCGTCCATTTCTATATCGCTGCATTCTATTCTGCTTCTGAATTGATCCGCATTTTGTCTATTTTTTCGTTAGTATTCCTGTGTTGTGTTCTTTCTGCACGACAAAGTTCAACTTCTCTGCATTAGATTCTTTATCTTTTTATACCATAAACTTTCACTTGTTGAAGATGACATATTATGGGAGCTCTAATCTGTCTACCCATTAATGCTGAAGGACTTTGTAATCTGCCGGCATGTGGAATTGTCCTATAGATTAACTGTAATCTTGGTGAGTAACTCTCTATATTATCATTAGATGGGGAAATGCTTTTAGTCCCATTTTCACAGTCTGTATCATTCTTTCTGCAATTCCATTTGATTATGTGTGGTAAGGTGTTTTTTTATAAGGGACGCATCCGCTACGATTTAGCCACGAGCACAAACTTTCCTTGCAAAATTCTGTTGCGTTATCTGACACCAAAGTTTTAGGCCCCCCCATTCCTTGAAAATATTGTTCTTAATATTTGTTTTACAGTTGTGACTTTTCTGTCAGCAAGCTTAATTTCTTCGAGCCATCCTGAAAATGAGTTAACTAAAATTAAAAATATCGTCATGCCTTTAATATGGGCATGAGTCATGTGTACCTGGGCTCTTGGTTCTTCTTCTTTAGTCCATAAGTGAATTTTGTCTTGCCGAAAGTGTTTTTATTTTTGTATTCCAGTACATTTTGGGCACCTTTTTACATAGTTCTGCACATCTTGGTAATATCCTTGCCACCACGCTTGTAATTTTAATCTCATTTGTATCGCTGTTATACCATAATGTATATAATCGTGTACACCGTTTAGAACTTCTTAAAATTTGTGATGGTATTATAGTATCTACATTGCATATTAGGCCTTTCGTTAATTATATATTAACATTTAACTTATATTTTGATTCATTGTCGGGTCATTCTGCCATCTTGCTCCATGTGTTTCTTTTTATTCTGTCAGAAATTCTACTCAACACCGTATCTTGTATGTTTTCAATTCTGAAAAGATTTAGAGTTAACACGTCCGTTTCAACCCAGTGCAGAATTTTACTTTCTGAACTTTCAGACGTTTCTAATTTTTAATGTTGAAATTTAGTTTTGAATTCACGTGTGTAGGAATAGTATTCCTTATACGTATATGATGTCGAAATCAAAGCCCATGAGTTTTATAGCCCATCTTAAAATTCTAAAAGATCTGACTTTGGTAATTTCTTTCTGGGGTTAACTATAAAGTCTAAATATTTGTGATCTGACTTTAAAAAAAATGTCGTCCTAACAAAAAAATTCGAATTCTTTCTGTGCCCCACAATATTGCTAACGCTTCTTTATTAATGTTTGAGTAGTTAGCTTCAGTTGACCTTAATTTTCTCAACAAGTACATTATTGGATGACCTTATTGAGATAAAATTGCGTGTATAGCATGTTCACTGTTATTTCTTTTTGTGGATCAAAGACTTTTCAAAAAAATATGACTTGAAGTCTTAATTCCAAATAGAAGACGAGTCTATCTTAGTAAACCTATTAGGATATTGTATTTGCTTCTTTAAATTTTTCAGCAATTCTATTTGTTTATATGCAGATTTCAGGTTAATCTTGACAACGTCTTTTATTCCTGTTAATTCATGACTTGCCGTTTCTATGTTAAGTAAAGGGAATGAATCAGAGCAAATCTGACGATCTACACCTACTTTGTAATCCCCGCATATCCTCAAATCGCTATTCGACTTTCGTATGGCAACAACTGGTGAAACCCAAATGTTAACACCAGCGGTATCTTTCTCTAATATGTTTTGTTCTACCATTTCTTTCAGTTTCGCAACAACCATCGGTAGAATGTGAATAGGTATTTCTCCAGATTCATAATAGGTCGGTTGACTATTTTCTTTTAAAAAAATACTCGCTTTATATCCTTTCTATTGCCCTATGTCAGGTTCTTTTGACTTTATACAATTTATTCCTTTCACTGTATCCGGCTATAAAACGTTTTTTTCCCCAGAAGTCCATGATTTTTGTGTGCTATGCAAAAGTGATGTGAATAAACTTAAAACCGGTTTTAATCTCAAAATTCTCTTCAAAGGAGCCTAGAGTTTTCATCAGATTGTTTTAAAATAAGATTACTTTTTTTTATTAGTGTTTACCCATTTTTTCTGAGAAATTCCTTGAAAGCACAGTAACATCGTTCTCCGTATTAACTTGCATGAAAATTTGTCATTCAGTTTTACTATCTCTCTACTTTTGCAGGTGTTCTTATCGATTATACTTCTGTATCTGTCTATATTTCTGAGATGGGGTATTATGTACACTATTTACATTATTCGGAATATTGTCCTCATCTTTGTCGCTATATTTATTACAACGTTTCGGTCTTTCAGTATGTGTCTATATTTCTGAGATGAGGTATTATGTATACTATTTACATTATTCGGACTATTTTCCTCATCTTTGTCGCCATATTTATTACAACGTTTCGGCTGATGTACGCTCCGTCCTTCTTCAGGTGGTTGGAATGTCGAAGTGAACCCTTTATTTCACTCACTGGGGTAGACTATTCTAGTTCCACGTGCCATGTCTAATGGATGTCAGTTATCAGTTATCTCCTGTTATTTCCCCTCTCCAAGTTCTCCACTGCCTTAACCAGGTATTGAATTCACACTCTTTGAGTCCCGTCACTGGATCTAACTAGCGCCTTTATCCACTGTGCCATGTGTCCTTGAGGAGATAACTGACAACTGACATCCATTAAACATGGCACGTGGAACTAGAACAGTCTACCCCAGTGTGTGAAATAAAGGGTTCAGCTCGACAGCCATTCGTGGTGGCGTACTGCTTTTATAGTAGCAACTCAAAGAGAGACAGAGAGAGAGAGAGAGTGAGAAAGAGAGAGAGAAAGAAAGAGAGAGAGAGAGAGAAAGAAAGAGAGGGGCAGGTAAGGCGAAAGAGTGAGAATGACAAAAAGAGAGAAGGAGATAAAGCGAAAGATTGAGAGTGGCTAAAAGTGAGAAGGAGCTAAAGCATGTGTATGTATAAAAAAAGAAAAAAGCCAACACTTAATAATATTAACTACGAACACGGCCACAATGTGCCAACCGTGTTCGGAAAATAAAACATCCCTATAACACTAAAAAACATAGACACAACGCACAAACTGAATGAAACTGAAAAAATAAAATCATCCTTGATAATGGCTAAAAGTATATCCGAAAGCACATGGAATTATAGAATAGCTGGACAGTTTCTTTTTGTCCCCCAAAAAAGAAAGTACCTGTTCGAACACAAGAAAAAATTAAATAAAAAGTTTAATTGTAGTACCTTGTCTGTCTTTTGTAATAAAACATGCACATATATATATATATATATATATATATATATATATATATATATAGATATAGATATATATATATATAAGTGAACATAGAAGTCAACACTTAGAGGCGACAGTCTGTTTCATGCTAGACGCAATCGTTAGGCTACCTGAGTGACGAGTGGCCTGAAAAAGACTGTCGCCTCTAAGTGTTGACTTCTATGTTCACTTTTATGTTTACACACGCTCTATCTCTGATATTGAGCACTTTATCCCATAAATATAGCAAACATTAAGACTATTTTCAGCGTTCAAAACATTAATTTTATACAGAGCTCAATACAAAAGTAGAGCCGTATATATTTATTTATTATCCACAGTTATATAAGAACATGCACATACAACTACAAACCTGTACATTTTGTTTCAATGTTAAAAAAGACTTTTTAACGTTGAAACAAGATGTACCGTTTTGTAGAGGATATGTGCATGTTCTAATGTAGAACTGCATAAAATATATATATATATATATATATATATATATATATATATATATATATATATAATAATTATTTTTTAAAAATATGATTCCTTCACTACATAAGAGTTCTCATGTTTCAAATATGCGAGCCAAAAACCTCAATTGATACTTTAATTTAATTTTAATAATTATATTGAGTTTTTTGGCTCTTGTTTTTGAAACATGAGAACTCTAATGTAGCGAAGGAATCATATTTTTAAAAAAAAATAGTTATAATTTAAGCTCTATTTCTGTACGGAGCACTGCTTTTTTTTTTTTTTAAATAAAAACAAAAATATTAAAAAACACCAGATTATTTACCTAACGTGTTATTTCCTATTTTTCTACATATTTGCGCGCGCGCACACACACACACACACACACACACACACACACACACACACATATATATATATATATATATATATATATATATATGCATATAATATATTTATATATATATATATATATATATATATATATATATATATATATATATATATATATATATATATAATATTTCATCAGAATATATAATTATTTCTTATCTATTCCCATGAATGTAAACTTCCCTTTCGCAATTTCAAATCAACTAATGAAATAATGGCTTTAAAAAACCCGGATATGCGATTGTTTCCGACTGATGATCCACGTCTTCCGTTTCAAAACGATAATCAGTTCCTGCATTCATAATTAAACATCATTTTCTACGATTCAATTCTGGCGGCCAGCTTACTTTGTTGTCGAATATTTAA
Organism: Acanthosepion esculentum; assembly: GCA_964036315.1. Taxonomy (NCBI): domain Eukaryota; kingdom Metazoa; phylum Mollusca; class Cephalopoda; order Sepiida; family Sepiidae; genus Acanthosepion; species Acanthosepion esculentum. Next base: position 18,938,146 of record OZ038490.1, on the reverse strand, counting down.
TTACAATCTCTTACTGCAACGATTCTTTGAAAATTGTGTTGTTTTTATTGAATTGTGAGGCGACATCAAAGAATCGATGGGAAAGTAAGTAGTTGCCTGGCGAATCTAACATAGGCTTCGTTATGCGTACGTGGATCCGTCCCGTTGTCACGGTTATTGTTATTATTTACAGTTCGTCCAGGTGTTCAATCAAACCCTCCCGTTTATGATACATAGCGAGAACATTTAAAAGCATCCAGCAATCTTGAAAGCTATGTCGACTCATATACGAAGTTTGTCTGAAAAGTAATGGGACAACTATTGATTTCAATTCCAAACAAGAAACTACATGCTTTCCCTTTCAAGGTAATCCCCTCGAGTCTAATGGGCATTTCCATCCTTTTCTGTCACGCTTCTATGCACTGCTGGAAGAAATCTTCTTTGATGCCCCTCAGCTCCTTCCTTACGACCCTCTTGATACCCTAGACGTCTTCAGATAATTAAAATTTAATTTTAATATTAATATTTTAATTTTAAATCTATGTCGACTCATATACGAGGTCTGTCTGAAAAGTAATGGGACAACAATTGATTTCAATTCCAAACAAGAAACTACATGCTTTCCCTTTCAAGGTAATCCCCTCGAGTCTAATGGACATTTCCATCCTTTTCTCTCACGCTTCTATGCACTGCTGGAAGAAATCTTCTTTGATGCCCCTCAGCTCCTTCCTTACGACCCTCTTGATACCCTAGACGTCTTCAGATAATTAAAATTTAATTTTAATATTAATATTTTAATTTTAAATCTATGTCGACTTATATACGAGGTCTGTCTGAAAAGTAATGGGACAACAATTGATTTCAATTCCAAACAAGAAACTACATGCTTTCCCTTTCAAGGTAATCCCCTCGAGTCTAATGGACATTTCCATCCTTTTCTGTCACGCTTCTATGCACTGCTGGAAGAAATCTTCTTTGTTGCCCCTCAGCTCCTTCCTTACGGCCCTCTTGATACCCTAGACGTCTTCAGATAATTAAAATTTAATTTTAATATTAATATTTTAATTTTAAATCTATGTCGACTCATATACGAGGAATGTCTGAAAAGTAATGGGACAACAATTGATTTCAATTCCAAACAAGAAACTACATGCTTTCCCTTTCAAGGTAATCCCCTCGAGTCTAATGGGCATTTCCATCCTTTTCTGTCACGCTTCTATGCACTGCTGGAAGAAATCTTCTTTGATGCCCCTCAGCTCCTTCCTTACGACCCACTTGATACCCTAGACGTCTTCAGATAATTAAAATTTAATTTTAATATTAATATTTTAATTTTAAATCTATGTCGACTCATATACGAGGAATGTCTGAAAAGTAATGGGACAACAATTGATTTCAATTCCAAACAAGAAACTACATGCTTTCCCTTTCAAGGTAATCCCCTCGAGTCTAATGGACATTTCCATCCTTTTCTCTCACGCTTCTATGCACTGCTGGAAGAAATCTTCTTTGATGCCCCTCAGCTCCTTCCTTACGACCCTCTTGATACCCTAGACGTCTTCAGATAATTAAAATTTAATTTTAATATTAATATTTTAATTTTAAATCTATGTCGACTCATATACGAGGTCTGTCTGAAAAGTAATGGGACAACAATTGATTTCAATTCCAAACAAGAAACTACATGCTTTCCCTTTCAAGGTAATCCCCTCGAGTCTAATGGACATTTCCATCCTTTTCTCTCACGCTTCTATGCACTGCTGGAAGAAATCTTCTTTGATGCCCCTCAGCTCGTTCCTTACGACCCTCTTGATACCCTAGACGTCTTCAGATAATTAAAATTTAATTTTAATATTAATATTTTAATTTTAAATCTATGTCGACTCATATACGAGGTCTGTCTGAAAAGTAATGGGACAACAATTGATTTCAATTCCAAACAAGAAACTACATGCTTTCCCTTTCAAGGTAATCCCCTCGAGTCTAATGGACATTTCCATCCTTTTCTGTCACGCTTCTATGCACTGCTGGAAGAAATCTTCTTTGATGCCCCTCAGCTCCTTCCTTACGACCCTCTTGATACCCTAGACGTCTTCAGATAATTAAAATTTAATTTTAATATTAATATTTTAATTTTAAATCTATGTCGACTTATATACGAGGTCTGTCTGAAAAGTAATGGGACAACAATTGATTTCAATTCCAAACAAGAAACTACATGCTTTCCCTTTCAAGGTAATCCCCTCGAGTCTAATGGACATTTCCATCCTTTTCTGTCACGCTTCTATGCACTGCTGGAAGAAATCTTCTTTGATGCCCCTCAGCTCCTTCCTTACGACCCTCTTGATACCCTAGACGTCTTCAGATAATTAAAATTTAATTTTAATATTAATATTTTAATTTTAAATCTATGTCGACTCATATACGAGGAATGTCTGAAAAGTAATGGGACAACAATTGATTTCAATTCCAAACAAGAAACTACATGCTTTCCCTTTCAAGGTAATCCCCTCGAGTCTAATGGGCATTTCCATCCTTTTCTGTCACGCTTCTATGCACTGCTGGAAGAAATCTTCTTTGATGCCCCTCAGCTCCTTCCTTACGACCCTCTTGATACCCTAGACGTCTTCAGATAATTAAAATTTAATTTTAATATTAATATTTTAATTTTAAATCTATGTCGACTCATATACGAGGAATGTCTGAAAAGTAATGGGACAACAATTGATTTCAATTCCAAACAAGAAACTACATGCTTTCCCTTTCAAGGTAATCCCCTCGAGTCTAATGGACATTTCCATCCTTTTCTCTCACGCTTCTATGCACTGCTGGAAGAAATCTTCTTTGATGCCCCTCAGCTCCTTCCTTACGACCCTCTTGATACCCTAGACGTCTTCAGATAATTAAAATTTAATTTTAATATTAATATTTTAATTTTAAATCTATGTCAACTCATATACGAGGTCTGTCTGAAAAGTAATGGGACAACAATTGATTTCAATTCCAAACAAGAAACTACATGCTTTCCCTTTCAAGGTAATCCCCTCGAGTCTAATGGACATTTCCATCCTTTTCTCTCACGCTTCTATGCACTGCTGGAAGAAATCTTCTTTGATGCCCCTCAGCTCCTTCCTTACGACCCTCTTGATACCCTAGACGTCTTCAGATAATTAAAATTTAATTTTAATATTAATATTTTAATTTTAAATCTATGTCGACTTATATACGAGGTCTGTCTGAAAAGTAATGGGACAACAATTGATTTCAATTCCAAACAAGAAACTACATGCTTTCCCTTTCAAGGTAATCCCCTCGAGTCTAATGGACATTTCCATCCTTTTCTGTCACGCTTCTATGCACTGCTGGAAGAAATCTTCTTTGTTGCCCCTCAGCTCCTTCCTTACGGCCCTCTTGATACCCTAGACGTCTTCAGATAATTAAAATTTAATTTTAATATTAATATTTTAATTTTAAATCTATGTCGACTCATATACGAGGAATGTCTGAAAAGTAATGGGACAACAATTGATTTCAATTCCAAACAAGAAACTACATGCTTTCCCTTTCAAGGTAATCCCCTCGAGTCTAATGGGCATTTCCATCCTTTTCTGTCACGCTTCTATGCACTGCTGGAAGAAATCTTCTTTGATGCCCCTCAGCTCCTTCCTTACGACCCACTTGATACCCTAGACGTCTTCAGATAATTAAAATTTAATTTTAATATTAATATTTTAATTTTAAATCTATGTCGACTCATATACGAGGTCTGTCTGAAAAGTAATGGGACAACAATTGATTTCAATTCCAAACAAGAAACTACATGCTTTCCCTTTCAAGGTAATCCCCTCGAGTCTAATGGACATTTCCATCCTTTTCTCTCACGCTTCTATGCACTGCTGGAAGAAATCTTCTTTGATGCCCCTCAGCTCCTTCCTTACGACCCTCTTGATACCCTAGACGTCTTCAGATAATTAAAATTTAATTTTAATATTAATATTTTAATTTTAAATCTATGTCGACTCATATACGAGGTCTGTCTGAAAAGTAATGGGACAACAATTGATTTCAATTCCAAACAAGAAACTACATGCTTTCCCTTTCAAGGTAATCCCCTCGAGTCTAATGGACATTTCCATCCTTTTCTCTCACGCTTCTATGCACTGCTGGAAGAAATCTTCTTTGATGCCCCTCAGCTCCTTCCTTACGACCCTCTTGATACCCTAGACGTCTTCAGATAATTAAAATTTAATTTTAATATTAATATTTTAATTTTAAATCTATGTCGACTCATATACGAGGTCTGTCTGAAAAGTAATGGGACAACAATTGATTTCAATTCCAAACAAGAAACTACATGCTTTCCCTTTCAAGGTAATCCCCTCGAGTCTAATGGACATTTCCATCCTTTTCTCTCACGCTTCTATGCACTGCTGGAAGAAATCTTCTTTGATGCCCCTCAGCTCCTTCCTTACGACCCTCTTGATACCCTAGACGTCTTCAGATAATTAAAATTTAATTTTAATATTAATATTTTAATTTTAAATCTATGTCGACTTATATACGAGGTCTGTCTGAAAAGTAATGGGACAACAATTGATTTCAATTCCAAACAAGAAACTACATGCTTTCCCTTTCAAGGTAATCCCCTCGAGTCTAATGGACATTTCCATCCTTTTCTGTCACGCTTCTATGCACTGCTGGAAGAAATCTTCTTCGTTGCCCCTCAGCTCCTTCCTTACGGCCCTCTTGATACCCTAGACGTCTTCAGATAATTAAAATTTAATTTTAATATTAATATTTTAATTTTAAATCTATGTCGACTCATATACGAGGTCTGTCTGAAAAGTAATGGGACAACAATTGATTTCAATTCCAAACAAGAAACTACATGCTTTCCCTTTCAAGGTAATCCCCTCGAATCTAATGGGCATTTCCATCCTTTTCTCTCACGCTTCTATGCACTGCTGGAAGAAATCTTCTTTGATGCCCCTCAGCTCCTTCCTTACGGCCCTCTTGATACCCTAGACGTCTTCAGATAATTAAAATTTAATTTTAATATTAATATTTTAATTTTAAATCTATGTCGACTCATATACGAGGTCTGTCTGAAAAGTAATGGGACAACAATTGATTTCAATTCCAAACAAGAAACTACATGCTTTCTCTTTCAAGGTAATCCCCTCGAGTCTAATGGACATTTCCATCCTTTTCTCTCACGCTTCTATGCACTGCTGGAAGAAATCTTCTTTGATGCCCCTCAGCTCCTTCCTTACGGCCCTCTTGATACCCTAGACGTCTTCAGATAATTAAAATTTAATTTTAATATTAATATTTTAATTTTAAATCTATGTCGACTCATATACGAGGTCTGTCTGAAAAGTAATGGGACAACAATTGATTTCAATTCCAAACAAGAAACTACATGCTTTCCCTTTCAAGGTAATCCCCTCGAGTCTAATGGGCATTTCCATCCTTTTCTCTCACGCTTCTATGCACTGCTGGAAGAAATCTTCTTTGATGCCCCTCAGCTCCTTCCTTACGGCCCTCTTGATACCCTAGACGTCTTCAGATAATTAAAATTTAATTTTAATATTAATATTTTAATTTTAAATCTATGTCGACTTATATACGAGGTCTGTCTGAAAAGTAATGGGACAACAATTGATTTCAATTCCAAACAAGAAACTACATGCTTTCCCTTTCAAGGTAATCCCCTCGAGTCTAATGGGCATTTCCATCCTTTTCTCTCACGCTTCTATGCACTGCTGGAAGAAATCTTCTTTGATGCCCCTCAGCTCCTTCCTTACGACCCTCTTGATACCCTAGACGCCTTCTAAACTGGTTCCCTTGATGATCCCCTTGAGCTCAGGGAAAAGAAAAAATGTCACACGGTGCAAGATGTTAGATGCAACACGTTACAACCCGAGAATAAAATCTGTTTACTGCTACAAATCAGCATGGTTTTATTTTCGTGGGTAACGATCTGACCAAAGAGTTATTTCTTAATTCTCAAGCGTTTGACTGGAATGAGTTGCACCCCGAGACCAAACCCAGTGTCTGTTCTGAGTTGCAATGCTACACTCACAGCTTCAGTCCATGGTATTAGCAGCATCCTTCTGTAGGGTCACGTTTATGTTGCCTGAAATCACGTCTTCAACTGTCGAGAACTCATTGCTATATAGGAGGACTTTGCATAACAGTTGAGTATTCTTTTCTTTGTATCTAACAAATGTTTCTTAATGCTTTGCTTAGATTTTAAAAGACAGCATTTGCTATTTAAATGCACCTTCAGCTTGCGGTGTCACATTTTCCGTCCTCAGTTAAACCACTTCCAAGATATTTAAATTTTGGTAATCGCTTGATTTTGTTGTCTCCAAATTACAATTGGCATCTTCGTCTGCTCACATTTCTGACAACCGAAAATTCTGTCTTCTTCTTATCGATGTTTAATGTCGTCTTTTCACTTCACTTGACTAATTTCTGTAGGAGTTCCCGTAGTGTCCTCTCTGTATCTGTTATCAACACTGTGACGTCTGCATATCTTAAGTTGTTAAGATTGTGTCCGCCAGTAATAAATCCTGGTAGGACATCTAATACATTCACGACAGTCACACTTTACAAAAAAAGCAAGTTACATCAATATCTGTCCATAATCTCTATTTCCTTTTTATTTAGGTCTCTTTCTTCTGCAGCTTCCAAATGAGCAACCTACTTTATTTTAGACTTTTATGACTCTGACACCCCATGCTACTCTCACGGATTCCAATCACCCTCAGTTTATTACTCTGACACCCCATGCTGATTTCACAACCATTCCTTCTGTCTTTGCATTCCTTTAATATCTTCTGTGGTTTTCTTTCCGTGTCTGCAATCAACACTGTATCATCTGCATATTTTATGCTGTTAAGATTGTGGCCGCCACCAACGGAGCCTGATAGGACTTCTAATTATCTCGGAATCGCCTGACCGTATAGGCTGAATAAGTCGGATGAGAAGACATCCTTCTCCTACACCCATTTCTATTTTTCTCTATTTACTCTTTTCCTTTCAGATGCACATGCAGGCGATTTGCTGCCAAGGTAATTCCTGCATTTTTCTAAAATCCTATCCAAATATCTTATGGTTACCTAACAGCTGAAACAGTACTGATATTTACTATTTCGTAATTGTTTGATTTTGTTATCCCCAATTTGTAATTTGCGTTTTGGACTGTCTCTTTTGCTAACAATCATGCATTCTGTCTTCAAGCAATTGAGATTGACCCCTTTTCACTCGTTTTCCTTCTGTAGTTTTCTCTGCGTGTCTGCCACCAACACTGATTCATCTGCATATTTTAAGCTGTTAAGATTGTGGCCGCCAATAATGGAGCATCGTACGACTTCTAATTATCTCGGAATCGTTACCATTTTATTTAAAACTTCTTCGTAGCTCATATGTTATTCTCAGAATTCTTTTGTAGAACTACATTTCTGTTGCATCAAGTCTTTTCTTCATTTATGATGAGATCGTCCAGCTTGACATTTTCCTGTTTCTTAATACTTTGCTTAGCTTTTGAAAGGCAACTTTCGCTTTTAGGTTTCAGTGTCGCATTTTTCTGTCCTTTGTTAAACCACTTCAAAGATATTTAAAATTTTCTACTTGATTGATTTTGGTATCCCCAATTTGTAATTTGCATGTTAGGCTGTTCCTTTTGCTAACAACCATGAATTATATCTTCTTGCAATTGATGTTTAGTCCTTTCTTCTCGCTTTCCTTCCCTAGCATGCCTGATCTTTAATCCTAGAAAGTTGATGGCTTAATCTTCCTAAATCGCTGACTCAGGAAATCGTCCACAAGAAGCTGTACATCACATAATCCTAATTTAACCCCTTCAGATTTGGGCCGCTAATCTTATCAGAGGAACGGTTCTTCGCAGATAATGCCGTTTTTTCAAAGGTCCCTCACTTGCTTAACACTACATTCTTCGAAAATGGTAATTATGTGTTGGAGATTGATGAGACCAATGTCTCAATCTCGAAGACGATTACATGAAAAAGTAGTATAGTTGTTTTGCTATCATATGCACATATATAAAAAAAACGAAAATAGCAAAGTAATTGAGCATCAATTTTATTATACACTGTGCTACGCTCCCCCAACTATGGGTAAATAGAAAGACAGCCTGGATCCGATAGCCTTGATAGGCAACCAGTCTAGGTGAATGAAAATGTCTATTTAAAATTCTGAATTTAAACCAACTTGAAGAGCGTTGGACTCCGTTAGTCGATCCTACCCAGAACAGACCACTTCTGCTACGGCTTCAGTACGTGTGGTGCCCCTAATGGGTTAGACGACTCCTCATCCTGATTCTGATCATTATAATGACTCCCACCCAAATATATCACTAAATAGACATAGGTTTCTGAAACCACACGAGTGCCATTGTTTGCTCGTACAGTAACCAAAAGATATAAACATTTGTAATGACTAATATGTGCACATATACAGAAAAACAAACACGGAAAATAGCAAAGGAATTGAGTAACTTTTTTATTCTGCACTTCTCTACGCTCCCCCAAATAGCTGGGGTCTGATAGCATTGACTGGCAACCAGTCTAGATGAAGAAACATTCTGAATTTAAATCAACCTGGTCAGAGTTGGGCTCCGTTAGTCAATCTTACCCAGGATACACCACTTCTGCTACAACTTCAGTACGTGTCGTATCCGTATGACCCTAATGTGTTAGGGGGCTCCTAATCCTGATTCTGAACATTATAATAATTCCCGCGCAAATATATCTCTAAACTAAATAGACATAGATTTCTGAAACTACACCAGTGCCATTGTTTGATCGTACAATAACTAATATATATATATATATATATATATATATATATATATATATATATATATGAATATGTAGTCATGATATGATAGGAAAGGTGATCCACTACAAAAATATTTTTTAATAGTCGAATTCAACCAATAAATGCTCGAGCGCCACTCGAAGTAGAGGGTTATTAAGGAGAAGGGAAGATTACTTATTACGTTATTGATAACGCGAATAAATAACAATTGACTCTTGATTTCAACAGGTTAATATTATTTCAAGTTCAGGGAAGCATACACGTGGGAGTTTGTCGGACAAAGTGGCAGTTATTGGGGGAAAATAACTCTGTGAACACTTTTCTTAAATTTGAAACACAGGGGAAAAATGCTTTTAAGTGTGGAAGAGAGGAAGTCGAACTGTTTCGGTTCCTTTGCATGCGATTGAATTTTGATCATACAGACAATTAAAAATTCACAAATAACGATAACTTGCACCTGATCTAGTTCTGTCGAACACAGCAACATTCTGCATAATCAAAATATTAACCTGAAAGTTCAAGTGATCCATTTCGACAATTAAAGGGTGGGGCCGAAATGACAACCTAGTAGCACGCTTAAATTCATGCAGTGTGGGTACCAGTGAAAGTACCCCATCAGAGAACTTGCCATGAAAATATGTGTGGAAAAAAGAGGGAAGCCACATCACGTCTGTGAGAAAGTGACTGTTCACAAGATGTCAGATCACGACCTATCACATTGCATATCCATCTCTGGATTTTGTCAAAGACCTCGAGGGGAACAGCGAGGGCGCCAGCAACTGTATTCACTGCAAGGTAGATTTGTATATTTGAAGGATAGACTCAGGTGAGAAAAACCTTCTGGCGCGACACAGAGAACCAATCTTCCTCGCGTTTTAATCAATGCTGTAATGCAAGTATTTCACCTCAAGCAAGGCGGGAGTGCCACTAGCACGTAAGGGGTTATAGGGAGCGAGAGCAAGAGTAAAGAGTTGTGTTTGAGGAAAAGATAAAGAGTAGGACTAGGAAAAAGATCAAGGCATCAGAAGATATCGATTGACATTACATTTGAATATTTGAACATTTCAGCTATTAGGGAAGCAAGTAAGATAAAGTGAGTTCCATTGTCAGGAAGTGCGAGATAAGATGATGTTCAAGTAGAAGTGGCAGTTACATTTAATTGTTTCGACAGTGAAACGGTGGAACCGTGATGTCAACCTAGTAGCACGCTTAAATTTATGAAGTTGGGGTACCAGTGAAAGTAGCTCGCCAGAGCAGTTGCCATGAAAATATTTGGAGAAAAGACAGAGCAAAGCGACAGCACGTCTGTGAGAAAGTGACTGTAGACGAGATGCCAGATCGGGACCAATTATACTGCAAATCCGTCTCTGGATTTTGTCGAGGACCTCGAGATGAACAACGGTGGCACCAGACCATATATTGCAACAGTATTCAATGCAAGGGTGAATGGTTGGTTTGCAGATTTTCTCATGTGAATGATTAGAAATGCTTTTAAGCGGATGAATCCTGTAGGTCGTAAAATATATTTTTTTATCTGATCTTATAGCTGTCGCTAAAGTACTACAAAACCATTGGCAAATAATAAAAAAAAACACACACACACATTACTTTTAAACTTCTAGAAGCCACAACAGCTAAAATGGGTAACACATGTAATTAAAAAATAGTCTAATTTCCTCTTCGCCCACGTTGCTACCGAATGTGACACAAAATCAGCTTAAGCGGCAACTCAACGTGGTGTAATGCGTAGCAAGCTTGCCTCGCAAGCACAATTACGACTCAGAAGTGTTCGATCCTCACTGGGTGCTTCCCATACTTTTGGCCTTCTAAACTACGCTTAGAAAATAAACATAATCAGTTTAAAGTGAATTTAACGATAATACATTGTAAAAATTGCCCAAGCCCGCTCGGTACTTCCTTTTTAGGGATGTCTCAGCCGCCGGGCAATAAACCCATCCAGAAGGAGAAGCACTAGATGGCGGGAAGCTAGCTTGGGCTTGATATCTTCTTAAACTTCTTCGCATAGGCATTCGCCTACAGCATTTAAGTATTAAATGGTTTTCAAAGCGTAGCTTAGATGAGACACAAGTGTGGACCGAACTCATTATTCAGGGGTAATTGATCTAACGAGGCAAGCTTGCTAAACATACACTACGTTGAAGCGTCCCGTCTAACTAGAAAGAATAATAATAACAAAATGAAAATGGTGACGTTCCACACTACGTTAAACAAATACTTAGGAAGGAAGTCAGCATTAATCGTAAGAAAGACGATAGCAATGGATTTGAGTAACCTATTTTTAAAGAAAAGAAGTTGTTTTAAGAGAATGTTTTTATAAATACAAACAAGTCGCGCTCGGAGCCCCACTTTAAAAAGACCTTGTGTCACATCTCATTTTCGTGGGGGAATGAGTATACACTGTATAAATACAAACAAGTTTGTTTTTTTGTGACCTCGGCTGGGCCAGAATGGTGATTTTCCCATCGCGTCATCTATTCTTACCCTTCCCTTTCCATTAGTTAGTATACTTATTGATTCTGACTATGGGCAGAATACAGCGGTCACTCTTATTATTTTCAGGGACGGACGGGTCCTACTAACAACTATTTTGTTTTAGTTTGCTTAGTTTAAAACTTTTGTTAGCTTTCATCCCCTCCTCATTTCATGATTCATGAAATTTTTATATATTTTTTATGGGAGGAAGAAAAGACACTATGAACTTTCATGAGATTTTTATATCATGGGTTGTTTTTCAAGGTCCCCAGTGAATCTGTGGTATTCTGGTATATGTCGGATTGAATGGTGATGGATGAGTTCTTGTGGTAATTGTATCGATTCTATTGGAGGAATGGACCGTGATTTTGATTAACTATGACTAGGATAGATAGCAATATCCCCTTTGGCCTTGTGCCAAAATTATTGCACTTTTTACATTAATAAATATTGTATAGAAGTCAACCACGGGTAACACTAACATTTCGGTTAATGAATGCTGAATATTTTTTGTAGAGAAACGGTTAAATTCTCAATTCCCATTCCCATTGGTATCTACGCAATGAAAAATCAAAGTAACAAAATGAAACAGCAAAGTCAAAGATTCAGCCAGGTCAGAAAAATAGTTTTTAAGTATTTTTAAAAAAAGCTCTTCAAGTCGTATCCAAAATACTTTGAATAATCCGCTAATGTAAGATATCCTAGAATCAGAGTTGAATTAAAAGACAGACCTGAAGAAGGACAGGCAGACTTGCGGTTCGGCGATATGCACGAACGTTGCAAGAGATGTTGGATATCAGAGTGGATTTTTTGGCACTTGATCCCAAGAAATAACCACGCGGTACCACAGGAAAAAAGAATGAAAAAACGTGATTGGCTGGTAATTTTTTCTCCAATGGGAATTTTGCATTTCCCGCGAAAATTAATATTAGCACAAATGAATAACTATGAAAATAATGCCGCTAAAATACAATGATTACTTCTAGTGACCTTAGCAATTACCTAATCACATAAAATGCCGGAAAACATATTTACGTATCTAACAACCTCTATCTAACAACCCTATATCTAACACACCCTATCTAACTACCCCTATCTAACTACCCCTATCTAACAACCCCAATCGAACAACCCCAATCTAACAACCCCGATCTAACGACCCTTTATGTAACGAGCGAAATCTCACAACCCTCTTTCTTACAAGCCTTTATCTATTGACACCCATCTAACAACCTCTATCTAACAACACCAATCTAACAACCCTATTCTAACAACCCTTTATCTAACAACCCAATTGAACAACCCCAATCTAACAACCCCAATCTAACAACCCCTATCTAACGAACATTTATCAAACAAGCGAAATCTAACACTCTTTCTAAGAAGCCTTTATCTAACGCCCCTATCTAACAAATCCTATCTAACAACCCCAATCTAACGACCCTGTATATAAAAGGTCATATCCAACAACCCTCTTTATAACAACCGTTTATCTAACACCCTCTATTTAACGACCCCAATAGAACAACTCCATTCTAACAACTCCTATCTAATTACCCTTTATCTAACAAGCCATATGTAACAACCCTCTTTCTAACAACCCTTTATCAAACACCCACTATCTAACAACCCCAATCTAAAAACCCTAATAGAACAACCCCATTCTATCAATCCCAATCTAACGACCCATAATCTAACATGCCATATCTAACAACCCTCTTTCTAGCAACCCTTTATCTAACACCCACTATCTAACAACCTTTATCTAACAACCCTAATCGAACAACCCCATTCTAATTACCCTTTATCTAACAAACCATATCAAACAATCCTTTTTCTAACTACCCTTTATCTAAAACCCACTATCTAATAACCCAATCGGACAACCCCGATCTAACGACACTTTATCTAACAAGCCATATCTAACATCTCTCTTACTAACAACCCTTTATCTAACGATACCTATCTAACAACCCTTAACAACCCCAATTGTACAACCCAATTCTAACAACCCCAATCTAACGACCCATAATTTAACAAGACATATCTAACAACACTCTATCTAACAATCCTCTATCTAACACCTCTAACAACCCCGATCTAACAACACCAATCGAACAAACCCAATCTAACAATCCCTATCTAATTACCCATTATATAACAAGCCATATCTAACAACCCTCTTTCTAACAACCGTTTATCTAACGACCTATCAAACAATCCCAATCAAACAACCCCAATCAAATGACCTCTATCTAACGACCCATTATCTAACAAGCCATATCTTACAACTCTCTTTTTAACAACTGTTTATCTAACACCCCCTATCTAACAACCCCAATCGAACAAACCGAATCTAACCAACCCGATCTAACGACCCATATCTAACAACCCTCTTTCTGACAACCCTTTATCTAACACCCACTATCTAACAACCTTTATCTAACAACCCTATTCTAACAACTCCTATCTAATTACCCTTTATCTAACAAACCATATCAAACAATCCTTTTTCTAACTACCCTTTATCTAACACCCACTAGCCAACAACACCTATCTAACAACTCAATCGGACAACCCCTATCTAACGACCCATAATCTAACATGCCATATCTAACAACCCTCTTTCTAACAACACTTTATCTAACGACACATATCTAACAACCCATATCTAACAACCCCAATCGAACTACTCCAATCTAACCACCCCGATCTAACGACACTTTATCTAACAAGCTATATCTAACAACTCTTTTACTAACAACCCTTTATCTAACACACCCTATCTAACAACCGCTAACAACCCCAATTGTACAACCCAATTCTAACAACCCCAATCTGACGACCCATAATCTAACAAGCCATATCTAACAACATTCTTCCTAACAAACCTCTAACACCGCCTATCTAACAACTCCTATCTAAAAAAAACAATCGAACAACCCCAATCTAACAACCCCAATCTAACGACCCTTTATCTAACAAGCCATACCTAACAACCCTCTTTCTAACAACCCTTTATCTAACGACACCTAACAACCTTTATCTAACAATCCCTATCAAACAACCCCAATCTAACAACCCCTATCTAATTACCCATTATATAACAAGCCATATCTAACAGCCTTCTTTCTAATAACCCTTTTTATCTAACGACTCCTATCTAACAACCCCAATCGAACAACCCCCTTCTAATGACCCCAATCTAATGACTAATAATCTAACATGTCATATCTAACAACCCTCTTTCTAACAACCCTTTATCTAACACCCCCTATCTAAAAACTCCTATCTAACAACCCCAATCTAACAACCCCTATCTAACAACGCCTATATAACGAAGCCATGTCTAACAACCCTCTTTCTAACAACATTTTATCTAACGACACCTCTGTAAGAAACCCTATCTAACAACTCTCTATCCTTACAAAAGCCAGATTAAATCAAAAACGAGTATTGGTGCAATATCTCGGCTGGAGCCGTCCAATTATTACTTGCCTGCCTTGCGGCTGATGAATTAATAGAAACTACAACACTCTTTCTTTTTCTGAGTGTCCTTTTTATTATGATTTTCCTCAAACCTTAGTCGTTGTTCAGTTCATTGTAATCTCAGCATCCTTCTTTAGGTTCAACAAATCAGTTGCTTCACGACTTTCCAGACTTCATCGTGTTCAAAAGCGTCTACGCAACCTTGTGGCCGATTATATATTTCCCTGTCTAAAACCGTTTTCCCACCGATGAAACGATTCAAGTCTCTCGCTAGTCTACCGTTATTTTCTTGAGAGAATCATGGTCGAATCATTCCTTTTCATTGATGAGAAGAAAGCTTCTTCCAAAAAGTCATTATTTTTTTTAATAGACTCCCAAGAAGATGCTTCCCCGATCGCTACATCTTAGCCTCTGTAAGTCTAGGTTCAACCTATCCTATATATCCTTTTGATCTAAAGTTTTTATCTCCTTCTCGTAAGTCCATAAGACTATCTCATACTGTATTCAATTACCTGGAGTCTCTCTTGGATCTTATATTAAGGAAACAATATTATGAAAGAATACATCAGAACCTGCGGAAATTTAACAACATATATCGATATGTGGCAACAAACGTGTAATATCGGATTGCGAATAATTGTGAATATATAAATGAACAAAATTTAATAGATTTGGGATGAATAAAGTTCATATATATATAAGCAGAAATTATTTATGACTCTAATCTTTTCTATCGTTTATTTGCCTTCATTTTATTGGTTGAAAAATCTTGATCGGTCATTATTGATTGGTCTGATTTGATTGCTTTTATGATTGGTGTTAACGATTTTTTGTCGTTTTCATTCAAGTATTTTCTCTATTTTTTTTTCTTCTCCAAAATTGATATTTGCTCATTTGCGTCTCTGAAGTAGAAGTGTCCCCTTTGGACGACGGATCATTAAAGAGTTGTTTATAAAAAGAAAATATCTCTACCAGTAGAGAACGCAGTTTGGTATCTCGTTGGAATCTATTTGTTCATTTCAAATCAACGCAAATCTAATTTAACAGCCGAAGAACTGATCGACTATGAAAAAACAAAACACACACACACAACGTTGTGACAAACCGCAACGAAAGAGATGAATATATATATATATATATATATATATATATATATATATATATATATATATATATATATATATATATATATAATCGCCATCTTTGTCCTTCATTATTTTTCTCTTTGTCTGCAATCAACTTCCGGCTGATTAAAAAAATGTTTAATTTGCAAAATTACAACACGCTCTTCAATTGTCCTCATCCACACGCAGACGTCTGTTTATTTTTTACATCGGAATAAATTGCTGTTCCTACAACAGGACTCTATGAAGAGTTAAATCAAATGGTAACATATAATTATTCGAAAACTATATAACTATCGTCATAGTAGGTTTGGTTTTGTTTATTTTGTTTTACAGCAAATCAACACCTCAACGGGTTATTTAATACCAACAAGATTTTTAGGATAGGTTCGTATGAAAAGAATATGTATTCCTTGTAAGGAATCAATTTGCAGATCAGGTTTCATTGACGTATTTTTGTAAAGAGAGTTTTTGTCGAGTGTCTGGTTTGGTTTATTTTATTTTACGGCATATCAACCTCAATGGGTTATTTAATGCTGACAAGGTTTTTAGGCCAGGTTCATATGAATAGAATATGTATTCTTTGTAAGAAATCAGTTTGTAAATCAGGTTTCATTGACGTATTTTTGTAAAGAGGTTTTTTGTAAAGTGTCAATTGTCCTACTGGCAATATTTTGAATTTAAAAATATGTATTACTGGTAATATTTTTTTTACAAATATAGTGCTGCTATTTTTACAATAAAACCTATTTTTACACTTTTATAGTTTTGGGGTTAAATATTTGCCCATAGCTGGGACACTAACAGGTGTTACCGACCCGGGTGAGGGTGGACCTGGGAACGACAGTAATTCAGAGGTCGTTCCACGCTCCCTAAAATCTCCTGATCCGAGACCTAGTTGCCCGATGTAGTTTATCGTCATCCTCAGTACGCCATCATAGTATGTTGATGCTAATTTATCTTTCATTTTTTTAGGCCCTACTATTCACAAAATGTCTCCGTAGTATTATTCTGTCGCGTTGCGATATCTTGCAATAGACAAGTTACATTGCATAGGATAAAGTTGCGGTTTGGAGTTAAAAGGACACAAAAAAAATCTACTCGCATGCAGCAAAACCTCCCATACAAGCTTTATGAGATTTGCAACCTGAGGAAGAACGTGGATACCACACGACTTCATTGTTAAGTATTTCCATACTGGCAATGTGTCATACAACGAAACCATTTTGTCAATGGGGTTGGACTGTAAATGCTTATCAACTGATTGAGAATACATATATATATATATATATATATATATATATATATATATATATATTTATATATATATATATATATATATATATATATATACAGGGTGTACATAAAGTCCGTGTGCACTTTAAAAATTTATAACTTTATTTGTATTTGCGATAGAAATAATTGGTAAAAAGGATTAGAAAGAAGCAAATCATATTTTTTAAGGTTTTATTAAAATATCCACATGTCTTCCATCATTAGCAATACAAAGGGTAATACGATTTTGCAGTCCATGGAAAACATTTGCCAACTGATTTACAGTAATGCCTGAAATCACATTAGTTATTTTAGCTATACTTAAAACGAGGTACATTAAACTTTATAACATTTTTTACAGATTATTTCTATCGCAAATACAAATGAAGTTTTAAATTTTTTAAAGTGCACACGAATTTATGGACACCCTGTGTGTGTATATATATATATATATATATATATATATATATATATATATATATATATATATATATATATATATATATATATATATATATGTTGTGTGTGTTGGGGTTCGTGTGTCTGTGCGTGTATATATTGTTGTAATAGGAAAGAACAGTTAGATTAATGATCCGAAGTTCTTTAGAATTTATGTTTTTATACAGAAGTGGAGCTTAAAGTAAAATTATTTTTTAAAGATGCTATTCCATTGCGACACAGAATTTACTATGTTTCGAAACTTGGCTCAAGTCCCAAAGTGTAATTTCAATATTAAACTTAACATTTAGTTTCATTCTCAACATTTAGTTTCATTCTCAAGTGATGTTTAGAATAACTGAAGAAATGCTTTGCTCATTTATAGTTTGGAAATGGAGGTGTAGTCTGGGTTTTTTCTTTGGTTGTTTTTATATACGTAATTTTTTTATTAGATATATATAAGTTAGATTCCCTAAGAATGGAATGTTTTAGGCGTGTGTTTATAGCTGTTATTATTAAACTTAAGGAATTATTTTCTAATTCATTATTTATAGCTGTTATTATTAAACTTAAGGAATTAGAGTGGCATTAGTGAAACCAACGTTATGGACAGTATCGTCTCTGTGCAATAAAAGAGAGTTAGATCGTTTGTCTAAATGCAAATTTCTCTTGTATTCGTAGATGCGTTTTTTATCACGGGATGAAACAAAAGCAAAATAAAAAATTAGTTCTATCTTTTTGTCACTTTTCTCTCAATCGCTGACGAAGCCTTAATAAAAGTGAAATATTTTAGATTGATAAATGTTTTTCGGACTATTGTCCTCATCTTTGTCGGCATATTTATTACAACGTTTTGGCCACAAGAACACATGGCACAGTGGATAAAGGCGTTAGTTAGATCCAGTGACAGGACCCAAAGAGTGTGAGTTCAATACCCGGCTAAGGCAGTGGAGAATTTTCAATAGGGAAATTAACAGGAGATAACTGATAACTGGCACGTAGAACTAGAACAGTCTACCCCAGTGAGCGAAATAAAGGGTTCACTTCGACATTCCAACCAACTGAAGTAGGCCGGAGCGTTCAACGGCCTAAACGTTGTAATAAATATGGCGACAAAAATGAGGACAATAGTCCGAATAATGTAAATAATGTAAATAATACATCATCTCAGAAATATTGACAGATACTGATAAATGTTTCCTATTCTTTATCGTAACATTATAATATATATATATATATATATACATGTATATATGTGTGTGTGTGTGTGTGTGTGTGTGTGTGTGTAGAGAGAGAGAGAGACATTCACAGACAGGCTGTATCACAACTCATCAATGTGGTTAGACATCCGATTGCCTCAGGCCAGGTTCGATTTGACATCAGTCGGAGATTTGTCTCCTATGCTGTCAGCTCCTGGCAAAAAGGAAGTTGAATTTCTTCGTATATATTTTTGTATAAACACGCCAGTTACTCAGAGTGCACGATTCATAGCAGAGATTTGTTTCATAGGGATTGTTAGATAGATGTTATTATCAGCAGTAGCAGTCACTGTTTACCAATTCGCGCTTCCCTCTAAAGTGCTCGACCGAATGGAAGTAGTTATGGATCATTGGGAGGCTCGCCACATTCCATGATGTAGTTACCTGCATAAAACACCTAAAGAATCCCAAGCGTCGAGTTCCCAAACTTCCTCTACCGGATTCTCTTAGGATAACCATCAGCTATTTCCAAACGTTCGTCTTTTTCTTGCCTGATTTTTTTAACCGTGAGGGCAGCTTTGGAAATCCATAGTCATTTCCAAATTACTGGGAATTATATTTCTGGTTGATGCAATATTTTGGAAAAAAAAGGCATCACAAATACAAATCCAGTAATCCGGGAGAGATTCTATTTAACTTCGATCGACATTATATATATATATATATATATATATATATATATATATATATATATATATATATATATATTTCTATAATTTATAACAGAAACCGTTGGTTTATACCAACGGCTTCCCATACTTAATACTTCGTGTTTTCACTCTCGAGTGGTCATGTGTGACGTCACGAGCTGCGACGCGATTTTCGCTTCCGCGTCTCGTATACACGAGTTTGTCGTTGTTTTGAAATTTTTCATGCAGCAAGGGCGGACTATCATTGTTATTTCGTCCGTGTGTCGTTTGGTGTATTGAAATTGTCATCTTCGATAATGGCTTATGTAAGCCGAAAGCTTAGAATGGATTTAAACATGTATCAATATGGTGTTTTCCTTTCGTCATTTAATGATAATTTGATTAAGCTTATCAGACAATATGAAAGAACTTACTTAAAATAAATAAACAAAACTTGTCTATATTATTTAATGCGTTTAAAATCAAATTTATTGATTATACAGTGTAACAGAAAAATTATCCAAATCGTATAAAATCATAATTGTCATAGCGCAAAACGTTTAATAACTAAACAACAACTAAAATAATTGAGTTTCCTTTCTCCAGGTTTTCAGATAAGACATGTAATCATCTTGATACCATCTTTGGCGGGAATCGCGGCAAAATCCTTTGAGTTATTCAGCTAGAAAGAGAACAGGTTAAAATCGTTTTGTGTCAGCCCCACTATGTCTTCCTAACTGACCAATAGTGAGAAGTAAAAATCTTTGAGGGCTTTCAGTAATGCTACCAACATTCATATGCTGGCTTCCATCGTAAAAGTCCATTCAAAAGCCATCAAGAGAACTGTGAATAAGTTTAAAAAAGAGGGAACAGTAGAGAGGAAAACTGGATCAGGAGGACGCAACAGGAAGAGGGATCATCATTTCAACTTAGTACTAAATACATTCTTATTGTTCGACGTAGAGTCTAACAGTGTTATAAAACCTCGGGGAATTCTAGTAAGATATTTTTATCATTTCTAACAGACAGAGGTTGAAAGCTTACTTCTCCCTCCAGCTATGGTTAAATAGCAGGGCAGACTGGGCTCTATAGCCTTGGATGGCAACTGGTCTAGGAGAAGGACAACTCTGAATTCAAAACCTGCGTAGGTTTTTTCGGTGGTTCTGCACGAAAACTTCACCACTGTACTCAAATCTTATGTGCTGATGCCGGGCTGTTGGTTTCCTAGGAACTCATCTGCTTGACACTCATACGTCGAATTCAACGGGAGATTCGAATATATATATATATATATATATGTGTGTTTGTGTGTGTGTGTTTGTGTGTGTGTCTTCTCAGCAGAAGAAAAACATCTCTTCACTTCTTGTGATATATATACGTACGTTATATTGATAATACATTTTCTATTTTTGATAGCATCAATGAGGCAGCTTGTTTTCGCCGACAGTTGAAATCTCTTCATCCTTCCTTGGTATTATTCCCGATGATAGATAGAGGTGGAAGATTCGCTTCCTTTTCTAGATGTTTTGGTGGAACATAATGACAACAAAATGTTTATCGTAAACCAACTTTTACTGGTTTATACACGAGTTGGAACAGTTTTGTTCCGCGTTCAAGGAAGGTCAACCTAATTGTCACATTAATCCATCATGCCTTGATGACATGCTCTTCATGCAATCGCCAGCAAGACTTGGATTCATTACATGTTATATATCAATGGCTATCCTATTAATATCAACCTCTTCAGTAAACCCCCTGTGTTTGGTCCCGGTCTATGTCCAATTTATTTAAAATTGCCATGGCTTGGTGGAAAATCTCAGACCTTGATTGATAGAGTTTCTAACTCAATTTCTTCCACCTCTGAGTTCCTTATCATAAACAAGGCGTCTCTCGAAGGTGAACTGATATTGAAAATAAATTTTACCCCCCCCCCCCTTAGAGAAAACACTTAATAGCCGAAGACGGCTGGGTTCAAATCAGCCAGAAATAGACTATTCTCATTCTGAGGTAATTTTGTTTCTTACCGGAAAAAATGCTCTGTTATATATATATATATATATATATATATATATATATATATATATATATATATATATATATATATAAAGTTAATTGGTAATCCGTATGTATAATTCTAGGTAGGATATAAATCCCGAAAGCTCAATGTAGTAAACAGAGCAAGTAATAATTAATTAACAAATCGGAGACTTCAGTAAGCCATAGTAATATTTTATATTTCCTGAGACTTATAAAATTCGGTTTCGCTTCGTCAGACCTATTAATATATATATATATATATATATATATATATATATATATATATATATATATATATATATATATATATATATATATATATATATATATATATACAGGAGTTGGACAAAATAATTAGAACAGGTGCAAAATCCACTCTTATGTTTCAAAGACTTATATTAAGAACTTTAACTAAAACTTCGTCATTGTAGGTTATATCTATTGTGAATACATTTATTTATCTAATTTACTGTCTTTGTCTTATTTATTTTTAGAATTTAGTAAAATTTAAGCTAAATGCGTGACCTCTCTGAGTTCAAAAATGGGCAAATTATTGGAGCTGGCATGGCAGGAGCTTCGATGAATAAGTTTGCTGAAATGTTCGGTTTTTCAAGAGCTATCATATCAAGAACTATGACGCAATTCGAGAAACAGGGCAAAACCTCAAGCAACCGTAGCAATTCGGGCCGGACTTGCAAACGTACTGACAGGGACGACGTGCATTGAAATGCAATGTGGCAAAAAAATCATTGAATTACTGCGGCTAAAGTGACTGCTGAGTTGAATAATCATCTGAATATTCCAATTTCTACGGAAATTGTTCGTCGTGAGCTCCATAAGGCGGCATATCATGGAAGAGCCGCCGTAAGGAAACCTCTTCTCTTCACTCGCAACATTCAGAAGAGGTTGAAGTGGTGTAGAGATCACAATGCCTGGGCTGCAGACCAATGGAAGCAAGTCATAATCTCAGCCGAGTCCAGCTTTTCTCAACTTTAGGGCGATTTTCTGTGTAGAGGCAACCCAAAGAAATTTGCAAACCCTGACTGCCTTCTTTCAACAGTGAAGCACGGTAGTGGATCAGTGATAGTTTGGGCCGCCATATCATAGAAATGTCTCCGTTCAATAGTTGCCCTGCATGGTAGAATCAACAGCAAAGATTACCTGAACATTTTGGGAGATCATGTTCATCCAATGGGCAATACTTTATTCCCTGATGGTGACTGCATCTTCCAAGACGATAATGCTCCAATACAAACCTCTCGAATGGTTAAGAATTGATATGAAGAGCATGAAAGTGAGGTAGAATACATGGAGTGGCCTCCCCAATCTCCAGATAACAAGATTATTGAACATTTGTGGTGCATTTTGGAGCAACAAGTTAGGTGCCGCTATCCCCCCACCCCGTGTATCGTAAAGAACTGGAGAAGGTTTTAATGGAAGAATGACTGAAAATTCCTCTGGATGAAGTCAGGAAGCTGTATGATTCCATTCCTAGACATATTAAAGCTGCATGTGAGGCTAAAGGAGGACTAACTCCATATTAAAAAATTTTTCTTTGAACTTAACAAGTGTTTCAATTATTTTGTCCAACTCTGTATATATATATATATATATATATATATATATATATATATGCAGTTATGCAGAAAAATAGGAAAGAACATGTTAGGTAAATAATCCGGTGTTCCTTAGTATTTTTGATTTTATTTTCAAAAAGACAGTGCTCCATACAGAAGTAGAGCTTATATTATAATATTTGTTGTTTTAAAAATATGATTCCTTCGCTACATAAGAGTTCTCGTGTTTCAAAAGCGAGAGCCGAGACCCCTAATATAATTTTTGAAATTATGTTGAGTTAAGTTGTCTGGTCACGCTTCCTCGTCTTAGCGAGAATTTGGGAATAAGCTATCTTTTGGTTAGCGCGTGTTTATCAGATAGCTTATTCCCAAATTCTCGCTTGATTATTGTTATTGCTAATATTATTTTTCTTTCACTCAAAATAAAATAAGTGTCTGTATTTTTAATCATTATATTTTTAAAAACATATGTCATCAATTTACAGTTACATTGGCTAGATATAACCGTAACATCTATGTTAAGGGGTGTAACACTATTTAGAAACGGCAGGTTAATTAACCAATTAATTAACCACAGATATTAATTACGGGGATTACTTAAACCGATAGATATAACGAAAGACATACTGAGCGATAACTTAGACCGATAGATATAACGAAAGACATACTGAGCGATATTCTTTTTGTTTTGTTATTTTCCCAAAACAGGGGGATCGGTGAAAAGGATTTTTTGTTTTGTTATTTTCAAGTGCGAATCAAGATAATCATTTTTACTTTCTCGCTGAAGTTTGATGCTGAGATATGCCAAATTCTCTGCGAGGACAAAGGAAGGAAAAAGAGAAAGAAAAGAAAGAAACAGAGGGACAAGACTTAACAACTTAGATGATAAAAGAAGGAAAAGGGCCACCCACAAAAGCGATGTTGTTTTGGGTAGTGGAATGGCGAAGGTTCTGATGGTCATTGTCGTGGGGGTTGGTTGATGAATCCCAGAGCTTTTGGGCAGATAAAGCGTTAACTGTGTCATGGTGGCCAGGACTTGTGTTATCGGGAAATGATTTAATGGGTCATTTGCCGACCGCACACAGAGTCCGGCCCTGGACAGGACATCTGTGTTCTGTTGAAATTCGTTTGTGATAACAAAAGCCATGTTATTGTGTCCTTCTTAATTAACCCAATTTTCGCCAAGATTCCGTCCACTTAATATTGGCGAAAAACTTGATTGAGGAATTCCATATGACGTGAAGTTGGATAAAAATTGAGATTATCATTTGACGCCTATTGGCCGAATAGCCAGGCGGAGGTGATCATGTGACGCAGGGAGGAGGCCTGACACCGCCCATTGAGAGGATAGGTATGAGATGTTGCTGCGAGGAAGTGGGAAAACCGCTGACGCCCTCTAAAGTATGGTGAGATACCGATATGAGAGCAGAAGAGGGTTGGAGTGGAATAAGATTTCCAAATATGGAAAATGATAATTATTTTTGGCCGAAAACAAAGGAAATCCTTATTGGGGATTTGAAATCAACGTAGTGGCCACACCACGTCCGACCCCACGCCAGGTTTTGATCGGCGTCCATATAAGCAAACATCTTCGGGTGTTTTAGACAGTCCAGGACAGTACATTACAGTACAGTAAGGAGAGAGAGAGAGAGCAGTGCAGTGCAGTGCAGTTCGCAGAGAGATCCAGTCGAGCCAGGACTCGGAAGATAACGCCTCGCACAGGTGATCGCACAATTCCATGCCTTCCGACTTAGACTTCTAACCAAGAACAAATTTGTTGAAGTCCGACTTTAGATTTCCCACCAGAACAAGTTTCCGACTTAGACTTCTTACCAAGAACAAATTATAGAAGTCTGACTTGTATTCTCCACCAGAGACGACTTTATTGAAAAACAACCCAGATATCTAAAAGTAGCTAAGAACGTAAAAAGTGGTACAATCCACATTTTTTTTTCTTCGGGCTGGGAGAGAAAGAGAGAGACGCACTCCTGTAACTCAACAAACCGACATAAAATTAATCACTATTCCTAACCAGTCGCTCGACTTGAAGTTGTTGTTTGTGCTTTTGTTTTTTATTTTTTGTCTACATATATTGTGCAGTATCACCTTGACCCGGATTCGGTTGGCACTACGGCCCGACGTCTGATTGATCTCGTCAATCTAAGATCAAATCACAACGTGGGTAGGTTGAATCGAGATCAAAGCAGTTGCTTCGCTGACCAGGCGTTGGAAGCGAGCCAAGTACGACAAGTTGGTACTAGAACCCAACAAGACTTCAACCGATGTCCCAGGGTTAGCCCGTCACAAAGGACCGACGTCACATTTGGCGTCGTGACTGAACAGAGGTCGGGTGTCACAGGGGTTCATTTCTCTCATTTCTCTCTTGTGAGACATTCTTCCGACTGCATGCTTTCCAGTCAACTCCGATTTAAAAAAAATTCAAATGCAATATCAATCGGTATTTACTCTCTTCTTGATTGATCTTCTATTATTATCACTCCTTAACCTTCTCCTCAGCGTAGACATTTTTTTCAGATACTGACGAATAAACACGTCCCAAACATAATGTTCAAAAACCAACTACAGACGTGTTTATAGGTCGATCTTGAAACATTTTATGTGCTTTTGCGCTTAAAACGAGTCTAATTGTCAACTCATAAGTCTGGAAGATTTTGTTAGCCACGGCTCGGGGACTTCAGTTTCTTAGTTACTATCTTAAAAGAAAATTTTTAAAAATCGTCTGAAAATAAAACGTTTTTCTAAAAATAATTGGCGGAGAAGGGGTTAATAATGCTTCTGTTTTTGTTTTATTTTTTAATTCTTTATCACTCAGTAACCCCTTGTGTCTTAGTGGATTTACTGCCTCACACGGGGTGTAATAATTAAAAATAAAAGGAAAAAGAAAAAAAAAGAAGCCAACGATTTTTGAATGGTATTTTGCGTGGCTGCGAATAAATTCTGCGACTACTCTCAACAGCACAAACATTATGGACGCCGTTGTTTCTACCTATAACTCATTATTGCTCACCGTTCCCAAGAGAGCACGGTTGTCATTATTAATCAACTTCGTTGGATTAAATGTTACACTTATTTTTTTTTCGTACTGCAGTTATCTCCCTTGTATTGTGAACACGCACTGGAACTGCCATGATTCTGACAATACCGAACAAAGATGATTACGAGGCTAGAAGGTTTAAAGACTAATTCCATGACAATGGCAATGGTAATATTAGACGTTGCCTTATAAGGAAACATTCAGCACTCATTGACCGAGCAACCTGTAATACTTTTGATAGAGATTTATAAAAAAAACTTTCTCTTAAACCAATTTATTTAGGAAAATTAATTTTTCATATGCCGTAGCTGTTATGGCACTTTTCATTATTGATGGGTGTTTCCTTTCTAACCTTTTGTTTGAAGTAGTGTGCAAGCACAACATCTTGATTATGTCATCATTTTTTCTTTGAGTTACATGTGCTGTCCATTTTAGTTGTTGTGGTGGTTGAAAGTCCTCAAGTGCTATAGTTTCTGTTATTTGGTACAGTTCTTTACTTGTGAGTCAGTAGCGCCAGTCTACAAGGTTGAAAGAAGAGCGTTTTTTCAAGACTCAGAGGATTCACTCACTCAAAGCCATTTTTAACCATTGATAAAACATCAATAATAACATATTTTATGATTCACACATGTAAACATCTTAATATTAAGTACTTAAGAAAATATTGCATCTTTTACGATATGGGAAAAATAGTGTTAATGTAAGATTCTACTCGACGTAAAATGGGGATCAGTTTTATGTTTGTTATTATGCAATAATGTCACGTGTTAGCGGTGCCATGATTTTACAAATTCACGGTCATTCTCGGATGGAGCAGGGACCTGAAACAAATAGGCCACCCCATTGAGGCAGAAATACTTAGCAGAGAATGATGTAACCGGTGCCAATGAAGCATAAGATCGGAACTGGGTCACCAAATACGACAGAGAATGAATAAATATAGTCTTAGGGTGTGCTATATCTATGGGATAAAGTGCTCAATATCAGTGTGTAAATATAAAAGTGAACATTGAAGTCAACACTTAGAAGAGAAGTCTGTTTCATGCTAAACGTAATCATCAGGCCACGAGTGCTGTTATTTTTCTCGGCTATTTATATATACGGGTCAGTCTTGCATTGTGTGTAGTCTATTTTGGTTGTTATTTTACCGGAAGTCGTTTATTTGTTTATTTATTTATTTGGGTTAAATGATTTTGCTTGTCATTATTTATTTCTTTATTTTTTTTTTATTTCTTATCTTATATATTTATTTTTATTTTAATCGGTGTTTTTATTAACGTAGTAAAAATGTTTATATCGCTTATTTAATAGTTTTGTTTGGGTTTAGGAAGATAATTAAAGTTATTTATTCAATTTTGGGGTTGATTGTTGTAGTTTATTGTAACAATTATTTTGTCGGTAGCAGTTTTTAATTTGTTTATTACTTCATGTATTTATTTGGATTGATTATCTTTATTTGTTTTTTCTAACGATTAATTTATCAGGATCGGTTTGTTAGTTTGTTTATTTATTTATTTCGATGAATTTAGATTAATTTATTTTACTTGTTTTTATTATTTATTTATTATACTGTATGTTTTTATTTTTATTGTTGACTTCAGGACTGAACAGCGGTCAGTTATCAAGTTTTTGATTGCTGAAGGGTGCAAACCAGTTGAAATTCATAGGAGAATGTCAACTGTGTATGGTGCCACATGTTTCAGCCAAAAAATGTCTACAAGTGGGCTAAATTGTTTAAAGAAGGACGGAACAATGTTGAGGATGAAGACAGGCCTGGGAGGCCTACAGAAGTGAGGTCTCCTGAGGTGATCGAATCAGTCAATGACCTCATTCAGTCTGACAGAAGGGTGACAGTGGATGACATTGCAAGGACTTTGAGCTTATCTGTTGGGACAAACGCAGGGGTCATCAGTCAGAAGGAGTCATCTTGCATCATGACAACGCAAGGCCTCACACAGCAGACCATCAGCGAGCTGGGCTGGGAAACTGCTCCCCCATGCACATTACAGCCCAGACCTTGCCCCTTCAGACTTTCACCTGTTTGGTCCCTTGAAAGCGTTCACGAGAGGCACGAAGTTTAAAAGTGACGGTGAAGTCAAATGTGTTGTGAACGACTGGCTGAGGCATCAATCCAAAGATTTTTACGCTGAGGGAACACGGAAGCTTGTGCACAGATGGGAAAAGTGTGTGACAGTGCTGGGAGACTACGTTGAAAAATAAAAAAAGTAAGCTTCTATCTGTATTAGAAGTCCTTATACCAAAAATTCACATTATTTATTGAATGATTCTCGTGTATATATATATATATATATATATATATATATATATATATATATATATATATATATATATATATATATATATATATATATACCCTACTTACATTCGAAGGCAGCAAGCTGTAACTTTAGCAGCTGTACAAAGATAATGTTCCAAATAAAAATATTATGTGTTTGTCCATTTGGTCAGATTTCGAGGAAGTGGATCCGACAATTCACACCCACATACACCCACACATATATATGTGAAAAAAAGTCACAAACATAAAAGCGCCTATATTTTTAGAAAATGTCTGATTGGACAAACCTAACTGGCTGGATTAAAAACATGGCTACATAAAAACACAAACGCCATTTTCTCGCCTTATAGACGCAGATTAAAAAAAAACTCTTTATAGATCTGTGTTACTTGTTAGAAATTACTAATATATCTTGTGTTGTATCTTATACCCGTTTAACTCGACAGGTATTAATCAATATACTCCTTCTGCTTAACATTTTCCTTTCTATACCGTAAATATATAGGAGGCACGGTGGAGTAATGGATATGAGGAATCGGAGAGCCGAGTTCGAATTCCAGTCGATTCCATTACATTCACTTACGTGCTAACACCCTTGGGAAAGGTGTGAATCCTCTTCTTCTCCCTCCAACTATGGGTAAATAGCAGGACAGACTGGGTTCTATAGCCTTGGATGGCAACTGGTCTAGGAGAAGGACAACTCTGAATTCAAAACCTGCGGAGGGTCGTTTGGGGACCTTGTGGCATCCGTTGCACCAGGTCCCTGTATTCGTCCCTCCAAAAAGTGTGGATGGCCCTACACAAAGCCTTCACCACTATAATCAATTCTTGTGTGGCTGTCCGGCTTTCAGTTTCTGGGAATTTATCTGTCTGGCCCTCATACGTCGAGTTCGACGGGAGAAGCATTATTATTATATCTATATATATAAATGTGTGTGTGTGTGTCATCGTTAGATCCGACGTTTTTTTAACTCATCTAGGAAAGGCCTCACCGATCATCAAGGCGGAATAGTACCTTTAAAGAATATCCTTGCCGTCTCAGATTCATGTTCATGCCTGCTTAGTTTTGTATCCGAACGTAAACAAAGCAATTTGTAAAGAAGCAATGGATTTTTCATTTCATAATCCGACCTATATATTTTTAATGGGCAATCCATATCTATGTAGACGCTCCGTTTATTATAAATGGTATATTTATACATTTGTCTACTGGATTTGACTATTCAAGAAATCTCAATGAAGAAAAATATACGCCTTCCGGCAGGATACGAAGCTGGGTCTTCCTTTGCAGGAAAAACCGTCGTTAGGTCCGACATGATGTGGAATAAGTTATTAATATTAATATTTAAATTTTACAACAGCCAGTTTTCAATCCGATCCTGATGATTGCTACGTGCCTGAGACTCACAGTCGTATGAAAGGGTGAAGAGAAAAATATATATATGTATGTGTGTGTGTGTATACCGTGTATAACAGCAAAATTATCTATCCCACCAAATCTTTAATATCTAAAAAAACAAAAACAACAAAAAAAACACTACTCTTATAGAGTTTCTCTTTTCAAGGTTTGCAGATAAGACGTTTAGCCATCTTGACACCAATTATCGTAAGCATTACTCCAAAACCCATTCATTGCTATTAAGCCAGAAAGAGATTAGGTTAAAATCATTTCAGTCAGTCGCAATATGTCTTCTTAAATAAGCAATGGTGTAACGAAAAAGATCATTCAGGCCTTCAATAATGATAGTGGTATTTCCAAGAACTATCAAGAGAACTGTGAATAATTTTAATAAAGAGGGAACAGTAGAGAGGGTAACTGGATCGGGCAGTCACAAGAGCAAAAGCGATCATTTCAACATAGAGCTAAATACATTCTTATTGCTCAACGTAGAGTCCAATAGTCTTATAAAAACCTCGGAGAATTTCAGTAAGATATCTTTAGCCATTTTTAAGTTACAAAGGTTCAAACCTTAATTGGACAATTTTGCTGTTACACCTGGTATACGATTGAGCTTTTTATTTAATTTTTCTTGTGTTTGAACAAGAGCTTTCTTTACAGGACAGAGAGTGTGTAAGAACTGTCCAAATGTTTCATAAAACAGTTTTTACACACCCTTTGTCCTGTAAAGAAAGCTCTTGTTCGAACACAAGAAAAATTAAATAAAAAGCTCAATCGTAATACCTTGCATAAACGAAGGATTGCTGCCTAAATATACAACTATATGTATATATATATATATATATATGTGTGTGTGTGTGTGTGTGCGTGCGTATGTCTGAACAAAGATTTTATGCCACAGAATTTATATACTGTTTTAAAAAATGACGGTGCTGTTCGTTGTCTTTAGAAGGAATCTTTTTTCATCCAACTCTTCTTCAGAAAGATTCGTTGGAAAAAAACACACACAAAAAAAAAGAAAAAAGAAAAGAAGACTATAAACGGAAATGTCGAAAGGTGGAAGTGGTGCTGGTGGTGTAAATAATGAAGTTCGACTAAAATAAATTAAAAACTGAAACAATAAATTGATGTAAATAAGCTGCTATTGAGCATAAAACACGATCCACCCATGAGAGACAGAGAACGAAGTAAGTTCCCCTTCTGTCTACCCAATGTCGGTCGGTGAAGCTTGATATGAACAGCTTCTAAAAACCCAAATAGTTTAGCCGACTGAGCTTTGTGCATTGTCCTAAACGCTTCGTCGGAATATTATTATCTTTCAACTAATTTTATTCGCGGCGCCAGTATTTTGTTCCAAGAGTCAGGCATTCCTCACTTATTGACTGGTATGACTATTCCACATATATTTGGCAGAATTTTCTGTGTGCCGTCTCCCTGTCACCCCCCTCTTCTGCCATGCATTTACACCCACTCGATGCATTCTTCCGTCCCCTCTTCCCTTCAATGTGCACTGTGAGTGTTAAATTCTCTAAGCCGTTTTTCCTCAGTTTGTATCGTAAAAATTAAAACTATCCCTTTTCTGATCTTAAATATAACTGTCAGTTTTCATTTTCCATTTTTTTCGTAAAACCTATTCGATACTGGCATGTTCAGTACGGGATTCTCAGCATCCTTCTGTAGAACCACATTTCTTTTGGCTCAAATCTCTTCTTCATCTGGGAGGACATTGTTCAGCAATCACTGGCATAGAAGAGAGCCAAAATTTCGTCACTTTTGTTTTTTGGAATATTTATTGTATAAAAAATACAATTTTGGTACATGGCCTAAAAAGGGGAGGGGTTGAGGCTGGTCGACACTAACTATCCTATACCTAGTTAATCCGATTCACGACCCATTCACTCATTACAATTTTTTTCACATTCACCATAAAAACTCGTCCATCACCACTCAATCCTCCATACACCATATCCTCTCAAGGGGGACCTACAAACCGCGTCCCATGCCATAAAAAATTAAATGATAATAAATTATAATACATAAAAATCTGATAATGAAGAATGAGAGGGGAGGGAGATGAACCCACTTTTGTTTTTTTTGGTTCTGACAAAATTGACTGGTTTCTAAATATATTTTTCACGTATATACTTTTTTTCATAGATGTTTTATTGAACTTTTCAGATTAAAATTCAACCCAAACATACAGACTTTTTTTTTTTTAATCCACTGCCTGTTGCTTGGGAATGTTCAATGCAAAATGAGGGTGGGGAAAGATTTTTACTTTCTTTAGACCATTCATTAAAATCGCTCCTGTTACTTCGTATTGACACTGATTCCGTATTATGCTAATTAAATAACAAAAAAAGAAAGAATTTTGTGAATGAGACGAGCTTAATTCATACTAGATTGAATGTAAGCCATCACCTTGTCACCCCTAAAAAAGTGTTAATTTATTTTCTTTGTTTTACTCTAATTTATTATATATTTTTTCTTTATCTCCTTCGTAACAAAAAATAAAACGTAATAAAATAATATATATTAGCTTCTAAAATGTTTTAACGCGCGTGCACATTATATATGTCGGTTTAATTTACGTACGAACAATATCAGTTCTAAGAAAAAAAGGGTGTTTGTATAAAAGTTGGAAAAATATTGTCTGTTTTTGTTATCTGTTTTACTTGTCTGGTAGGCGGTTATTTTTTTTTTTTTAGGAGGCAAATTCAACAGAAGACAGCGTCAGTCGTAAATCAACATTTATGTCTCTAAACGTAACAGAATCTGAGCCGAATAACGTCGGTTCGGTTCTCGTAACCCTAACATATTTAATTCTACTACTGCCCTTCCTAGGAATGTGCTGCTTCTTGATAAACGTACGTTACCGATTCCTTATCTTCGACCTCTTCTTCAAAAGACGAAAGCCCCAGGATTCTTTACAGTACAGGAAATTTTCCCAGCTGGGTGGAATCTATCACAGACTCTCTGAAGTAAATTCAGGCGTCGATGAACACGTTAACCCAAAGCTCTTAAAACTCTACCCTGAAATCCACCGGTTTGGAGCTCATCTGCCGCCAGTTTTGCAAAAGAATTTACTCTTGGTACCCCAGAAGGAACTTTCCCTTACTGGTATTGGGCCATCGCGAGAAGAAATGTCTTACCAAATGGAACAAGATCTATTAAACAAGACTGAAACGGGCATGGAAATGAAAGTTCCACTTGTCGAAGATGCTGACCAGAAATTAGAAACTGATTCATACGAGCTTGAGGTGTCTTTGCAATCTAATGAAATATAAGAAAACTTGACGTTCAGATTCATTAAACATAAACAAGAGTCACTGTGGAAAATTTCGATTAATCACGCGTGAATTAAGATCTTGTATAATTAAACAAGCTTAAAAATTATTCTAAATCATTCGACTCTAGATTTAGCCTGTTCGTCTAGTAAGCCAAGGTAACCCTCTAAGTTCAGATAATTTTATCGGCAAAAATGCATTTGTGTTGTCTAGAGTAATACGAGTTTCTGAAACTTATGTTCTTATTAAATTAGCTGTTTTTAGCCAGTTCGATCTTCGCTTGGCGCCGAACTAAGCGATCTTTGCATCAGAATTTTTTTGGCTATCATGTTAATTACCTCTAAAAACCTGTTACATGAAATAAGTCATTTTGGTTTGTTTTTTGTTTTACAGCATATCAACCTCTATGGGTTGTTTAATGACAAGATTTGTATTCCTGGTAATATTTTTTTGACCAAAAATATATTGCTGGTCAATTTTTTTCTCAAAAAAGTATTGCTGGTAATAATTTTTTATAAAAAGTATTTCTGGTATTAAAAAGTATTTTTACACTTTCACAGTATTTTGATCCCAGTTTAGGAGTTAAGTATTTGCCCATAGTTGGGACTCTAACAGGTACTACGAACCCGAGTCAGAATCGACCTGGAAACCCTAGTAGAACCTCCTGATCAGAGTTCTTGCAGTCGGACGTAATTTATCGTCATACCCAGGACAGGAAGACATTTTGAAAAAAATAAAACGCGCGCACTAGAAACAATCTTTATTTGTATTGTTTGATTAAAAGCAACGGTAGCCGATTTCATTAGATGAATATACTTTAACTTGTAATAACATATTTAACGCAAATTATCATTTATTAACTGATACCAGTTGGATAACTTGCTTTGTCCTCAGTAACGTGGCGTGTCTCTAGATAGAGTTTAAAGTTAAATACTAAAGAGGTGCCCAGTAAAAACGCGGTAAAGTTCAGAATTGAATTTTTTTGGCTATCATGATTCTTCCACAAACTGAACAATTCTTATGATGAAAATGATTTACTTGAGAAATCAGAAAACAGTTTGCTCTATTTTGTACTGAGCACTTTCAAAAGTAAATGCTAAGAACTGTGGATTCATAATCTGTCTGTTCGTTCTCATATATATATATATATATTTTAAATTTAAATAAAAACAGACCACTTTAAGGTCCCATATAATAAATTATTTCACTTATTATATGGGACCTTAAAGTGGTCTGTTTTTATTTAAATTATTAGCTCTGATTTACATTGAGCACTCTGGATTTTATCCTCCTTGGGTCATACCCACCCACACATATATATATTATATATATTATATATATATAAAGTGAACATAGAATCAACACTTCTAGAAGTCTGTTTCATGCTAGATGCCATCTAGCATGAAACAGACTGTCGCCTCTAAGTGTTGACTTCTATGTTCACTTTTATATTTATCACGCTCTATCTCTGATATTGAGCACTATATCCCATAAATATAGCACATCTTAAGACTACATTTCTTTATATATCTATATATTAAATAAAAACAAAAACCGTTGGTAGAACCAATGGACAACTTGCCAAAACCTAAAACTCTTACCCAGAAAAAATCTGGAATAAAAACGAAAATACGGAAAAAAAGAAAAAAAACGCCGGAAGACAAATCTACCTATCCAGTACGAACCTCGAATCCTAGATTTCCTAGACAGTGCATAAAACAACAACGTTAAATACTATAAAGGATAGCCCTTGCCGTAATCCGAGTTTCATTAGAACGCGATCTTCAGATGAATTGCACGCAAATGAAAGGTGAGGACGAACTTTATAAAACTCGAAACCATAAATCACCCTAAAGCATCATGGGGAAATATTTTAAAAAAATAATTTTCTTAAAAAAAAATGATAACCAAACCTTCGCAGGAGAAAACAAAATGAGACAAAAAAAAACCTGTGGATGGTCTAAACTACTATGGTCATACTGTAGGGTCGTGTAGGCCTGTGTATATAGATATATATATATATATATAATGTATTCGGTATTACTATAAAGGATGTATTTCGTGGATACTTGTGTTTCATTTAAACACTCAGATTAATTATTTACGGTGTCATTTGGGAGTTTCATCCGGGTGACAACATCCAGCTATTCGAGAAACCTTCTTTATGAATATTCGAAAAGCCAAAAATTGTGAAAAAGTTAAGTAAATAAGAACTAACCGTTCATATCCATGTATGACTGTCTACTAGGGCGACTAACCGATCCTTTATCAAGGCGCCTGCTCAGGCACATAAGTGTTAGTTCCACAACCACTGAGATCACTACTGCAGCTATAGTTAACCTTAGTTGCAGTTTCTGGGAGAGAGCGTATTATCTGGTATGATGAAAATTACGAGAAAATGTCAGTACTTCGAACAAAGCCAGTGACCCTCGGTCACGATAACTTGTGATTTCGTCCTACCATAGCTATCCCGACGGCACCCAAATAGTTCTGTCTACCGAATTTGACTCACAAGGCTTGGGTCAAACCGTGCTACAGTTTTCAGTCACTTTCCAAAGGTGACGCATTCTGAGATTGCCTTCCCGAACAAGAAATAACCTTATTGACAAATCGACCATGGTGTGATTCGAACCTGGCTTTTATGGTTGGAAAACGGACAGTCTAACGACTCGGTCACGTGGCCATTTTCATCAGCCCAATAATTACGTATCTACAAAAATTTTGACATATTCTCCCATGTCATTTATGACTGTCTGCCTGGGTGCGTGTTTAATCAAAGGAACAAGACATTTCATTTATTTCTTGGATATTGTTTTCAAATACAAACCTATATTTCAACATGAAAGAAGTGATAACAATAAAGTTCGTTATGCCTTGACTAAAATTAGCTTTTTTTTTTCAATACTGAAAAAATGCAACGTTTGTTTTTCTAAAAATAACTGTCTTTATTGATTTGTAAGTCGTGGGAAGTTTATTCGAATAACAACAGTACAACTTATAGTAATTTGTAAATTCTTCATGTGTATATATATATATATATATATATATATATATATATTAAGACATTTTTATGTTTATACATTCTATTTTATTGATAGAAATATTTAAGTAAATGCTCTGTTTATAATAAACAGTATTAACAACATTTACCGTCCTGAATGTCCGAGAAATTGTCATAGAAAATATGCGTCCTCCGACAGGAATCGAACATGAAAGTGTCAAAGATAGCGATTCCGTGGTTTTGTGGGTGGTAACTCTCCAACCATTTTCTCACAAACCAATTTTTCAAGCCTTTCGTATTCTATCGTTATTCTCTTAGTGAATGTTCGGATGAGTTCATTTTTTTTAGTTCCTCCAGTGCATTCCTGAACACAAAAGCTTTAACCACTTCAGGTCAAAAGTGAATCGTCATTTTTCATCCTTATCCTCGTAACTTTCAATTTCTACCACCATCTTTCTCTTAACATCGCCGAAGTTAGGCAACGACGCCTTCGTCATTATCTAGATGGGTGACCGTTTGGGAATATTAGGTGCTGTACGCTTGGATGTGCCGGTGGTGGAATGGATAACGGCCCAGAACTGAAAATGGGAGAACTGAGTTCCAATTCCAGTCTAGTTGGTTATATTTACATACGCGCAAATTACTATTGGAAAAATTATGAAACATTCTCTTTTTTCCCTCAGCTATAGTCGAAGTTGTTTCAATAAATCATTATTATCCTCCAAAATTCATACAACCTGAAAAATATTCTCTGGCTTTAAATAACCTACAAAAGGTTGATGACCCTTAAAAAACATATCAATGAAAAACCTACCGCCTCCCCTTCCATTCATATAGCACCTCATTAACCGTTACTCTTTTGACTCTGTCTTGAGAATGATATTAGCTGACATTCAATAAAAAGAAGAAAAAAAAAAGAAAAATGGTGTATTGTCATGCCGTCATATCAATGCTGGAGTCATTCAATCCTCTCTTTTCAGCCGTCCTGGTTAAGTCGACAAAGGACATCCGAACACAAGGCCTCTGAACAGGAGCTTTTGAGGAGCGTGGAACCACCTCTTAATTGCTGGTGTTCCAAGGTGGTAGCACCTGTTAGGCTCCCAGCTATGTGAAAATAGTTAACCCCAAACTAGGGTAAAAACACTATGAAAGTTTAAAAATAGGTTTTAGTACCAGTAATATATTTTTGTAAAAAATTATTACCAGCAGTGAATTTTTGAAGAAAAAATTATTTACATTATTTAATGGAAGAGATAAAAGGTGAGAGAGAAAATAAATTTAGGAATAACCAATCTTGAAATTTACGCATCTTTATAAGCATGTTCATTCGCAAAATTAATTACTATGGAAACGGCTGGGGCGACCATTTTGATAAGGAGCCTAAGAGTTGATGGGTGTCAATTTCGAAGCGAATGATGGCATTCATGTACGCACATCGTCTGGTCAGTCTCAGCGAAAAATAGCTTTTCGCACCATAATATGTCGTTAAGTATCTAGATAATTTTGTTTTATTTTATTTATTTATTTTTTATTTCGGCTGTTTCGTACAGGAACGCGTCGCACTGAACTACAATTTGTTTTTTTGGCGACTTCATAAAGGGTTTTTCTATCTTATGATTGAGTTAAGCTTTTAAACCTTTTATTAGACTATGAAATTTAATTCTTTTTTAGGCTAATTATTTAATGCGAAAATTTGTTGATGTCGACAAAAAACTGTTAACTCATGTCTATGGTTTAATAACTTTTCATTATTTAGAAACTTAATGATGTGTAGTTTTTCATGTAGGCATAAAGGGCATGTGTCATCCCAGGTTTTACAAGTTCTTGTTCTATTTATTATTTTCCATTTTACTTTTGGTGTTTTATTTATTTCTTTTAAATGCCAAAAATATTTGGATAGGGATGTCTGATTTATATTTCTAATATTATTGAAGGAGCTTTTGTGTTGTCTCCATCTAATTTTAAATTCATTCTTCGTTGAACCAATGTATATCCTTTCAGTGTTAGGACTCTCAATGGATGAGATAGTGCATTGGTATACCACAGATTTTGTGCGGCATTTATTTTCCAACGGGCAGTCTTCAGGGTTTCTACAATCAGATAATTTTTCATTATTTTTGTCTAATTTTAGTTTAGGATTTTTATTAATACTGTTTTGGCATGCGTGTTTTTCCAGGATTTTTTGTTTTTTTATGATTCTTTCTAGATTTTCAGTGCAACTGTACCTTAAATGTCTTTAATAAAAACACCTTAAAATAGGCAATGGGGAGTGGGTATTTGCGGTTTATGATGTAGTTATTTCGACTTAAGTCGTTTTAAGTCGTGACCTAGGAATAGGTTGAGATATACTTATATTGTTCTCTACAACCTACCGTATTTGATATCATTAAGAGTTAGTCATGAGCAACTAACCCCTGTATAAACACACACACACACACACACACACACACACACACACACACACACACACAAATTATTTTAAGCTTATCTCAGACAAAAAGTCAGGTTCATACTCAACTCCAAAGACGTATTGGAATAGCGGAAGTTGCCATCTAAAAGCAACGCGAAGTATTAGGAATCAACGGAAAAGTGATAAAATGCTGTATCTGTCTTTATTTCTGAGATGAGATATTATGTACCCTATTTATATTATGTGGGCAGTTGTCCTCTTCTTTGTCGCCATATTTATTACAACGTTTCGGCCGTTGTACGCTTCGGCCTTCTTCAGGTGGTTGGAATGTCGAACTAAAGCCTTTATTTCGCTCACTGGGGTAGACTCTTCTAGTTCCACGTGCCATGTTTTTAATGGATGTCAGTTATCAGTTATCTCCTGTTTATCTACAGTGGATAAAGGCGTTGGTTAGATCCAGTGACAGGACCCAAAGATTGTGAGTTCAATACCAGGTAAAGGTAGTGGAGAACTTGGAGAGGGAGAATTAACAGGAGATAACTGATAATTGACATCCATTAGAAGCATGGCATGTGGAACTGGAACAGTCTACCCCAGTGACCGAAATAAAGGGTTCAGTTCGACATTCCAACCACCTGAAGAAGGCCGGAGCGTACAACGGCCAAAACGTTGTAATAAATATGGCGACAAACATGAGGACAATAGTCGGAATAATGTAAATAGTGATAAAATGTTACATAATATCAATCACCCCATATGGAAGTGAGTGTTAGACAATGTCCTCGGAGATAAAGTTGAGACCTGAGACAACAGAGATGTTGTTCTACAGAAGGATGTTGAGAATACCATGAAAGAACATGTGAGCCACGAGGGAATTTTAAGGAAATTGAAAACGAAAATGGTGCTTATACTTAGAATTAGAAAGAGACAGTGGAAATATCAAGGAAAATTAATGAGGAAAGAAAGCTTGGAAATGTTGACACTCACAGGACGCACTGACGGGCAGAGTGTCGGAGAGAAAGTATGTGTATCCTAGCTAACGAGTGTGAATAAATGGATGGCAGAAAACTGAGATGAATTTGACATAAACGAAACTGATAGAAAATGTCAGGTTGCGATTCATCAGCAGGCAAGAAAGCAGAACATTAAAATTGGAATAAAAGAGAGGAAATATATATATATATATATATATATATATATATATATATATACGATATATATATATATATATATATATATATATATATATATATATATATATATATATAACGTAAATCATTCAAACGAAAAACAAATACTGAAGCTTTTTCGTTTGAATGATTTACGTTACATAAATTGAATACGAACTACAAAATCGATATATATATATATACATATATACCCAAGTGTGGGATTGGTATATACGGAGTAAATTCAAATAACCAACAATTATTATTCTTTAAAGAGTGCTCAATACAGAGTAGAGCAGATATAATAATTTATTTAAATATTATAACATAAATATGTTATAAAATCACTACAAAAATAGCCATTTTGTTTCAACACCTCTGGTGTCTTATCAAGTGATGATGTAGAATATAGAATAATAAATATATTATTTTAATATTAAATAAATATTTTATTATTCTATATTCTACATCATCACTTGATAAGACACCAGAGGTGATGAAACAAAAATGGCTATTTTTGTAGTGATTTTATAACATATTTATGTTGTAATATTCAAATAAATGATTATATATATATATATATATATATATATATATATATATATATATATATATATATATATATATATATATGTATATATGTGAAATAAACATCAAAGTAAATAATTTACAATTTGAATAATCGTATTTTCGGTGTTGCCGAATGTATATTGATAATAGAAAGCGCAAGCTTCAATCATAATGTGTGTGTGTGTGTGTGTGTCTCTCTCTCTCTATGGGTGTAAGTGAGAAAGAGAGACTGACGGCAGCTACAGTGGGGTTATGATTAGCGGCTCGGATTAAGGAATCGAAGAGCAGAGTTCGAATTCCAATCGAATTCATTAAATTCACTCGCGTGCTAATACTCTTTGGAAAGGTATGAATCCATCTTTTCTCCCCCAGCTATGGGTAAAATAGTAGGACAGACTGGGTCCTATATCCTAGACGAAGGAAATTCTGAATTGCTTACCTTTTTTAGGAACTTCAAAAACAACATGCATCTCTCATGTCTTTCCGAAAAAATGAATTGATTATTTCATTTTTTACACTTTATGCAAATACAGAATATAATTTTAAATTGTAAGAATTTGTGCGTGGGAGATAATAATGATTTAGTGATACAAGTTTTACTAATTAACCCATAGCTGGGGGAGAAGTAGGTCATACTTTTCGTAATGACGGAAATTTGAACTCAGCTCTCTGATTTACAATTCCCAGCCATTCGCCATTACACCAACTGTGGTATTGCCAAGCGGTCACCCATTTGGACACTGACTAGGCTCGTGGTTGCTTAACTTCGGAGATTGTTTCAACGTGATGTGACCATAAGCCGGCATATTTGAAATAAGACAGGAAAATATCATGCTGGCAACAATTTGGTCACACGTCTTCTATAGCAGATTGAATGTACGACTTTCCTGAAAATTTTATAGCCTTTTGAAACAATCCAAAGATTTTTTTCATCTTGCTTCTGATTAGATATTAAAGAGTTTTTGAAACCAAGTGGGTTGTTCTCTACTTTGTCCCCGCCTAAAAATATGTGGCTTCTAATTTTATTTTATAGCCTTCAACTGATGTTCATGCTCTACTTTTTACGCCTTTGCTAGAATCCTCCTTTTGCACAAAAAAGTTTAACAAAGACAAAACCTTATTCTTAACCTTCATAGATTTTTTTTCTAATATACAGTCTCCGCTTCCAAGAAAAGAAATGAAGACTCTTTTAAGAAAAGCTGCTTGATTTTCCTGGAAGACTCCTTATTCCTTCTTCGGCTTTAGGCATTCTCTTTCTCTCTTTCTTTCGTGATTTGACGACAGACAAAAAAAAAAAAGCTTTCTTTGCAAGGATACAATGGACTGTTTCTTTTATTCTTCAGGGAAAACACGCGAATTCCTTTCAGCTTTCCAAACGAATTCCTTCTCTTTGCATTTTGCACGTGATCAATGAATAGCAGAATTCATATTTTTTATCCCATTCAAAAGAATAGTTGAAGATATATATATATATATATATATATATATATATATATATATATATATATATACATACACACACACACACACACACACACACACACACATATATATATATATATATATATACATATATATATATATATATATATATATATATATATTAATTATCATAAAAGAAAGAACAGTAAGATATATAATCCGGTGTTCTTATTAATATTTTTATTTTTACAAAACAGTGCTCAATGCAAATTTACAGAGCAGAAATATTATAAATTAACTGATTTATTACTACACAGGAATTAGCATGTTTCAAAAACAGAAACTAAAACCTTCAAATTCAATTATATAATTAAATTAAAGGCCCTAGTAATGTTTCATTTTCAAGAGAATTATTGGAATAACTTATTTTGAAATTTACTGAGTTTTATAAGCACAGGCATTGATTATATTTGTTTCCAAGCTGAAATCAAATCATTTTAACAATGGGCGTGTTCATTTATACCGCCGACTATTGTATCAAAAATGAGTTACGTTCGAACAAAGGTTACCCTACCAAGACTTAACCTCTTTATTCCAATAATTCACTTGGAAATGAAACAGAATTAGGGCCTTCAATTTAATTATATAATTGAATTTGAAGTTTTTAGTTTCTGTTGTTGAAACATGGTAATTCCTGTGTTGCGATGGAACCATAATTTTAAATCAGTTAATTTCTACGACATATCAAACATTTTTGGTTTATACAGGGTGTCCATAAAGTTCGTGTGCACTTAAAAAAAATTATAACTTTATTTGTATTTGCGATACAAATAATCTGTAAAAAATGTTATAAAGTTTGATGTACCTAGTTTTAAGTATAGCTAAAATAACTAATGTGATTTCAGGCATTACTGGAAATCAGTTGGCAAATGTTTTCCGGGAACTGCAAAATCGTATTACCCTTTGTATTGCTAATGATGGAGGACATGTGGAAACGTAAATAAAATTTCAATTAAACCTTAAAAAATATAGATTTACTTCTTTCCAATCCTTTTTACAAATTATTTCTATCGCAAATACAAATAAAGTTATAAATTTTTTAAAGTGCACACGAACTTTATGGACACCCTGTATAATATCGAGTATTTTATAATTGTTGAGTCTATAGATAAACGTTGGCATGGGTTATACTTTAATTTATAGGTAAACACTGGTTGGGTTTTTACTTTACTCTATCGATCGCCATAGGTAACTATTAATCGAGTTAGTAATTGAGTCTATAGGTAAATATTTGATTAAAATGATTTAAAAGAATTGCATTTCATCACCAATTTTAGGGAGTTTTACAGACTTGCCTGATGCAATCTTTCGCTAAAAAGATAATAATGAATGGTGCAGGGAAGATGAAGAATGGCCAGAATTGTGAAAGAGACCATCATATCATACGCAAGCCCAATTTAAGATACTTTACTTTCACCTGAGTAACCCTAAAAGAGAGTGTATGTTTAAGGATGCGTGGTATCGTTCCTTTAGGTTTGTTGCTGCGTAGATGGTTCTTGAATATCAGAACAGATGTCCGCTCTCGCGTGTGATGGCGTTGGTCGAAACCTGAACTGTTGGAATATGATAGCCTCTTCAGCTCCTTTATTTTTTTTTTTACTGCTTTTCAGCCAATATAG
This sequence comes from Acanthosepion esculentum, assembly GCA_964036315.1. Taxonomy (NCBI): domain Eukaryota; kingdom Metazoa; phylum Mollusca; class Cephalopoda; order Sepiida; family Sepiidae; genus Acanthosepion; species Acanthosepion esculentum. Next base: position 18,894,708 of record OZ038490.1, on the reverse strand, counting down.
CGCACAGGAGTTACTCATGCTCGTGGGTTACTGAGTGCAGTTCTTCAAAGCTGATAACAATTGACCCTAGATTCGACGATGTTAAGAGTGTTGTGATCGAATAAGCATTCTCTTGGTAGTGTGTTCCGCAAAGTAGAGGTTCTTGAGAAGAAGATATCCGAATGGTACTTCTTTCTTATTAAGGGAATACAAAAGAAATGCTTATGATTCGACGGTCTATCTGTGGTATGACGGGTTTTAACTTTAAATGTCTGAACGGAGAAACTAATGTATAGAGCTCGTCTGAACATTTACGGTGGAAATGCCCATACTTTGAGGCAATATTTGAGCGTTTTTATGCATGAATTAAAATCGTAACATTAGTAATTTTAGGAAGTGTTCCCTTAAACGGGCATGAAGAAGGGGTCGAATCAAGATAGGTAGATGTACAGATACGTTTAATAAAGTAATAATAATGATAAGTATTATTATAGCTGATATTAAGCGAATGAATGTCTAAACGAGAAAGTTTCTTACTTGCCACGATGAACATCATCCCGAGACTGATGTTTATCGTCTGTATCGGTCCAGATCTGAACGAGGCGGAGGATTAGTTTAACTAGAACTGTCTTACAAAACGACAACAATCGGTCTTTAAAGATAACTAGAAACTATAGAAAACTCGATGATGATCTGTGTCGAAGAACACGAAATAAATAAGAAACTCTATTCAGCTATAAAAGAAGCAAACAAATTCAAAAGGGAATTTCAAGAGGATGAAAAAAAAGTCATAATCCACATACTGCAGTGGCAAAGAAAAGAAGGCAACTTGACCAAATGCAGAAAAGATGGCAAAGTAAACTTCTTCATGGACAATATTCTGCCCGTGCTATATAAGCTGATGTAGACAAATCCCTTGCCTTTACGTGGTTTCATAGTAGCGGGGTTAAAACCTGAAACCGAAGGTTTTATTTTCGCTGAACAGGACCAATTCTTGCTAACTAGAAATTATCCAGCAAACATGCTGAAAAAGTGTGTTATCTCCAAATGAAGAATCTATAATGAATATTCCGAAACAATCAGTCTCTCTTGTATCAGGTTGCGCGGTATATTAATCCATCGACTATAAAACATCGCATGTCAGTTTGGAAGAAGAAAATTCACTGCAAGACATTATTATGAACACTACCCAGACCCTGTTACAGACATAGGTCCCGTAAGAATTTTATGGGACTTTAAATTACAATCATGCAGGACAATCAAAGCTAATCGCCCAGGCATAGTGTTAAAAGACCACAAAAACAGAATGTACTTTCTTATTGACATGACATTTCCTGCAGGCTGTAATATAGCGTTGCAAATCGTTAAAAACCTAACATAAGAGAAAGATCTTGAAGTGAACATCTGAAACGATGTATCACGTGAAAACAACTGTGACTCCAGGTTAGGCTAGAGGTCCTTGTTTTGAGTGTAAAAGGTGCTGATTGACTCATTGAAGGGATCACTTGGAGCCTATCCTTTGAGGATATGTAACAGAAAAACTTTTCTCACAAGCACAGCACACACCTTACGGAGGATTTCATCGATGTAAAATGCGTGTTCTTGGGTTGTTTTATCTTTATTTTCTGCTACATAAATGTTCAGTGAAGAACGACATGATGGCATTTCTGACCTTAGTTCTCTGGTTGGGACCCGGATGGAAATGCGCGTAAAACAGCAATCAAAGGAAATTATAATAATCATAATGATGGTGATTATAATAGTAATAATAATAATAATAATAATAATAATAATAATAATAATAATAGTAATATTAATGAGAATAATAATATAATAATAATAATGATGATAATGATGACGATAATAAAAACATTCTACTAATAATAACGAGAGTAATAATAATAATAATAATAATAATATGTGATAAATATCCAGCAACCATTGATCATCTTGTATCAGGTTGCACGTTATTGCCACCCACTGAATATAAAACCCGGCATGACAGAGGGGGCCAATATCTGCACTGGAAAATTTGCAACTTCTACGGGAAGGAAACCGAAAGAAACTGGTACGAACACCACACTGACCCGGTTACGGAGATAGGACCTGTTACAATTCTATGGGACTACACAATACACACTGACAGAACAATCAAAGCCAACCGCCCAGACATTGTTATTAAAGATCACAAACAAAAAAAATGCCACCTTATTGATATGGCAGTCACTGCAGACTGCAATGTAACTTTGAAGATATTCGAAAAGCTGTCAAAATACAAGGACCTTGAAATAGAAATCTCAAAAATGTGGCACATGGGAACATCAACAAACCCTGTTGTAGTTGGAGCCTTAGGATTGGTTGGAAAAGATTCCAGTAGACTAATTGAAGGGATCCCTGGAAGTCCATGCCTCAAAGAGATACAAAAAATTATTCTGACAAGTACAGCCCACACTTTACGAAGGGCTTTATCTATGTAATTTTTTTTTTCCGTGGAAAGTGTCATGATACCATTTCTAACCTTAGGTCCCTGGGCGGGTTCCGGAAAGAAATGTGTAAACGCCAGATATAAAGGAAAATGAAAATAATAATAATAATAATGAGATTATTAATAAGTTGACCGTCTTTTAGCTTATAGGATTCTAGATAATGATGTTTTAGCGATACCGGTTCTATTAATTAATCCATAGCTTAGAGGGGCAATGTGGATTCATACCTTTACCGAGGATATTTGCGCGTAATTGAATATAACAAACCCAGCGGGAATTGGAACTCGGCTCTCCGATTAACAATTCCGAGCCCTTATCCATTACACCACCCACACATCCAAGTTTACATCTCTTAGTTTTTCCAAAAAGTCACATATCTAGGCACTGACTATACTCGACGTTGCTTAACCTTTGTGATCACACGGGAACCAGTGTTTCATCGTGATGTGGCCGTAAGTTTTCAGATTTTAGAATTATTGTAAACGTGTGAGTATAGTAAATGGATGTATGGATAGCATTATTCTTTTGCAATATTTGCGTTAAGAAAGGTGTTGATTACAAATACGCGAATTGTTTTGGAGGACAATAATAAATCAAATGTTGAATAATAAATAAAGTTAGTTTCATATATAAATTTGGGAAAAATTAGGGTGTCAAATGGAAAATGATAAGAAACATTTAAAATGGAGTCATTCAGATTTCGTAAAACGTTATTTACGTCATCAAAAAAAAAAAAAGAAAAGAAAATTTATTTGCAGTAGCAGGAAATTTGATCCGGCGAATTCAATATTGGAAATTGTGTTAAGAGCGTTTCTGACGTAAATGAAGAGACAAAAAGTGAAAAAGGAAAATAATTATTTTATTAAGAAGGAACAAAAAAGAATATATATATAATTATTATATGAGTCTGTCTATAAAGCATTTCAACGTGGTGTAACGGTTAGCTAGCTTTTCTGGCTATATCAATTACGACTGACTAGTGAGTTAAATCTTCACTGGTTGCTATAAACTTTCGGCTTTGTGCCACATCTAAGAAACTATTAGTAAATCAATGTAAGAGTCTGTATAAAAAATGATGGACGAACATAGCAAGACATCTGCTGAGATATTCACCATCGAGCGAACCCTTTTCTGAAAAATAATGCTGACGTCTGGAATTATAGCAGAGCTTAGATGCGCACAAGGCCGAAAGTATAGAATACCCAGTGAGGATCGAACTCACTACTCAGTCGTAATTGTTTTAGCGAGACAAGCTTGCTAACCATTACACCGCCTCGAGGTACCCAGGTCGGGAATTATATGAGAATAGGTGAATTACTTAATAGTAATTAATAGTAATTACTATTAATTAAAAGTAATTACTTAATAGTAATTAATACTTCTGTATTCTGTAGACCTGTGTTAATTTTGAAACACGCCTACAAACAAGAACTCACAAACGAAAATAAAGTTTGCTGGAACAAAATTTGTATCGTTTAAAAATATCTAGCATCAGCCATGCTGATGGCGGGGAGGACATTTCTTTATGGCTGTTAAATGAGAGCAGTTTCGTTTTGGAGCCATACCTTGTCCTAGTTAAACACAGATTGATTGTCCTTTTCAAGAGCAGCGGTCAGGTTGACATCTCTGACGGGATTGCTATTGAGACAGTTGTAAATGTTAGTATCATCTGCATAAATGTCAACTTGGGAACTGATGACATCAGAAAGATCATTGATGAAGACCAGAAACAGCGTACGACCCAGGATAGAGCCTTGGGGTACATCCGCCTTCGTATGAAATTATCTGGAAGCGAGCCCGTTCAAAACGACATTCATATCACAATTTGATAGGAACGATTGAATTAAATCAAACAATCGTTTATTGACACCATAGCCCTGCAGCTTACGTAGATGAACAGCGTCCCGAACGCTGTCAAACGCCTTCAAACAAAACCACACAGACGAAAATAAAGATTGTTGCAGCAACATTTATAGCGTCTAAAAATACGTGGCGTTTAAACACGAGATTTCCTTTCACGCGTGACTGAAATTTATAATGTATACACACACACACACATATATATATATATATATATATCATAAATTTATATATATATATATTATAAATTTATATATATATATATATATATATATATATATATATATATATATATGTGGTGTTCATAAAGTTCGTGTGAACTTTTAAAAAATTATAACTTTATTTGTATTTGCGATAGAAATAATTTGTAAAAAGGATTAGAAAGAAGTAAATCTATATTTTTAAGGTTTTACTGAAATTTTATTTAAGTTTCCACATATCCTCCATCATTAGAAATACAAAGGGTAATACGATTGTTCAGTTCACGGAAAACATTTGCCAACTGATTTACAGTAATGCCTGAAATCACATTAGTTATTTTAGCTATACTTAAAACTAGGTACATTTAATTTTTTGAATATTTTTTACAGATTATTTCTATCGCCAATACAAATAAAGTTATAAATTTTTTAAAGTGCACATGAACTTTCTGGACACCCTGTATATATATATATATATATATATATATATATATATAATTCTAAGACTTCCGTCTGTCAAACCCTAAAAAATAAGCATACATTGACCGATCAAAACCAAATTTTGGGGAGAAGTGCAAACAGGGGCAGGAATCAATTGAAAAGTTGGTTAAGCACCTCACCTCGTAGGGTCTTCTAACGTACAAGTAATATGACTTTAAGAAACAGTAGTCTCCCAAGGTAGGGAACCTCATCGAGGGGACACCCATTCACCGTCACTTGCTATAGTTCGGGCTTCGATCGACGATGATGAAATGTAACTAGTTTGGTTTTCGTGGCGGTTTTTCACCTGTATAGGTGTTGATCTAGATCGCATGAGAGATCAGCTGGCAATCACGAGTTTTGGAGGTCTACTCATATATCGTTGTGTCATCGGCATAGATAGTTACAAATGATACTCTTAGGTATATCATTTGTACAAACTAAAAAGCTGATCGGTCCGAGAAATGACCCCTGCAGACATCTGCTTTGATTGCTAGGACCCTGGTAGACTGGCCATTAACAACTAACTTCAGGAAGGAGTTTATGTTTTGCCGCCTTTAGCATAGTACGAGAGGCACAGATCACTTCAAAAGTTGGTTAAGCATCTCACCTCGTACGGTAATTTAACATACAAATTATATGACTATTGTCCCTTTAGTTCAACGTCTTGAACTGTAAAGCTTTAAATAAGAAAGTCGAATCTCGAGCTGTCGAAGGAGTTTGACAGGCTATTTTTTTCACAAGTTGAAAGGTTATGGTATTTCGGGCTGAATATTTGATTGGATACAATCTTTATTATCAAATCGGGAAATGAAGTTTTTCATGAATGGCAACTCTTCTTGATCTTTCTATATAAATATCTTCCTAGCGATCTCTCCTCAGACATACTTTGTTCCTAATTTTTATTAACGACCTTCCCGATGTCATCAGCTTTTGACTCAGTATCTAAGCTGATGACACCACTATTTACTGCTTCCTTAATGCTGTTTCATATCGAACATTAACTAGGGCAATAAATGTTTTGTTAATTTTATCGCCCCAAAACAAAACTGCACTCTTTTAACCGTCTGAGAACATTTTTTTGGCCTGTCATTAGTATGGCTGATGCTAACCTCCAGGCGGGTAAGTTATTCTCGGTCTAACGTTTTCCACTGATATGAATCAGAACCAGTATATCGAGTCATTTAAACCCCCCATGACTCCTATCAGGATGGCTGATGCCCATCTCCACGAGAGCGTCCCTCTGCGCCTTCTTGGTCTCACGCTTTCCACTGACCTGAAGTGGAACAACTACATTGAATCAATAGCTTCATCTACTGCAAGGAAAGTTGGTTCTCTGTGTCGCGCCAGAAGGTTTTTCTCGTCTGAATCCATGCTTCAAATCTACAAATCTACAATTCGTCCTTGCATTGAATACTGTTGCCATATATGGTCTGGTGACCCCGCTGTTAATCTCGAGGTCCTCAACAAACTCCAGAGACGGACATGCAATGTGATAGGTCCTCATCTGGCATCTCGTCTACAGTCACTTTCTCACAGACGTGATGTGGCTTCCCTCTGTCTCTTCTATAAATGGAAACTGCTCTAACGAGCTACTTTCACTGGTACTCCAACTGCATGAATTTAAGCGTGCTAATAGGTTGGTATCTCGGTCTCACCCTTTCACTGTCGAAATGGTTAAATGTAACCACCAACAACTTCTTCTCTCACACTTCCCAACACTTCCCTTCCTCTTACTTGCTTCCCTGGGAGTTATAATCTTCAAATCTTCAAATGTAATGATGCCTTGATCTTGATACTCGTCTTTCCCTACATCCTTTCCTCAAACACCCCTGTTTTCTCTTGCTCTCAATCCTCTGTAACCCCTTGCGTGCTAGTGGCACTCCCACCTTGCTTTGGGTGAAATGCTTTAAAACATGTCTGCACCTAGGAGAGTTGAATTATAGCTTTGATTAAAACGTATTTGGTTGTTTGATGCTGGCGAGTTCATTTACTGTATCTGGTTTTCTCAAAATGTCACATATTCTGGTTCAGATAAGCGACCCGAATGTATCTAAAACTGGTGCCTAATAAATTATATGAAATGCCCCCTAAACATTGAAACTGGAAAGTGAACAATCTGTTAGAATGAATTGAATAAAGAGAGAAGTTCAAAATTCAGAGTAAAAACTGACACTAAAAAGGAGGCCGCGGGTTAGAATGGCCGAAATGTTGCGAGTAGAGCGACTAAGATGAGTGTGATGGCCGGAATAGTAAGCTATCTAATACTTTTCTCCTGTACAAGATTTTGAAATTCATTTGAATTTGGCTCCCTTTTTTCTCCAGGACTTCTTGATCATGTTGAATTCTGCTTCGTCTCGGGATTCCCACGCTACTCCATAAAAGAGTACCATTTACTTTTGGTATTCGTTTTTATTAAGAATCGCAGTTTGGATTTTATGACGCAGTAGGAAGAGTGACGCCATAGGAATGCATGTTGCACGTTAGCTCAGCGTCCCTCCGCGGATGGTATTAGCCGGTCGCAAACCTGGGCGCGCGAGGCATATCGACGTTTCAGGATTGTAGAGATCCCCTCTGTTGAATTCGCGCCGTTTTGCACATAACCTGATAAAGGCAATTCATCACTGTCAGAATGCCCTCCTATGAGGCATTCCGGCCAATCGCTGACCATTCTGGCCATGGCCTTCGCAGTCTGTAACGATCACTATGTAAATGTAATTAACTATCGACAACTGGAATTATTTTCCGACCACTATCTTTACATTCTAAAGATATACAAAACCTCAATGAAAGTAAATATTTTTCAGCTATGCTTATCTTTGGATGAACATTAGATCAAGAAAATTAATTATATTTACTTACTGAAAGGTTATCGGTCTAAAAAATATGTAAAAAATATAAGTTGCTGGATTTGATGAGGAAAATGATGTTAATTAAAGCACGTGTTATGATAAGTCTAACGCCAGACGAATTTGTAAAGGCAAAGATTTTGCTGAATACATGTTTTCTTAAATTGTTTTGCTATTTCATTGGATGACGCTTTTCTTTTTTTTTGCTCATTTGATTTCTTCTCTTCTTTTCTTTACTTCTTTTCGGTTTCGCCATTTTCTTTTTCCTTTTTTTTTTCGCTATTCCAATTATATTTTTTATTTTCTTCTTCCTCTTTTACGACATTTCGCAAAATCTTTTTCTTTTTTTTTTCTATTCTACTTACTATATCTTTTCTTTTTTTCTTATAGGCTTTTTTCTTTCCTTCTTTCTTTCTTTTTTTAAGTCGTTCTTTCTTCTTTTTTCACTTCTCTTTCGTACTTCTCGCTCTTCCTTTCTTTCATATTATGATATTCTTTTATATTCTTCTATGATATTTCTAATTTCCTTTTTTCTTTTCTCTTCTCTCACTATGATTTTTTAGTTCTCGCCTTTGCGCTCTTTCTTTCTTTCTTTCTTCACTACTTTTTCTTTGTTCCTTAGCATTTAGTGTATCTTTTTAATTTCTTTCTTTTATATTATTTTCCATTGATTTTCCTGTGTTCTTTCTTTTTTCTTTCTTTCTTTGGCTCTTTCTTTCTTTCTTTCTTTCTTTCTTTCTTTCATTCTTTCTGTCTGTCTTTCTTTCTTTCTTTCTTTCTTTCTTTCTTTCTTTCTTTGGCTCTTCCTTTCTTTCTTTTTCACAACTTTATCTTTGTCTCATAAATTCATTTTACATTCTTTAGCGTATTCTTCTAATTTCTTTTTTTTTACTTTCTTTTGATTTTCCTGTTTTCTCATTTTCTTTCGTTCTCTTTTTTCCTTCTTTCATTCTTTGTCTCTTTCTTTCTTTCTTTCTTTCTTTTTCTTTCACTACTGTTTCTTATTTCTCTCTTTTACATTTTATATTTTTCTTTATTTACTTATTTCTTCTCTTATAACCTCTTTCTCTTTTTCTTTCTTTTATATTCGTTCTTTCTCATTTCGCTTCGTTTGTTTCTTTCGTTCTTTCTTTCTTTCTTTTTTCTCTCAAACCTTTTCTTTTCCTTTCTTCTGTCTTTTACTTTCATTTATCTTCTTTCTTTCTTTCTTTCTGTCGAGCATTGAAAAAAAACAGGTGATGTAAACTTTGGTGTGCAGGTGGTGCAATGGATAACGGCAGACAAATGAAAATCGGAAAGCCGTGTTCAAGCTCCTGTCAAGTTTGTTATATTCACTTACGCGTAAATATCTTTGTGAGATGTATCAATACATCTCTTCATCCCCGATTATGTGTTAAATAGTAAGACTTGTATCGGTAAAGCATTATTAACTCCAAAGAAAATCTTACAATCTGAAAATACTTTCCGGCTTTTAATAACCTGCAAAAGGTTGCTAAACCGTAAAAAAAAGTTTTTCCAATTTCTTTCAGCCATTTAGATCACCTGTTCTAGTACGACGGTGATAAATATTTTTTCGAATATCCCTACTTCTGTAACGAGTTCCATTCTTGTATAGTACCTTAATACTTTGAGCTTTGCTCAGACTATACTCAGTTATTGATCAGTCTTCTGAAGCCCATGTGATCTATGCAGACGCCCCGGAAGGTTACCTCATCGGTCATATGCTCTTTTTCCTTTATATTAATGATCTCCCTAATAATATTCTCAGATCATTAGTAGATTTCTAAGCCAGTGGTAACATAGTTTATGACTGCATTTGGCTCAATGTTTCTCAATATTTTTTTTTATTTCAAGGCGCACTTGTAGAATAAGAAAAATTCTGGGGCAAACTTTAAATTTTTAATAAGCATAAATTTATCATGAATCTTTTAAGTAGGATATTTTGATTTAGCATTCCCAAAGATAATTAGCGGTAAGGTTGCATTTAAAGTAATTTACGAATATAGAGAAGCCGATAATGACACTTTTAAATCACTTGAGGAAGGCAAAAGGGAAAGGACTATCCACTCCTTAAAGTTTAAGGAATCTATTATACAGTTTAAAATATCAAATGACAAAGACTTGAATTGGCCATGGACGCCATATGCTTGGTGTCTCTAGCTTAAAAAAAATCATAAATTAGTCTTCTGTTGCCTTAGGGTAAACCTGGCTCCTATTCAGGGCGCATTAGTGTGTCTGGACGCACAGGTTGAGAAACACTGATCACGACCAATGTTTCAAAGGTTGAAAAACACTGATCGAGATTAGTGTTTCTCATTTCGATTAATTTTTCTCTACCTTTTTGATATCACGGGCATAGTTGAATCTATAGTTGAACTAAATAATATTATGATGATAATAATATGACTATATTATATATAATTATATTATATCATATATTATTATAATCATATATAAATATATGATTATAATAAATTATGATGAAAAGGAGTAAAAAAAGAGTATATTTTTTATGACTTATTTATTAACATAAACCAAACAATTTATTATAATTTGTAATAAGAAGATAATTAAAATTCTTAAAAAACTTATTTATTTTTCTATTTATTCTACTTTAACAATTAATGTAATATCCGAGCTTAAATGATTCTACAATATCTTAGCAAAATCGAAATTTGGAATGGCATGCACTTAAATCTTCTTCCAAGGATTCTGGTTGTGATTTATTTATTTTTTCTATATTGTATATTGCAGGAAAAAAATTGCTTTTTATATTTTTTTCTATATTATATATACGTTTATTTATTACTGCCTTAAAAGCTGCACTCCTTACTGACATGTTAAGCTACCTGCTGCGGAGGTCCAATTGGGCTTCTGATCCAAAATTAAAATGACCTCATGTCCAGCTTAGAAAACATCAATGATAATTTTGAAGAAATAATTTTGAATTCCTCAATTAATTTCATGGAACTTCAAAACCTCCCTTTATTCCTGATTCTGGTTATAAGTCTAATTCCTACCAAAAGACCGATTTCGACCTAAAATCCGATTTGGTTCAGGACTCCGATTTGGGGCGAAATTCTAATTTTGGCTGAAAATTGTGTTCTTCAAATCACATACAATGCAGAACTTTAAAACATCACGTCATGAAACCTCTCACTTTAAGTCTGATTCCTTGGCATTTGAAGAAATAAAATTAATTTCTTCAAATCAAAAATCTTTGGAGATATTTTAAACTGAATTTAAAACAACAACAAAAATAATTAGTTTTTGTGTTACTTTAAACTTAATATAAATTAAAAACTTTTAAAATCACTAATTTTTTTTCAGTTATTTTAAAATTTGAATTTTAAACTGTTCCCTCCTCATCCGGATACAGATCCCAATCCTTGATGTTCAAGCACCAAGTGAATGGCAGATATCAATCGTGGGATCAATCGTGCGATCAAAAGGGTTTAATATATTTCTGTAGAGCAAGTGTGTCACGAGATAGAGGGGGTTCAGGCACGAGGAATTTGCTGTTTATTTATTTAGAATATAACAATGATAAACTCGTATAATCAATTTGATTTTTAAGATTTAATTTTGTTATGTACACTTATTTTGCATTGGACATGTTTCTAAAATAATTTAATTAATGACCTTTCAAAATACAAGCGTCATACAAGTGCGCCGCGGCATACCGGTTTGCCGCGGCATACCAGTGTGCCGCGGCATACCAAAGTGCCGCGGCATACCAGTGTGACGCGGTATACAAGTGTGCCGCGACATACCAGTGTGCCGAGTCATACAAGTGTGCCGCGACATACCGGTCTGCCGCATCATACTAGTGTGCTGCGGCATACCAGTGTTCCGCGACATGCCAGTGTGCTACCTCATACAAGTGTGCCACGGCATACTAGTGTGTCGAGTCATTCAAGTGTGTCGGGGCATACCAAATTATTGATGTAGATGATCAGAGGCTAGGGAAAACTGAGTATCAAAATTCAATGCTCCCACAATCATGTTAGTAACGTTACATCATTACCGAGGAGGTCGTAATT
>OZ038490.1:18852811-18877811 GCA_964036315.1 Acanthosepion esculentum | reverse complement strand
AATAGAATCATTCTGAATAAATTAATGCAAATTATATATATATATATATATATATATATATATATATATATATATATATATATATAATAAATTAACTGATTTAAAATATGTTTTTCGCTACACAGTAATAACCATGTTTCAAAAATGAAATTGAACAAGCTAGCACCCCTTGTCTAGATGAGTGGATTTCTCTGTATCCTTGGAAACACTCAATTATGAATCTTTGCTGTGCCTTTAAAACTGTAAATTTAAAAAAAATAAGTTACTCCAAAATTCGCTTGACGAGGAAATGGAACTAATGTCTTTAATTTAATAACAGAATTAAATTCGAAGCTTTTAGCTTCCATTTTTGAAACATGGTTATTACTGTGTAGCGAAAAAAACATATTTTAAATCAGTTAATTTATAATATTAATGTTCTGTAAATTTACATTGAGCAATATTGTGTAAAAATAAAAATATCTATAAGAACATCAGATTATATATCTTACTGTTCTTTCTTTTTATTTATATATACATATATATATATGTGTGTGTGTGTGCGTGTGTGCGTGTGTGGCCTGAATAGATTGTCGCCGCTAGATGCTGACCTGAATGTTCACTTTTATATTTACATATGCTACGTCCCGAACATTGAATAGTAAATTTAACACAACTCAGAACTCTATTTTTATAGTTCTAAGTTAGGTTTTTATAGAAAAATACCTCAATCTACTCGGAGTAGACTGATTTAAATTCTATAGGCACCAACGGCTCTATTTTACACACACACACACATACACACACACACATATGTATATATATATATATATATATATAGGCTAAGAAGAATTCGGTAATCCGTATAGGTAGTCCCAAAAAGGATGAAATCCTGAGAGCTCAATGTAAATCCAGAGCTGATAATTTAAAGAAAAAACAGACCACTTTAAAGCTCCATGTAATAATTTATTTCGCAAAGCCCTTTATTAAAAGATACTGGCTTATCAGACGCCACTTCCAAACGTTTGGAAGTGGAGTCTGATGAGCCAATATCCTTTAATAAAGGGCTCGGCGAAATAAATTATTATATGGAGCCTTAAAGTGGTCTGTTTTTCCTTTAATATATATATTATTATAAAGTGGTCTATTATTCCTTTAATATATATATATATATATATATATATATATATATATATATATATATATATATATATATATAATTATTTATTCGAAGATAATAACATAAATATGTTATAAAATCACTACAAAAATATCCATTTTGTTTCAACACTTCTGGTGTCTTATCAAGTGATGATGTTGAATGTAGAATAAAGGGTTTATATGGTTCAAATCAATCAAACAACCCCCGCTAAGAGGAAACGCTGGAATGACCAATCAAAATACAAGTATACGAGAATGCAAAAAAACCTGACAACGAACTAAGGTTATAATAATTATTTAATGTTTTAATGTTGGAGTTAGACTAAAACAGATTTTATTCTAACTAATAAATATTAAATTATACGATAAAATTTGAAATTAAAAATTACCCATTCTAAAATTTAAATTTAATCTATATTAAGTTTAAAATTATAAAATTAATGAGGAAAACAGGAAAAAAATACATATGTTATTCTATTTTTTTTTTTTTTATTGAAATTAAGTTGGAATAAATGTTAAGATCAAATGTTGCTCTGAACTTCATGACAACATAGATACATTTAAATCATAACCGGATTCAGGGGAGGGTGACATCTTGAAAAAGACAATACATACACAATCAGATTATAATACATAAACACGCAGACGTATTTAGATATATACACACACACAAAAAAGCGACGAGACAGGAAATATCTCCAAGACCCTTAAAAAAAATTAAGAATGTTGGTTATTAGAATTTTAAGAATAGTATTTGTTGGTTATTGGAATTTATTCCGTATACACTAATCATATACTTTGGTATATATATATATATATATATATATATATATATATATATATATATATATATATATATAGACAATATTAGTGGTGAATATACACATACATATGCAATTATATATACACATACATATATTTATAATAATTATTCCAAGAGGATATGATCCAGGTAGAACTCGATGTCCAGGACAGAGTAAGGATATAATAAAAAGACTTAAACACTAATATTCCATGGTCATAATTTATTCCATTGGAATCGTAAGAACGATCCAATTCATCAGACCTACAGATTCAAAAAGAAAACAGAACAACAACTCCGGGAAAAATTGGTGAGAGTATGTGTGAGAATGTGGGGGGACCTGTGATCTATATAGAGGGGTAACAGACGAGAGAGACGGAGAGGCGGGAAGGTGGAGAGGGCATTAAAATCTAACAGAGGGAAGATTTAAAGAGGGGTTTCAGTGAGAAAAGGGTGCGTATTTTCAAACGTCCGAAGATATACCGGAAGAGTGTACATTTCTTGGCGACACACACACCCCATAGGCGATAAAATCTTATACTCCCGCCCAGACCCCTACAACGCATACATACACACACAATATACACACATCTATATCTATATCTATATATATATATATATACAGCTACATCTGCACGCCTAGGACAGCCGATTTCAAAACCAATGCTAAATTCGCTATAATGAGATAAAGGAAAAGTTTAGATAAGATAACATTAGAAAGATTTTCGGATTCCTTGAAGTTAAGTGGAGTCGGCGCTCGAAAACATATTGTCTAGCCGGGCCAAGTCATAAACTAACAATATAGATAGTTCTAATATATAACCCTGCAAATCACAACTTACTTACCCACACCCACCCGGATCTATCACGTACGCACATCATCTCATACACACTCTTTAATGAGTCAAGTGATCACACACCGCCACCTCAGTATACACGCTCACGCATACCATACTCATTCCCTATTAAAGGACCAAAAACATATGTGCGCCAACTCACGCCAGCAAAGGCCCCTATAAAATGATCGGACTGGCTAAATGATTCTCGGGCGGCCTGTTTTCATCCCGCCCCCATCCCAAATAACTACCCAAACGAGACCGTTTGCCCAACACAAGGAATTTTGGAGAAATCCCGCTGACAAGATAAAAGACAGATTCCATTTTCACTCTTCGGACTTCCGGTTGATTATACATACCTGCGTACATCTACACCCATATACAGCTATATGTCTACATATATATCTAAATATGCACACACACACATAACCACATCTGCATGTATATCTCTCTACCTACGTATCCATACGTCCATACATGTAGGTGTACACACACACACACCCACATATTTATATACTTACCCACATACACATATATATACATATATTTATGCGTATACTTATATATACACACATCTACACACACACACACGCATACACCCATATGTACACACATATCCATTTCTATATTTAACCCAAATCAAAGGCCAATTAAAAAATATATAATATTCTAAAACCGCTGGGTGAGTAGCGTGTATCTATCTCTAATGTTAGAATGTATACCTAGGTGTCTAACTATTATAATGCTATCTGATTTGCAAATCAGTTATTAGGGGAAATGTTTACCTACTTAACCACTCACACATGTATCACCACGCGAATAAAGAAAAGCCAAAATTACAAAAATTAGAAATACATGGCGCCTCACATAAACATACACAATGATACATACAAGTAATATTCAATACACAGAAAGTCATGCCCGATGTATATACGCCCGATATATATATATATATATATATATATATATATATATATATATATATATATATATATATATATATATAAATTTATAGTAGTTCCTCGTGTCTAGAAGAATCCTCATCCAAATATACGAAACACAACGGTTTGTGTCACAATAGTCATGTCTTCTTTCCCCAAGCCGCAAAGTTATGCAAGTGATATAAATTTTGGGGTCAGAGTCCGCTGAGTTTCGAATACTTGGATGAGTATCACCACGGAACTTAGTGAGGAGCGTCGAGTCTAGTCAGTTATTCCTTCGTCACCGAAACCCGTTGGCCCATTTGTATGCGTTTGCGGTGTATCGTAACGGTCCGGGTTCGATTCTCCGTAGTTTTACGCGCACTACCATCCAGTGCTTTGAGGATTCTTTGAGACTGGATGAATTTTATATATATATAATTATTTTTTTAAAAATTACGATTCCTTCGCTACATTATTTTAAAAAAAATAATTATAACTTAAGCTCTACTTCTGTATGAAGCACTGTTTTCTTAATAATAAAAATAAAAAAAACAAAAATGCTAAAGAACTCCGGATTATTTACCTAACGTGTTCTTTCTTATTTCTTACATATTTACACACACATTCACACACACATACACACACACGCACACACACTCACACACACGCATATATATATATATATATATATATATATGTATAAAATTTCGGATATTAAATCAAAAACATGTTAAAATGTTATCGTGTTTCGATACATATCAATGAAACTCCTCAGGCGATTGAAAAATTACTGGTGAGTAAACAATTAATTTAAGTTCAAAAGCAAAATACCACTTCTTTTTTCGAGGGGAAATATGCTTGAGGGGCTTTACATTGATCATCCAATAGGAAATGACCTACGTTAAATTCAACCTAAACGAAAAAGAAAAAGAAACTTTTTTTTTAGATTTGGGTCATGACAGGAAGTTGTCTACAAACAGATCACAGACATTAAATTAAAACGTTAATTTTAATTTAAAAGAGTTTCATCTTACCTTGATATATATATATATATATATATATATATATATATATATATATATATATATATATCAATTATGTAGTGTGTGTTCAATTTATATAACGTAAATAAAGGATCATACCATTCATTAACGGATTCGAAGTTGATTGTATTTTATTATTAAATATTGTTTGCGAGAGTGATTCTTGCCATATAATTAGCTTCAGTATTTGTTTTTCGTATGAATGATTTACGTTATATATATATATATATATATATATATATATATATATATATATATATATATATATGAATTTATTGCTTAAACGTTGGATCTGATAAGGTAATTTAATTTATTGCGACTCATCACAAAATCACATATAGTTTGTCATTCATTTCACACCTGCGAATGACGTATTTGTCTCATCATCTCCATTTTGTTTCGTTTACTATTATATCCTATAAGCATAGAACATACACACACACACACACACACACACACACACACACACACACACACACACACACACACACACACACACACACACACACACACACGTATATATATATATATATATACATATATATATATATTTTTTTTTTTTTAATCATATCACCCCAAGCAAGGCCGGAGGCCACTATCACGCAAGGGGTTAAAGAAGGGTTGGAGGAAGAGCAGATAGGAGTGGCAAGGGAGGGGATGTGGAGAAAGAGAAAGAGTGGGTCGATCAAGGCAAGGGGGCCACAAAAGATCCGGAGCGAGAGCAGATAGGAATGAAAAATGAAAGGATGTGGAGAAGGGAAGTGGATAGATCAAGGCAACTGGAGATGTCGATTGACGCTACACTTAAACCGTTGGAGATTGTATTTGTCAGGGAAACAGTAATAGGGAAGGGAGTTCCATAGGCGAGATGTGCGAGACATGAAGCTATTGGAGTAGAAGAGACGTCTACATCTAACAGTTTCCACGGTGTAGGGGTGGGAGCGGGATGCCAGCCCCGTGGGGCGTTTAAATTCACGAGGCCTGGGGACAAGCGAACGCAACTCCTCAGAGCAATTACCGTGGAAGTACTTGTAAAAAAGGCAGAGCGAGGCAACATCGCGTCTGTGAGAGAGCGACTGCAGACGAGATGACAGATCAGGGCCAATCACGTTGCCTATCCGCCTCTGGATCTTATCAAGAACCCCGAGGCAAACAGCAGGGGCCCCAGACCATATATGGCAGTAATACTCCATGCAAGGGCGAATGGTCGATTTATAGACTTGAAGGATCGATTCCGGGGAGAAAAATTTCCTGGCTCGGCACAGAGAACCAACTTTCTTTGCGGTGGCTGATGCAACTGACTCGATGTATTTGTTCCATCTCAGATCAGCAGACAGTGTCAGACCGAGCAACCGCAGGGAGGAGCTCTCGAGAAGTTGGTCATCAGACATTCTAATGGGATGCAGGGTTGGATCCTTATGGTGGTTGATAGAGAGCAGTTTTGTTTTAGAGGCGTTAAAGTTAACCATCCATTTCTCACCCCAGATCACAACCGATTGGAGGTCCTTTTCAATTTGAGCTGCCGGGTTAGCTTTGTCCGCCCCACTAGATTTGTGTTTGAGGCAGGAGTAAATAGTGGTGTCGTCAGCGTAGATGCCGACTTGGGAGTCTATGGCGTCAGGAAGGTCGTTTATAAATATGAGGAATAGAGTAGGGCCTAGGATGGAGCCTTGAGGAACATCTGCGTTAGCGGGATAGGATCTGGAGATGAATCCACTAAGAACAACCTTCAAATCCCGGTTTGACAGGAATGACTGTATTTGGTCAAACAATCGACCTGTGATACCATAACCCTGGAGCTTGCGGAGATGGCCGGCATGTCAAACTTTATCGAATGCTTTGGAGATGTCAAGGGCCACGGTACGAGCTTCACCGTTGTTATGGATGGCTTGGTAGACAAATTCAGTGATGGCCGTAAGCACATCGGCAGTAGATCGGGCAAAGCGGAAACCATACTGCTTCTCTGAGAGCAGATCGTGGGATATCAGGTGATTAATCAATTCGGCGTTGATAATGGCCTCGAAGACTTTGCCGAAGAGGGGTAGGAGACTGATAGGACGGTAATTGGAAGGGTCGGAGGGGTCACCAGAGTTCTAAAAGACAGGGACAATGGTTGAGGACTTCCAGCAGTCAGGAAAACAGGACTCCTTGAGGCAGCGGTTGTACAATTTTGAGAGGGCAGGCGCCAGTTCAGGCACGCATTTCTTTAGGACAATGGCTGGTATTCCATCACCACCAGTAGCCTTGTGGTGATCTAGGTTAGAAATAATGCCCAATACCGACGACGGGGTTATGTGCAACCCGTCCAGGAGGGCCCCAGTTCTGGGAGGGAAATCGGGCAAGGGCACACCGGAAGAATATAGCGTAGAATTGGAAGAAAACTTCCGAGCGAAGCACTCGGCCTTGTCAGCAGAGGTGGTCTGGACCTCACACTGATTGAACAGGTGAGGAATGGAGGGCTTGTTATTGTTCAGGACGCTCTTGCAGAGGCGCCAATAATCTCTGGAGCCAAATTTGCTGGATGCAATACGTTCCTTCATACGAGCAGCAAATAGTGACTTGGCATCGTCGAGGATACGCTTACACTCGTTGCGGGCAGAGGTAAATAGACGTCTATTGAAGTCGGACATATCACTTCGAAAACGGTGGAAGAAGTGGTTCCTATGGGCGATGGCGGCTGAGCAAGCAGCTGTGAACCAGCGGGAGGAGCGAGGTTTGACCTTGAATTTCCTGGAGGGGATGAAAGCTTCGATACCGGCTTTAATCCAGGAAGAGAACTCAGAAGCACAATCATGAGTGGGGAGCTTAAATACAGCATCCCAGGGGACATCGCGGAGGAAGTCACGAAACGCGTCCCAGTCCGCCCGTTGGTAGTAGAATGTGGTTCTGGTGGTAGGAGGCTCTTTGCAGAGGGTGGGGCTGAAGGAGATGATAACGGACACTACAGCATGATCGGAGTTACCGATAGGACAGAGCTGCGTGGCACTACAAGACTCAGGGATGGAGGTAAAACACAGGTCGAGGAGTGAGGCCTTACCGTCACGGTTGTAGGCAATACGCGTGGGGAAATCGATTATCTGAGTGAGGGATTGAGAGACTGAAAAGTTGAGAGTATGAATGCCTGCGAGGTCGGTAGAAGCGTTCTTAAGCCACTGGTTGTGATGGGCGTTAAACTCGCCAAATACAAATATGTGAGCGTACGGATGGGCAGAGAGGGCCCTATCTATGCTGTCAGAAATGCCATCAAGTATCCGAGAGTCCTGAGAGGATGGAGAGCGGTAGGGGAAGAAAAGCTAGCTAACGGAGAAGAGATAGCCGGAGACACAAGAACGAATGATCCGGCGATTCGAGAGAGGACTCTCTAGCCAGAGGGAGATGGTCCTTGACGTAGACCACCAGGCCATGCATATATATATATATATATATATATATAAATGAAATAAATCCTATAGAGTCAGGAACAACTTTCCTAGGTTTCACCTAAACGGGTCTTCGGGGTGAGCTGGCTAAAGAGGAAAAGACATGGAACAGTATATATATATATATATATATATATATATATATATATATATATATATATATATATGTATATGTAAAAATGTGTAAGCATATAAATATAAATGTATATATATATATATATATATATATATATATATATATATATATATATATATATATATGCAATTTTGTATATATATTATTTATACATTATATATGCGCGGTACTTACTGGAAAGCGCTCAATATCAGTGATAGACCTAACATATTTATTTGGATTGATGTGAGTTCGTGACTCTGGATTTCACGCTATCTGCGATCGAGACGATATATATATATATATATATATATATATATATATATTGGCAGCTGATCTAAATAATGACCTAAAATCTCCTGTTAAATAGTGAAAGACATGACCTGATTACACTTCCAAAACGAAACTACACTCTATCAATTATCGGAGAGACACCTTTCTGCCTTCCACCAGCAGGACTGATGCTAACCTTCAAAAAAGTGCCTAATTGCACTTTCTGGACTAACGGTTTCTGCCTACACTAAATGGAAAGATTTTATTGTCTCAATTACTTGATTGTTTTCTGGGAAAAGTTAGTTCAATGTTTTGCTGAACATTTTTTCTCCACACAGATCTATCGTGAATCTTTATCAGTCAACAGTGCTGGACAAAAAAAGTGATTCAGTCAAACGTTTGGTAACAAATGTTTATTTTTTTTTTTAAATATTTAGATAAAAAATAAAGTTTTAGAAATATTTGTATATAATTAATGGAAATGATACATTGTCTGCAATAATAAAAAAAATTCTTCAGAAAAAAACTAAAGCATGTTATTTTTTGTTTTTATGGAAAACATTTTTTAAGGTAATTTTTTTGTTTTTAAGCTAAATATTTTTTTAAGGTAAATATGTTTTTTTGTTTTTAAGGAAAATATTTTTTTAGGGTAAACATTCTTTTGTTTTTAAGGTAAATAATTTTTTGTTTTTAAGGAAAATATTCTTTTAAGGTAAATATTTTTTTGTTTTTAAGTTAAATATTTTTTTAAGGTAAATATTTCTTTTGTTTTTAAGGTGACTATTTACTGTACAAAAAAGTGACTCACTTTTTATGCTGTATCAATTATGTACAAATTTAATATAATATTTTCTTAAAAAGTAAAATTGAGTAAAATAAAAACAAAACAAAATTTAATTAGTAATTTATGCTTCCGTCTTTGTTTTTCAGAACTTTGTTGCCTCCACCCTGCATACTACTTATGAGATTTTGGCAGATGTCATCTCCTAGCAAACTGTTCCACTCCAAAATAAAATTTTCAATCAAACCTTCTTTGTTTTGAATGACTTTCTCTCAATTTTATTACGCTCCATAAATTCTCCACTGGGTTTAGCTCAGGTGACTTTGGTGGCCATCGCATAACATTGGTATTTCTTTTGGAAAAGTAATTTTTCATCAGATTTGATGTGTGGCAGTGTCCATTGACTTGCATAAAAATGAGATTTGATTGATCAATTTCCAGTTTTTCGGTAGATGGCATCAAGCAGCTGTCCAATATTCTTTAGTATTGAGTGCAGTTCAGCGTTTTGTCTACTGGTTTGAAAAATCCAGTCCCATTGAATAAGAAGCAACCCCAAACCATAAAATTGACAGGATGCTTCACAGTATTAACTGTCATTTTCAAAGGGTTTTCTTCGCTCCTTCATCTGATTTTAGTTCTTTTGTCTTTTGAAAAAGTTTCAATTTTTGTCTCGAAGGACAAAAGAACATTTTACCAATCAGACTCGGTGAAGGACTTGTAAGTATTTGCACAGGTTAAACGTTTAGCCTTCTGCGTTTTATTAACAGTGGCTTAAAACTTTTGAATAGGCTATGACACCTTCGTTGAAGAGCCATCTGCGTACAGTAGAGGAGTTGATACTTCGAGATCATTTGTCAAGGTAGCAGCAATTTCTGTACTGTTAATTGACAGGTTTTGGTTGATTTCTCTAATGATTTTTGAGTCCGGTTCTCTCATCGATCTTGTCGTTTCTATCCCTGTGTCTCAAAACCCTCGAGACAGTTGATTGAGAAGTGTTGACAATATTTGCAATTTCTCAAGTCGATTTACCAACTTTTGATAGGATAACTATTGCTACTTTAACAGATTGGGGTGTGTGCATATAGCTTTTCATAACAAATCACTAATATTTTTCTTTTATATTCTTATTAACTATATTTTTCTTTTATATACTTTAAAATAATTCTAGAACTTTCTAGAATTTTTTAAAGAATATTCTGGAACAAAATTATGGAAATAAAATTGCAAAGTGCTTTAAAATAATGACACATTTTTTAATGAGTCACTTTTTTGCACAGTAGAAAACTTGTTAAATACTCAAAACTGGTCATTTTTTGTGTTTTTTTTTTAATAATAGTTCTGAATTATTTTTTAATTTTACTAATAATACGTATATTTTTTGATGAAAAAATAAATAAAAAATTATTTGTAATTAAAGCTAAAAAAATAATTGAAGAAATTATTGCTGAGTCATATTTTTTGCATAATACTGTAGCATCATTCCTTGCTTTATATACTGTTCCCTTACTGCTATATATTTAAATATTCCTGATAAAATCCAAAGAAGAATCCGCAATTTTAATCGTACTGACCTGGCATCTCGCCTTCTGTCAGTTTCCCACAGCCATAATGTAACTTCACTGTGCCTTTTCTATAAATACTATCGAAACTGGTGCTTATAAAACAACAACAATATAGCACATATCAATTCGACATTTAATCTCCATCGATCTAGTCCCCCTTCTGAAGCAACGCATTTCATCCAAAGTCGTTTCTACTGATAGAAGGATTCTTCGAACTCCTTTTTTGAAATTGAAAGCAGCCACCTCGCCATATTCTCTTGGACTGCGTCGACTTCTTGAAGTCATGTCCTTTTCAAGTGGGAATTGAGTTTTGAAGAAGAAAAAATCGCAAGGGGCGATATTTGGGCAATATGGTGGTTTTCGAACCTAGCGGATATCGTCATAGGGAAAAAAACAAAAAAAAACAAACTATCCATTGCTCTGATCGCACCACTTCGACGTGGACAGACGACAAACACTCAACACACATTCATTCTAAGCACTACTATAAACAAAGGAAAAGAGCGAAAACATTTAATTTAGTGTCCATACAAAACAAAGGTCAGGATCAATCTGCACCATGAAGCTCCACTCTACGCCCTTTAGTTTCGTAACCATAGCAACAGTCCCGATACCTTTTGATCAAATCTCGTATATACATACACGCGCACCCACCACCACACACATATTATTTTATTATAAGAGATTATAATAAAAACGTGTTGAAATCGCTACACAAAAGCCTTCATGTTTCACTACTATGATTTCGAAAGTTAAAGCGGTGGGGGCATAAGGTCAGAATTATAAATAGATTCGTGGGTATGTCTTGATTAACCAAGTAAAGGTTAGTTTTACTCTAAATAGAAAAGTAAGCTCAGAGGGTGGATGAATTATTTTTTCATGTTATATATATATATATATATTTATGTATTATGAAATGGACAAAGTCCGACAATTATTTAAGACATTCCTGTCGGAGTACGAATATTTTCCATGAAAATTTCTCGGACATTCAGACCGGTAAATGTTGTTTAATACTGTTTATTATAAACAGAGCATTTACTTAAATATTTGTATCTATAAAAAGAATGTATAAACATAAAAATGTCTTAATATATATATATATATATATATATATATATATATATATATATATATATATATACATATATATATATATATATATATATATATATATATATATATATATTACGTACATCATGACGAGCTCAGCGATACTTCATTTTTATTTCTATGCCACTGCGTTTAGTGAAAAACCGCGAAAAAACGAAAAATCGATTTCAGCATGAATCGATTTCAATACAAATTTTAAAATAAAATCTCCCTCAGTTTTCAAGCAATCTAATACAAACTACACTCAATTTTAGCGAACAATAAGTTGATTGTTTAACAGTCATTTTACTTGATAAATGAGTCCACCCATATAGTGAAAACCCGAAAGTTTCTTGATGCACTGGTAAATATCAGTTTTGCTATGGGTGTTATTCTTGTCATAATTCCTGCAGAAATTCGCGATGCCATGTTTATAGGAATTTCCCTCCATTTTCTGTTCATCTAAAAAAGGCATTGTAGTTGGTGTTCTGGTTTTGCTATCTTCTCAGCTTACTAAATCTGAAATATAAAATCAAATCTCAAAAATCAACAAAATTACATACTTTTATTTGGGTTACATTTATACTGGAACACCCTTTAGAATTATATTATTTTACCCGTCCCTCCCCGCCGCTACATATTTATAATTGCATCAATAAGAACATTTGTATAGTCTGAAACGGGTGAAGTCCGTTTAAAGATACAAGATGCATTCTACTAATTTTTCTCAATTTTGTTAAACAATTGCCTGCTATTATTCTGGTATATATTTATATATTTTATATCATCTATCTATCTATCTATCTATCTATCTATCTATCTATCTATATATGTATATATATATTCACACACACACACGGACACACACACATATATATATATATATATATATATATATATATATATATATATATATATATATATATATATGAACATCAATCTTTATTTCAAACATGTTTCCTTGAATATGACGCACAAGGAAAATTTGATTAGATTTTTACTATTTCTTTTAGTATTCGTAATTTTTTCCAGTTTCCTGGGCCTAAGGGTGTGTAACAATTGTCCGTGGTGTATATTATGCCAAATCCTTTTTGACACTTCTTTTGCCATTTCCAAGGAGATTGTTGTTCATACATATATATATATATATATATATATATATATATATATATATATATATATATATATATATATATATATATAGTGCAGGTAATAAATCCGTTGGAATATAATGCAGATGGATCCTTGTAATATCAAATATTAAAACGGATCCTCAAGGAGAGCTCCATATATTTATTATAATATTTATTTGAAATAGGCTATACCCACATCAGGTAATTTTCTTTGCTGTGTAATATATATATATATATATATATATATATATATATATATATATATATATATATATGTGTGTGTGTGTTTGTGTGTGTGTGTGTATACACACACACTCACACACACACACATACATATATATATATATATATATATATATATATATGATAGCGTGTAATGAGTGCTGGTCGTAATAAAACAGTGCTCGACAATAACAGAATAACATTTATAATAATAATAATAATAATAATAATAATAATAATAATAATAATAAATATGCATTTTTTTACCGTCCGATACATGTCTAGGTTCTTATATATATATATATATATATATATATATATATATATATATATATATATATATATATATATATATATATATATATGCCCCTCATCTATTTATTAAAAGGAAATGAATGCTTTTAGTGAGAACGTCTAATGGAATCCCAGTTACTGAATCTTTTTATTTTTTATTTTTCGCAATCATTGCTTTCATCTATAAGGACATTGGTTTCACGCTTAACAAAAACTCATAATGAAACTCACTTTAACATGACACTATTTTTTACTTCTTTTTAAACCCTGGGGCAAAGGAATTTTTTTCCTTTTTTTTACATTCCATGTCTCCTCATATTTGTCTATCTATATAAGAATACTATATACATACATACATACATATATATATATATATATATATATATATATATATATATATATATATATATATATATATATATATATATATATATTAATAACAATCGAATCTGTAATATTTTCTCCTCCTCTCAATCTGCGATTTCTTTTCCATAGCCGTTTGTAAATGTTTTTCTATGATCACACACTAACGTCGCTTCTTTCTGTCAGATTCTCGTATAAAGACCCCATGCTCTTTGGAATGTAATTGTTTTTACTTCATTTGTGTCTTTTTTTTTTCGGAAGACTGATATGAAATAAACAGGAAACGGCCATTATTCTTCATTCGTTTCAAGTGGGCAACCATATTGGGGAGCAATATTAGTCTTTTTATTCACTGATATTTTCATTTTCTTGTAAGGATTCAGTGAATTGAAATGCCAAAGAAAAATAGGAAAAAAAACCCCAAAAAAACTGAAGCATAGAATCATTATATGGAACTTCTTCCAGAGTTTAAGTGCTGTAAGTTGGCAAGTTTTGGTTCTTAATACAAGATCATTGTTTCGCCTTCTTTCTATCTATCTATCTATCTATCTATCTATCTATCTATGTCATTCTTTATCTATCTATCTATCTATCTATCTATCTATCTATCTATCTATCTATCTATGTCATTATCTATCTATCTATCTATCTATCTATCTATCTATCTATCTATCTATCTATGTCATTATCTATCTATCTATCTATCTATCTATCTATCTATCTATCTATCTATCTATCTATCTATGTCATTATCTATCTATCTATCTATCTATCTATCTATCTATCTATCTATCTATCTATCTATCTATCTATGTCATTATCTATCTATCTATCTATCTATCTATCTATCTATCTATCTATCTATCTATGTCATTATCTATCTATCTATCTATCTATCTATCTATCTATCTATCTATCTATCTATCTATCTATGTCATTATCTATCTATCTATCTATCTATCTATCTATCTATCTATCTATCTATCTATCTATGTCATTATCTATCTATCTATCTATCTATCTATCTATCTATCTATCTATCTATGTCATTATCTATCTATCTATCTATCTATCTATCTATCTATCTATCTATCTATCTATCTATCTATCTATGTCATTATCTATCTATCTATCTATCTATCTATCTATCTATCTATCTATCTATCTATCTATGTCATTATCTATCTATCTATCTATCTATCTATCTATCTATCTATCTATGTCATTATCTATCTATCTATCTATCTATCTATCTATCTATCTATCTATCTATCTATCTATCTATCTATGTCATTATCTATCTATCTATCTATCTATCTATCTATCTATCTATCTATCTATCTATCTATCTATGTCATTATCTATCTATCTATCTATCTATCTATCTATCTATCTATCTATCTATCTATGTCATTATCTATCTATCTATCTATCTATCTATCTATCTATCTATCTATCTATCTATCTATCTATCTATGTCATTATCTATCTATCTATCTATCTATCTATCTATCTATCTATCTATCTATCTATCTATCTATCTATGTCATTATCTATCTATCTATCTATCTATCTATCTATCTATCTATCTATCTATGTCATTATCTATCTATCTATCTATCTATCTATCTATCTATCTATCTATCTATCTATCTATCTATCTATCTATCTATGTCATTATCTATCTATCTATCTATCTATCTATCTATCTATCTATCTATCTATGTCATTATCTATCTATCTATCTATCTATCTATCTATCTATCTATCTATGTCATTATCTATCTATCTATCTATCTATCTATCTATCTATCTATCTATCTATGTCATTATCTATCTATCTATCTATCTATCTATCTATCTATCTATCTATCTATCTATCTATCTATCTATCTATGTCATTATCTATCTATCTATCTATCTATCTATCTATCTATCTATCTATCTATCTATCTATCTATCTATCCATGACATTCTTTATCTATCTATCTATCTATCTATCTATGCCATTCTTTATCTATCTATCTATGCCATTTTTTATCTATCTATCTATCTATCTATCTATCTATCTATCTATCTATCTATGTCATTATCTATCTATCTATCTATCTATCTATCTATCTATCTATCTATCTATCTATCTATCTATCTATCTATGTCATTATCTATCTATCTATCTATCTATCTATCTATCTATCTATCTATCTATCTATCTCAGTTTTTTTATCTATCTATCTATCTATCCCTATATTTTAAATTGTCCATATCTATCTATCTATCTATCAATGAGTATGACCAAGACACTCCATTTAAACGTCCATCATAGGACGAAACATGATTTCTAAGACCAGTTTTTTTTATATTTTCCTCATATATATATATATATATATATATATATATATATATATATATATATACAGGGGTTGGAGAAAATAATTGAAACACTTGTTAAATTCAAAGAAAATTTATTTAATATGGAGTTGGCCCTCCTTTAGCCTCACATACAGCTTTAATACGTCTAGGAATGGAATCATACAGCTTCCTGACTTCATCCAGAGGAATTTGCAGCCATTCTTCCATTAACACCTGCTCCAGCTCTTTAAGACACGATGGTGGAGGATAGCGGTTCCTAACTTGCCGCTCCAAAATGCACCACAAATGTTCAATAATCTTGTTATCTGGAGATTGGGGTGGACACTCAATGTTCTCTAGCTCACTTTCATGCTCTTCATACCAATTCTTAACCACTCGAGCGGTATGTATTGGAGCATTATCATATTGGAAGATGCAGTCACCATCAGGGAATAAAGTCTGGGCCATTGGAGGAACATGATCTCCCAAAATGTTCAGGTAAACTTTGCTCTTGATTCTACCATGCAGAGCAACTCTTGGACTGAGACATTTCCATGATATGGCGACCCAAACTATCACTGATCCACCTCCATTCTTCACTGTTGGAAGAAGGCAGTCAGGGTTGTAAGCTTCTTTGGGCTGCCTCTACACATAAATTCGCCCTGAAGTTGGGAAAAGAGAAAAACTGGACTTGTTTGAGAATATGACTTGCTTCCATTGGTCTGCAGACCAGACATTGTGATCTCTGCACCACTTCAACCGCTTTTGAATGTTGCGAGTGGAGAGAAGAGGTTTCCTCACAGCGGCTCTTCCATGATATGCAGCCTTATGGAGTTCACGGTGAACAGTTTTAGTAGAAACTGAACTATTCAGATGGTTATTCAGTCACTTTGCCGCATTTGTCTGATGATTTTTTGCCACACTGCATTTCGATGCACGTCAGTCCCTGTCAGTAAGTTTGCAAATCTGGCCCGAAATGCTATGGTTGCTAGAGGTTTTGCCCTGTTTCTCGAATTGCGTCATAGTTCTTGATATGGTAGCTCTTGAAAAACCAATCAGGTCAGCAACCTTAGTGATCGAGGCTCCTGCCATGCGAGCTCCAACAATTTGCTCTTTTTCGAACTCGGAGAGGTCACGCATTTAGCTTAAATTTTAATAAATTCTAAAAATAAATAAGACAAAGACAGTAAATTAGATAATTAAACGTATTTACAATAGATATAACCTGCAATTACGAAGTTTTATTTAAATTTCTTAATATAATAAGTCTTTGAAATATAGGAGTAGAATTTGCAACTGTTCCAATTATTTTGACCAACCGCTGTATCTATCTATCTATCTATCTATCTATCTATCTATCTATCTATCTTGCGGTGTATTAAAACGGTTTGTGTTCTATCTTGGTCTCGGTAGTGGATGCACACTGCTGATTAATCCCAAAATAGGACGAAACGGTCATTAAGTGCTTTCTGTTGAGGATTCTTCTAGACTCGATCAATCTCTCTCTCTCTCTCTCTCTCTCTCTCTCTCTCTATATATATATATATATATATATATATATATATGCATGATTTTTTTAAAAATCCGACATATATGTATTACTTCAAACTTTATTTTATGGGGACACTCGTGTTTGAGTAGACGTTCCGTTTATTTTAAACATTTATTTTGTATACCGGACTGCGTATTCGAGAAAATATGTCTCTTCTGGCAGGATTCGAACACGCGTCACCCGTTACCGGCGGAAACACTGTTTTATCCGGTGTCCTTTCACCGCTCGGCGGCAAGATAAATAGATATGAATGCTACAGATTAATTTCCTTTTAAAGAGAAATTTACTACACATAAAAATAACGTTTGCGTTATTGAGCCTTTTATCTAAATTATTCACGTTTCTCCGCGATTGGTGTGTGCAGGTGTCGCAATGAATAGAGTCTCGGAATTAAAATTCGGACTACTGAGTTCGAAATCCAATTGGGATTGTTATATTCACTTACTTGCAAATACACTTGGAATAAATATGAATCTATTTACTCCTTCAGTTATGGGTTAATTAATACGGCTTTTATCTGGAAAATCATTATTTTTCTCAAAAGAAATGGTTAATGAAATGTATTCGTTTAAAATAATGAAGTTTCATTTTTTGAAGACGTTAAAATTTTATGTTCTTTGCTTCAAGTGTCCGATTCGAGAGATTGAATCTTTTCAGAATGGGTAAATAAATAAATGAATGCTTCTAAAGGATTATTAAGGACTCGGGCACTTAAAGCAAAGAACAAAATGTTAACGACTTATTTTTAAAAGTCACTCGTTTTCTTTCTTTTTTTGTTACGTGCAGAAATTGGGGGAAAAATAATAAGACTTCATCATTTTAAACATACACGAATAGATACATAAAAAAACTAATTTTTCGCCTTCGATCTGATGATGCCTAAAATGGCAAAAAACCACAGTCGGATATGTTTTTAATGACCTTTTTTCCAGTTGTCAATAATTTATATCTTATTCGTCATCATATACCCACATTTATCACACACATACACACACACACATACATACATACATACATATATATAATATGTTGTTTAATGGAGCTAGAATTATTATTATATCACATATTATTATAATTATATTATGTCACATACTGTTTCCCTTATGCAATTTGATATACATAAAATACTTATAGATAATACTAAAATTATAGATAAACATAGACATTAGACGCCTTAAAATTTTAGAAGCATTACATATTAAAACAAAAGACCTCTTATTAATCGTATAGATTACAATATTTCTGGAAACATCCTACAATGTTTATAATATATTTAAATTTTATAACGTATTCTTCGATCTTTTGGCTTGTATAATAAAAATGTTTTTCACGCCGTCACATGATAAACATCTTCGCCATGCACGTGATAACATCATCGCGTCTTTTGAAATTAAAAGGATTTTAACGTTTATTTAGTTTGTAAACAATGTAACAACATGATTACGCTACAAGGCAAATGTTTTTAAAAAATTTTGACTAAAAAAATTTTGACCCTGAAGATGAACAATGATGTTCGAAAGTACTAGGTTATCGTACGGACAATATTTATTTCGATATCATTTTCAAATAAAAAGTCTCATTAGAAAATATAAGAAAGTTTCAAAGAAAATATGCAGAACGATGTTGTCTTTAACATTCAACACAACATTTTTAAAAGAAGAGTTGCTGCCAAATTACACACACACACACACACACACACACACACACACACACAGACAGACACACACACACATATATATATATATATATATATATATATATATATATATATATATATATATATATATATATATATATATATATATATATAAAGGTTGTTGTTATTACACCAGTATAAAATAATCTTAAGGACAGGGATCATAATTTATTAGTAAAATTGGATACCAAAATATCACGTTTAAAATGTGAAGCACCTTTCGGAAGACACTTCTTCAGAAATAAAATCGTCTGCAAAATAAAACCAAGTAGTTAATAAGAATTTTTTTTCTAACAACTGATATTAAACTGTAAATTACCGAAATGGTGGAGGGAATAGTGAAAAAAATTAAGTTTCTTTCCAGTCAGGCGACTGATATATATATATATATATATATATATATATATATATATATATATATATATATATATATATATTGAACCGATTCTTGAATCGACCACGTGGAACTCCAATATATATATATTTCCAAGAAGATAGAATCCAGGTAGAACTTTTTGAATTTGTAGGTCTGATGAATTGGATCGTGATTACGATTCCAATGTAATAAATTATAACCATGGAATATTAGTGTTTGAGCCTTTTGTATTATATATATATATATATATATATATATATATATATATATATATATATATATATATATATATATATATATATATATATATCTTTGTGTATATACACAGCAAATTCTTTTTTTAGGCAGGCATATCTGATTAAGTAATTCATGGACATTACGACTGCTTATTTTTAGTATAATCCGTTCAAACTCACGGATAACCTTCCGTGTATTAGAATCAAATGATGCAAGTAATATATATATATATATATATATATATATATATATATATATATATATATATTGTCATCCACAGACAGACTATTTCGCTGTATCACAGCTCATCAGTGTGGCTAGACGTCCGGTTGCCTCTGGCTAGAATTGAAAACTGGCTAAATTCGCATCAGTCGGAAATTTTACCCTGAAGCCGTTGGCGCACGGCAGAGAAGAAGGTGAATTTAAGCGTAGTTATTTTTAGATGTCGTCGTTGTTGTCAGACAGAACGCGTTGTTAAGTATTTGCATTCTCGTAGACATTTTCTTCTTTATGAAACGAGTCATGTCGTATATGAAGAGACGTCTCCAGACACCGCTTGATAGGTTAGAAGGGTCCAGAGAATGGAGAGCTCTGGCTTTTTTTGTGGGGATTGGGATGGCTCTTTTCATCTCTTCTGCTCGTCTTTTCGTGAATTCTTTTTTTAAGGATATTGATTTTGCGTGAACTACACTTCTCTAATTGGTTCTTTCTGCAGCTTCCGTTTCCCAATTTTCCGGATCGATTTCCGCCCATCACAAGGTGTTCTTGAACCGATTCTTGAATCGACCACGTGGGACTCCAAGTAGCCTCTTTCCAGATGGGAACTCTGAGAAGAGGATTTGTTTTGTCAGGCGAATGATTTCTTGAAACAAGTGCTACTAATTAACCCATAGCTGGGGAGGGGGCGATACTTAACTTACAGAAGGTTATTAGCACGTAAGGCAATATCACGAACCCAACGGGAATTGGCATCCGGCTCTCCGATTATCAACACCAAGACGTTATCCATTACACCATCCGTATATCCAAGTTTACAGCACCTGGTA
The DNA here is from genome assembly GCA_964036315.1 of Acanthosepion esculentum. Classification (NCBI taxonomy): domain Eukaryota; kingdom Metazoa; phylum Mollusca; class Cephalopoda; order Sepiida; family Sepiidae; genus Acanthosepion; species Acanthosepion esculentum. The sequence continues at coordinate 18,856,554 of OZ038490.1, read as the reverse complement.
TTCCAAAGCGGTTACCCATATAGGAGCTGGCAGACCGCAACGTTGCTTAACTTCCATGATCGTACGTGAACTGATGTTTCAACGTGATATGACCGCAAACTGTTATCATATTAATAACGTCTGTTTTACTCTGTTGACCGCAAAATGGATGCCGTTAGAGTGTAGCTTTCTGTCAATAACTCACAGTTATTTGTGTTTGTTACGAATTGTGGGTGAGTGGGCGTCTGGCGAAAGTGTGTCTGACAGGAGAGTGCACAAGCAGCAGAGATGTATCGGCGAATGAAAAAAATGCAGTAGAAGAATTGCACCGATTGACATTTAGAAACGTTTGCTGAACTTTGCGGATGTGATCACAGGAGGTGGGTAATGCGTTTCAGCAGGGTACAGGAATGTGAGACGCATCCGTCGGTTCAGATTTTTAAAAATGGCGCATGCTTGCTCATTACGGAAATGCATCCTCATTGGGGGTGACTACTAGAACAAAACTAGTAATTGCATAATTCAGATATTGCTTTACCAAACGGAGGTATTATACTCTTTGGACGTGGTTGATTTTGGGAAAGTCTTTGTTTTTATATGAATAATAATAAAGGTTTGGTGTATATATATATATATATATATATATATATATATATATATATATATATATATGTATATATATATATATATATGTGTGTGTGTGTGTGTGTGTGTGTGTGTGTGTGTGTGTGTGTGTGTGTGTGTGTGGTCCTCGGTATGACGATAAACAAAATCCATTAGTAAGGCCTCTGATCGAAAGGTTTTGAGGAGCGTGGAATAACTTTATACTTAATGTTGTTCCTAGGTCCACCCTAACCTGCTATGATAGCACCTGTTAGGGCACCAGCTATGGGAAAATATTTAACCCTGAATCTGGTGTCAAAACACTATCAAAGTATAAAAATACATTTTAATAGTAAAAATACCAGCATTGATTTTTGAAAAAATTATTAGCAATATATTTTTTTAAAAACGTTACTAATGCTACCAAGAAAATTAAATTTCGGCATTAAATAACCCATAAGAATATTATATGCCTATAAAAAGACAAACTATATATATATATATATATATATATATATATATATATATATATATATATATATATATATAGGTGATTGTAAATTGATATATATATATATATATATATATATATATATATATATATATATATATATATATATATATATCAATTTACATTCGCCTGAGGAGACGCATTGGTATGCGTAGAAACACGACTGCAATTGTGTAGCAATTTTTACATGCTGTTTTAATATCCTAAAATAACTATATATATATATATATATATATATATATATATATAGTTGGATTCATGTGAGCATGTAAATATGTAAAAGTTTGTAAAGTATGTTAGGTCTATTTCTGATATTGATCTCTTTCCAATAAGTACTGCGCATATATAATATATAAATAATCTAAATAAAAATTGCATATATATATATATATATATATATAGAGACACACATTTTATATATATATAAACTATGTATATATACATATATAATTTATATATATATATATATATATATATATATATATATGCATGTATGTATATTGTAAATTTCTAAAGAGTTAGAATATAAATACTAACAGATGATAATGATGTATTATGAATTTCAAAGTTTCAGTTATAATAACGTCGTAAATAATATCAAACTGATGAAAGACTGTAGGTCTGGTCAGTTTGATAATTGTCAAATAACCGATAATCTGTTGTTGCTTGGCGCAAGGAATGGCTAGTTAAATTTCACAACCCCAAAACGAAAGTTCTCTCTATTAATCCCCCGAGATACTACTTTCTGTCTCCTATTAGCAGGGCTGATGCAAACTCACAGGAGAGTGACACGTTGTACCATCTCGGGCTAATATAAAATGGGAAGATTATACTGACTGAATTACTAGGTCTGCCGAGAAGGAGGTTGGTTCACTGTGTGGTGCTAGACAATTTTTCACTCTAGAATCTATCTTACATATTTAGAAGTGTACCAGTCATATTTTCTTCATCAAGTCTACAATTCGACCATGCTTTGAATCTTGCTGCCACATATGGTCTGGTAACTCCTGCTAAACTGATTTTCCAAGCGTAGCTTGGATGTGGCGCAAGGCCGAAAGTATGGACACCCAGTGAATTACTCACTACTCAGTCGTAATTGTTCTAGTGAGACAAGCTTGCTAGCATTACAAGGCCTCGAGGTGTCCCTGGTAACTCCTGCTATACATTTAGATTTTCATGATTCTTTTTTTTTGCTCTTCTCTCTTGTAAAACTCTCTTCCGCCTCTATGCTTTCCAACCAAGTTTGATCTTCAAAAAATTAAATCCAATGTCGAACGTTATCTCCTATCTTCTTGATTACTGTACATCTATATCTATAATTCTCTCTTTTCATTTTTTTCTGTTCTTTCTCATCAGAGTAACCTGTTATCTGTTATGTCTTTATGACTTTGCTACCTTGCTTGGGGTGAAATGATGCAGTAAGATGGAAGATAAGTGTAATGCCATTTATGCATTCATTCACTCAATCGGGCAGTGCATATCTGTAAATAAGAAACACTATTTTCTTATATAGTGTATACAGCCACCACCATTTCACGTAGTCTCACGTGGCATTTACCATCATAAAAGTACTTGTATAAAAGATAAAAAATTATAGAAGGTTTCATATCCAACTTAAGCAACCATCCACAAAGAAAAAATAACTGATATTTGAGGCTCCACTTTCTTGAAGTACTTATTATTCTTAACAAATTATTGACCATTCAAAACGTCTTTCGATGTTGGGAGCATAGAGCAACAATCTGAAATGTGATGGTAATTAAACAAACAAACAAACAAACAAAAAATGTTACAATTTATCTCTCAGGAGACAATTTTCTTTTTTACCCTCTGCCGCGAAGATGTGAGTCGAAAACTTGAGACAAAACAACATTAATTTTTTAACAACACTTTTCTATAATAACAAAAACGAGAAAATCCGGAGATAATTGCTGATACCTCCTGACTGAAAGATGAAACAAAGTCTCGTTTACGAAACTCTGGAGTAGAGGTATTGAATATAACATCAATCAGCTAAGCAACAAATTGTATAATCATATGAATTTTAGACAGAAAAGTAAATACTTATAATTTATTTATTAACTATAATTTTTACAAGAAATGAATATGTGAGAAAAGCTTGTAGCACGAGGTTTGAATTAAAATTCGATATGGGCACGAGATTTTGCTTTCAGCTACACAAGCCGTTCAGGAATCACGTCAACTGATTTCACCAGGAACTCATGTGGTATGGAAGACATAACTTCTTGTATTCGCCCTTCAGGTTCTCCCAGAGTCTTGTTTTGGTATAGTAGACTTACTCCCTTAACCGACCCCAAAGAAAAAAGTAAAAAAAAGGGTGTTAAGTTAAGACTATATAAGTTAATATTATATATATATATATATATATATATATATATATATATATATATATATATATATATATATATATTAGTTGGATTGATGTGAGTTTGTGACCCTGTGTTTCAGGCTTTTGCGATCGGTTTGTTAGTCTGACGATCGCAAAAACGAGAAACCCAGAGTCAAAAACTAACATCAATCTAACTAAATATGTTAGCTCTATCAGTGATATTGAGAGATTTCCAATACTACCGCGCATATATAATATATAAATGATATATATAATAAATTGCAAAGGGCCCATCGACGT
>OZ038490.1:18797811-18847811 GCA_964036315.1 Acanthosepion esculentum | reverse complement strand
GCCATGTGTGATACACGCTTAGGCGATCATGTTTCTTTCAATACATGACTGACTTTTCCCAAGGTTTATAATACGTAAATGAATGTAATGGATTCGACTGGAATTCAAACTCGGCTCTCCGATTCCTCAATCCGTGCCGCTATCTATCACACCACCGTTCGCCACTGTTATATATAACAAAAACTAAAAAAAAATTCCGGAAAAGAAACTCACACGTTATTTTTAATTATCCGTCTCGTTGAAAAAGGCGTGTTCGAACATTCCGATTTTTAAAATCTCAACTATCAATATTATAAATTTTGCTGATTTTTTCTCGAATCCCTTTCATCGGTCTATTATATCTACAAACACAGATATGCATATATATATATATATATATATATATATATATATATATATAGATATATATAGATATATATAGATATATATATATATATAGATATAGATATATATATATATATATATATAGAGAGAGAGATATAAAAGTGAATATTGAAGTCAACACTTAGAGGCGACCGGCTGTTTCATGCTAGACGCAATCGTCAGGCTACGAGTGTTGTTATTTCTTTCTCGTCTATTTATATATACAGGTCAGTGGTTTATTGTGGGTAGTCCTATTTAACGGTTATTTTGTCGGAAGTCGTTTATTTGTTTATTTATTTATTTGGGTTAAATTATTTTGCTTGTTTTTATTTTATTTTATTTTTATTTTTATTATACTTTTAATTTTATTTTTATTTCTTATCTTATATATTTATTTTTATTTTAATCGGTGTTTTATTAGCGTAGTAAAAATTTGTTCATATCGCTTATTTAATAGATTTGTTTTGGTTTGGGAAGATAATTAAAGTTATTTATTCAATTTTGTGGTTGATTTCTATAGTTTATTCTAATTATTATTTTGGCGGGAGAAGTTTTTAATTTGTTTATTACTTCATTTATTTATTTGGATTGATTATCTTTACTTGTTTTTTCTAACGTTTAATTTATCGGGAGCGGTTTGTTAGTTTGTATATTTATTTGGATTAATTTAGATTAATTTTACTTGTTTTTTATTAATTATTTATTATTTATGTATATAGTATATATTATTATATATATATATATATATATATATATATATATATATATATATATATATATATATATGGGTGGGCGTATATTCCATCTTGTTGACAAAATGTTCCATATTTTTTTGTTTGAAAGGGTAAAGGAACTGTCCACATTTCGTGTTCGTTCTTGTTATGTTTCCGGCTTCGGTTATTAAATTTACATATCTCATTCCGTTCATGTCTATTTATGTAAATGTTCATGTCTACTGCTGCACTCACTCACCTCTGTGCTTATTAGTACCTATTATGTATTTGTATGTTTCATCAATTTGATATTCTTCTACTTTGCTGTTTATTTTTTAAATACCAACGTAACCCAAATCGCTATGTGACTAAAATGATAAATTGTAAAACGTTACGTCTTTCAACATCAGCTGACCGTTTGTATTATCTGTTTTGTTTTAACCAGGCTTAGCATTTAATGTAATAAAAGTTTCGATTGGAAATCTGAATTGGCACTATATCACCAAATGTTGCCCTGAAGTCTTGCCGAAAGCAACGGAGAGAAAAAAAGATTCTAGGCGATTGTAAACATTCATTATTGGAGATTTGAAAGGACAATAGATATCCGATTTACAATTACAACTGATCGGAGTCTCGATTGTGTAAATCCAATAAAGAAAATTCCAGCAACACTTACGAATGGTTAAACAGTGAAATAAATAAAATGACAAAAAGCAACTGAAAATTCATAAAGAAGCACTTGATATAAAAATATTCGAAATTCTCCTCATTTAAGCAGACATATTTCTGGTGTGTCTCTTCCTTCCTTTTTGGAAATTGAAAAGAAAATTACTTGAAAAAACTTTTAAAGATGGTGGGGTGCTGAAAAATTTGTCGAAAAAATGAAGAAGAACTTCCAGTTTTAAAAAAAATAAAAAAGCAAATAATGTAAAAAAAACAAAACAAACACCATTTTGTTTCTGCGTCAGATTTTGGGGAAATAATTCGAGCGAAGAAATATCCCATCGAATATTTCTGATGAGATTAACATTTATTGTTGGCCACTGACATCTTGCCTCCTGATTGTCACTGTATACCTATTTTGAAATCCCTATCAATGCGTTTGCATTATACAAATAATAGTCATATTCTATTAGTTTCATTTATGACATCTGACAATCCCTTTTCTAATTTTAACGAATTTCTCCGAAAAAAAAATTACATGATGAACAGGTCTATTTTATCAGTAATGCTTGCCTGCATTACTGACCACTGATAATACCTTACTTTCTGAATTTCGAGGAATTACGATTTATAAAGAAATTAGCAGTGTATTTACGCTATCCTTATTCAATCAGTAATACCTATCATTAATTCCTTGCATCTGACAAAACCTTTCGTCCAGATATAAATACATTTCTATAATAATATCATTAGTAATGCATTCTTGTTATACCTACACGACATTTCAAAAGTTTGAGGACACGCCTTGTTATTTTTTTAAATTGGCCCCCAAAATCGTAGTTTTGTAGTTTAAATAGGAGGAATTTTTTTATAAATGCTTAAAAAAGTGATTTTTTTATTAGAAATTTTATTATGACAATAAGAAAAAAAATATTTTATTTTATATTTTTCTAATCGAGTTCATGCTATACAAGGCAGTAAGTCACTGAGACACTGGGTGTGGCAGGGTTAGAAACAGAAATATTTCTAAGGAGCTATTTTCCTCAACAACAATCTTGTTTTGTTTTTTTTTCATCTTCCCAGCCGCTGCATTCCTGACTGAAGATTTATTCATGCCTACGAAAATACGCAGAAAACGTAAGTCCTTCATTAGGATTGTATACCAATTCTTATATGGTGTTTTGAACAGCGTCTCTCATAAGAGACGTTGAATTTTTGTTGTTGTTGTTTTCTTCAGAATTATATCCAACAACTTCCGTTGCTGTTTTTGCAGTTCTCGCCACTGTTGTTGATGTTCTTGCTGTGGCTGTGGTTGCTGAAATTCAAATGTCGAAGCCAAAATGTGTTCCATATTCGCAAGAACACGTTGTTTTTCTACACCTAAGATAACATTTTTTAAAAACCAAAGTTGTACAAATACTTGTCGTCATCCTTATCCTTCTTGCCGAAGAAACAAATATATTTCCGTAGTTGTTCACTCAGGATGAGTTTCCCAATTCCTTGTCACCGCTGTTATAACCGCACTTTTTAGCGGCTTCCGTTTTCTTATCTCTGACCTGAAGTTTTTTTGTTTTTTTATTTTTTATTTATAGTTATGGACTAGTTTATATAGCTACCGGACGTGTACTATTTACTCCACAACACTATCTCACAATGTTCATATTTCTCAACATTTTGCTATCTATCTATCTATCTATCTATCTATCTATCTATCTATAAATATATATATATATATATATATATATATATATATATATATATATATATATATATATTTATATATATATCACCACCAGCTCTCTCTTTCTCACTGAATCTCAATTCATGTATATCTCTATTTGAATATTTTCAAATCTATCTATCTATCTATCTATCTATCTATCTATCTATCTATCACTACCTGCTCTCTCTCTCTTTCTCTTTGAATCTCAATTCATGTATATCTCTATTTGAACATTTTCAAATCCATCCATCTATCTATCTATCTATCTATCTATCTATCTATCTATCTATGTTCATATTTCCCTTTATTTCAGTCTTTTCATACCCATCTAGCTAGCTATCTATCACCATCTCTTCTTATTTTCTCTCTCTCTCCATCTCAATTCACATGTATCTATATGTGAACATTTTCAAATCTATCTATCTATCTATCTATCTATCTATCTATCTATCTATCTATCTATCTATCTATCTATCCTTTTATCTCAATGAGGTCCAAGAACAAGCTTCTTTTATATTGGAAACCGATACACTTTGAGTTAATTCTTTGAAGTTCATCTATAATGTAGCTCATTGATGTGGACCGACGGTTGTTCTTTGAGCTGCATCTGTGGTCCCAAGCAAAATTGTCACACTGAGAGTTAATGATATTGTATGCTTGAAGAAATGAATCTGTTGAATTGTTTCTGCGTTATTACGTTCAAAGAAAGTTTACGGTAGATGGTGCTTTGTTGCCTCGTAGACTAGGTTACATTTGTCATTCGTAGTTAGTCTTCAAAGTTTAACGCGTGTAGTAGTGAGCTAACAGAGAGGTGTTTAACAGTGGCAGGATATTCATATCGTTAGTACGCAGATATGATTCTTACATATGGCGAATGGTAATGGACACGAGGCTGCACGGCTGTATCAGATTTCGTTTCCAGATCGAAGGCAGCCGAATCATCCAACCTTTGCTACTGTTTATCGTCGCTGAGACAGGATCCATGGCACCACAAACTATCGATCGACGCAGACCAACACCAGCTCGTCCGCCTGAACAATAATGTTTAATAACTTAATAAGCTTAATAACTTAATAAAACTTAATAACTCAAAATCGAAGGATTTGCGGGCATATATTTATATGTAATTTGTTCTTGTTTTGGTTTTGTTTGGTTTGTTTTACGGCATATCACCCTCAATGGGTCATTTAATGCCGACAAGTTTTTTATTGTTGGTAATATTTTTTTACAAAATGTATTGTTGGTAATATTCTTTTAAAAAATGCATTGCTGCTAATATTTTTCTTTCAAAAATGTATTTTGTCAAAAATGTATTGGCGGCAATTTTCTATGCCAAAAATGTATTGATGGTAATTTTTTATGTCAAAAATGTAATGCTGGTAATTGTTTTTTTCAAAAATGTATTGATGGTAATATTTATTCCAAAAATGTATTGATGGTAATATTTTTCTTTTAAAAAAAATGCTGCTGGTTTCCAAAAAAATGTTACTAGTATTAAAACCTATTTTTATATTTTCATAGTGATTTGACCCCTTTTGCGGGGTGGTTAACTATTTGCCCATAGCTGGTACCCTGACAGCTGCTACCAGCCCGGGTCATGGTGGACCTGGGAACACCAGCAACTAATGCTCCTCAAATCCTCCTCATCAGAGATTGTGCTGTCGAATGTAGTTGATTGTCTTACCCAGGACGGTCCTTGTTTTGGTATGAGTACCTGATGTAGCATAACTACGGAAGATAATTGGTACCCACCCATTCCCATAAATACAGTAGCGAATACTGTATGTATGGGTCTGCGGTCTGCAGTTGTAGATTCATTGCGGAATTCACTTGACGCTCTTCTAGCAGTTGACTACTTCTTCTACGCGCCGCTGGCGAATCTTATATGTGTTGTTCTTGTCCTAAGTATTATCGTATATTACCAACCTTCGTGTGATTATTCTATTCAGTAACCTTCCCTAGGTTAGGTAACCAAACATTATAATGAAGACCAAGTGAAAACTAGGCTTTACCAACGCTCAAAGATTTACGGGTAACGGTGAAATTCAATTTAAACTATGGAGGATGCTAAGTGATATAATTTAACGCCTAATAAACGAAAGTAAGTACATTTAGTTATTACTGAATATTTTTCTTATTTGTTTATATTTAATTATCCAGGCGTTAAATGGCTCTTCGGGGTCGGATATTCGATAAATGTTATCGTCTTTATCGAAGAAGATTTATCGAACAGCTAACCCCATCTAACGTTTTGACGTGAAAATACACAATCGATCAATGAGATAAATCCATTGAATAATTATTGATTTATTGAATATTAAAGCTCTGGTTATCTACTGATCGTTTTTGACTGAAGTTCTTTTGACCTAAAAAAGACGTGAGATTCTAGACATTTCTACATATTTTTAATAGGTATGCTGTCTCCTGCTTATTAATGTAGAACGTACGTGTGATCGTGGCACATGCAGACCCCCACACCCAAATATATAATGTATACCTATCAACGCGCTATATTATTGGTTTGATTACTTAAGCAAGTACAGGGTGTCTATAAAGTCTCTTTACAATTAAACATTTTATTACGAATGCAATTAATGAGATATCGTATTCAGAATTGTTCTATGTACTCAGTAGTTACCAAAGTTTTTAATCAGATTGCATTTGTCTATATCAAGTATCCTGTTGATGAAAGAGGTACTCTTAAATGAACTTCTAAAATACCTACTCCTCAAGAAAAGGCAGAGTGTGTCATGGTTTATTGAAACAAGTTTGGATACGTAGACCCAGCAAACTACAGAACATGAATTCCCCTCCCTCGGTTAGACAGTAAGATAGACTACGCGTTAATCCCTGATATAAGGAAGGGAAAGGAAACTAGGAAAACTATTATTAAATGTAGATTATGGAGAAGAAAGAAAGAAAGAAAGAAAGAAAGAAACAAACAAACAAACAATGAAAGAAAGAAAGAAAGGATGAAAAGATGAAAGTATAAAAAAGAGAGATTGGATGGAAGTAAAAGAAAGAAAGAAAGAATGAAAGAATAGATGGAAGTAAAAGAAAAAGATAGAAAGGATGGATAGAAGTAAAAGAAAGAAAGAAAGAATGGGTGGAAGTGAAAGAAAGAAAGAAAGAAAGAAAAAAGAAATGATGGATGGATGAAAGTAAAAGAAAGTATGAAAGAATAGATGGAAGTAAAAGAAAAGGATAGAAAGGATGGATAGAAGTAAAAGAAAGAAAGAAAGAAAGAATGGGTGGAAGTGAAAGAAAGAAAGAAAGAAAGAAAGAAAGAAAGAAAGAAAGAAAGAAAGAATGAAAGAAAGAAAGAAAAAAAAATGATGGATGGATGAAAGTAAAAGAAAGAATGAAAGAATGGATGGAAGTAAAAGAAAGAAAGAAAGAAAGAAAGAAAGAAATAAATAAATGATGGATGGATGAAAGTAAAAGAAAGAAAGAATGAAAGAAAGAAAGAAAGAAAGAAAGAATGGATAGATGGATGAAAGTAAAAGAAACAATGGATGAAAGTAAAAGACAGTTCATAAAATGAATAGAACAGGGTGTCCATAAAGTCTCTTTACAATTTAAAAATATATTACAAAGACAATTAATGAGATATTTTAATCAGATTTGTTCTATGTACTCGGTATTTATCAAAGTTTTTAATCACATTGCATTCGTGTATTACAGGTAACGTGTTCATGAAAAAGCTACTCTTAAATGAACCCCTAACACCCCCAAACCGGTGTATTGGAAGGGATGGCCCAATTCCCTGGACACCTCGTTCACCAGATATCACTCCCAGGACTTCTATCTATGGGTAACCCCAAAAGACATGGTGTATCGAACAAAGATACAGAACATCATTGATCTAACGCAAAAGATCACTAATGCCATTGCCACCATTGATGAGGCTAGGCTACAGCGAACATGGCAAGAAATCGAGTACCATGTTGATGTGCTTCGTGCAACTAATGGTGGCCATATAGAGGTGGACTAAATTAGTTAAAAAAAAACAATTTCCACATATTTGTCTGTTCATTTGATTTTGTAATAATGTTTTTAAATTGAAAAGAGACTTTAGAGACACCTTGTATATTAAAATCTTTTATTCCTTTCCGAGAGGAACCTATGGCTTAGTGAAACTGCGAGTAATCTATCTGATGAGTTTCGTCGAATGGATGCGTACAAAGTCGAATGGCAAAGAGTCAAACTTAGAGTAAAAGAAAAAAAAGGCTGCAGGGATTTGTGGAGATCCATAATCACCGATGTCCGGAAAAGACATGATGCAGCAAATCTGAGAAAATTGAAGCAATAATCACGCGACGCGCTGTCAGTCATTTCCAGCACTAAGATTTTCCAGTAGTAGGTTCAGTAAAAATATTAGAGATACCTCTTATATACGAGCTTTTTTTTCCAGATCAGACATGGAAAAGAAATGACAAAATCTCCGACAGAAGGTAGCGACGGAGCGTGAGAAGAAAGGACTAAGCATAAACAAGAAGACAGAATGCATGGTCCTCTGTAAAAGGATGAGCCCGAAATACGATTTGCACGTCGGGAACACTAGAATCAGGCAGGTGCGGAAGTTTAAATATCTGGGAAGCGTTTTGACATAACGGTAAGTCCAACACTGAGATCCGTAGATCTATTGGGATGGCCAAGGACGCATTCCAAAAGCTGGGCAGGAGGATTTCTTTGTTAACAAAGAAAAGAATACTGAGCTCTTACGTGACATCTGTCCTTCTTTACGGTAGCGAATATTGAACGATTGCCTCAAAGAGGAAGAAGAGACTCGAGGCGATAGAGATGTGGTTCTGCAGAAGTATGTCATGGACCGAGCGTGTGAGCAACGGTGACGTCTTAGAGAGGATGTAAACAAGGAGGAGGCTTATAAACGTCAGGAAGAGGTAGCTGAAAATTCTGAGACACATAACGAGGATGAAGGGCCTGGAGAATCTGATACTCACGGGTCGAATAGAGGGAAAGAGAGACAAGGGAAAGCAACGCGTGACATACCCGGCGGGCTTAAGCAAGTGGATGACAGAACGTGGTCTGGGAGAGGAGGAAGAAGAAGGAAAGAACTTGTTGAGACCTGCAAGTGATAGAGGGAGGTGTAGACCCATGATCGCCTACGTCCTCAAAAAACCTGGCACATAAAAGAAAAAATTATAGACATTAATTTGCCCATATACTGCTGTAATGCACGATCTCGCGTTCGTGCGACCTCCAAATTTTCACTTATATAAAATGATTTTATCATGTATCTCGTGTATCATGTAAGTTCCTGTTTTGAGAGACCAAATTACAATAGACTAAGTTTTTTCCTCGATATATTTCATCCTATCTTCTAGTTAAATAAGTTAAAAAATAAAAAAAGAATGACAAATACCAGGTGAGGACTATGATAATATAACGGGAGAAGATAATATATGAATTTTTAAGGAAAATTACCGACAAATTGAACAAAAATATTTGTTGTCACGCGGACTTTATCGTTAATGTGTCCGTTGATGTAATTACAAATATGCTTGAAGAGGAGGGAACGCGAAGTTTTTAAACATTTTAATTCATATTCTTTGTATCCCTGTGTATATTGACCAGCCAATTGCGACTAGTTTCTTTTTGAATTGGCATTTAGGTTCTTACATTTGCCTTAACTTGGCAAATCTTCTATTATCGATATGCGGTATGCTTACTAATAAGCCCTATGAAAATATAAAGAAAAAGAAAAGAATACGAAACGTTATGACCGAGACTATATATATATATATATATATATATATATTTAAGTAATGAAATGTTTGGTAATCCGTGTGGATAATTCCACAGAGGATGTAATCCAGAGAACTCAATGTCAAAAGAGAGCAATTATTAATTCAATTTGAATAAAAACAGACAACCTTAACAGTCCATTGGTTACAATTTATTTCCCTAGGCATGTGGTTTTTACCTGGTTAATCAGACTACACATTAAAACGTGAAAAAAAGGTTTTAAATTTACATATAATTTTTATACACTTTTGAGGGGTAGTTTTAAACTGATGTAATGTGCTACAGAGAGACGGGAAGGAGGGGTATGACAGATATGAGCGAAATTAGAGAGGAAAGGGAGAGATAGGAATAATTTTAAATCTATTTTTATTAAAATACTTAAGAGTAAGGGAGGGAGTAAAGGCCAGACATTGACCGAGTTAATAAGTCATCTCACAGGAAACGAGATAAAGAGAAAAAAGAGAAGTAAAGATATAAGAAAGCAGAAGTGGAAGTAGGTGTGAGAAAGAAAGGGGAATAGAAAGTGTGGAAAGAATAAAAGAAAAAAGGAAGAATAAATTACCATATATGGGCATATTGCGGTTAATTTGGACAAAACACAGACTTATAAATTTAGCAGTTAACGTTTCATATTAATTTAAGCACATATATATATATATATATATATATATATATATATATATATATATATATATATATATATATATATATATATATATATCAAGCATTTCACCCCAAACAAGGCGGGCGTGCCACTAGCATGCAAAGGGTTACAGAGAATAGTAACAAGAGTAAAGAGGCGTGGTAGAGGAAAGGATGAAGAGAAGGATGGGGAATTAGTTTAAGGCTTCTGGAGATGTCGATTGACATTGCATTTGAATAATTGAAGCTTATAGTTATCAGGGAAGTAAGTTAGGAAAAGGGAGTTGCAGAGGCGGGAAGTGCGAGACATGAAGCTATTGGAGTAGAAAAGACAGGTACATTTAACAGTTTCGAGTTGAAAGGGTGGGTCTGAGGTTCCAGCCTAGTAGCTCGATTAAATTCAAGCACTTTGGGAACCAGCGAAAGTACCAGTTACCGTGAAAGTATTTGTAGAAAAGACAAGGAAGCGAAGTCACATCTGTGAGAAAGTGACTGTAGACGAGATGCCGGATAAGGATCAATCCCATTGCATATCCGTCTCTGGATTTTGTCGAGGACATTGAGACGAACAGCGGGGGCAGCAATATTCCATGCAAGGACGAATGGTTGATTTATAGAATATACAAACTCATCTATAAAAAAATTTTAAAAGTGAAAAAAATTTCAATGTCTCTTATCATTCGTGCGCAGATATATAATATATATAATATATATAAAATATAATATATAATATATATAATATATAATATATATAATATATATTATATATATATAATATATAAAATATATAATATATATAATATATATAATATATAATATATAATATATATAATATATAATATATATAATATATAATATATATTATATAATACATAATACATATAATATATAATATATAATATATATATTATATAATATATAATATATATAATATATAATGTATATAATATATAATATATATATAATATATAATATATGTAATATATAATATATATAATATATAATATATATATTATATAATATATATAATAAATAATATGTAATATATAATATATATAATATATAATATATAATGTATATAATATATAATATATAATGTGTATTACATAATATATAATACATTGTTAATTCTTTTTATTGCAGAAGTAAAATATTTAATATAGAATTGCATTTAAAATAAGCAATAAAGTTATCGTTAGCTGTGATACAATTTTAAAACGGGACTAATTTTATATATATATATATGTATATATATATATATATATATATATATATATATATATATATATATATATACACACACACAAACACACACACACACATATATATATATATATATATATATATATATTAAGGATTTTGTCTGAAATTGCTTTGTGAGAAGGTCGTAATCAGTGTGGGTCTCATTGTTAGAAATGTCTATAATCAGTCTGTGAAGTGCAAATTACATTGGCGGCGTATACAGAAACAGATAAATCATTACGAAGCATATAAAACCTGATCCTTTAATGGGACCATCTTACTAAAAAATGTGTATGGAAGGCGCTAAAGAACAAAATAAAGTATAGATCAAAATACGACTACTGTATAGTCGACATACGAAAAATATATAAAATCGGATCCTAAAGGATTGGCAGAAACATTTTTTTCTTCATCCATATTTACGTTTAAGTTCAGTTTTCGACATGACAGCCATTTTCTAGAAGAGGCGAGAAAAAATGTAATCTCCTAATGGAATTTCCATGGAAAATATTTCACATCGCTAAAAAAGAAAAATGTTTCAGGAGAAAAGAACATTTCAATGTTACCTAAATTCGTTCTGTAAACACTTAGCACTTAATACTCGGTATAATTCTCTTTTTTTTCATCATCATCATTATTATTATTATCATCATTATTATTATCATTATTATTATTATTATTATTTCCTTGGATTTCTCTTGTATGCAAATTTCTTTCCGGATCCCAACCCGAGACCTAAGGTCAGAAATGGCTTCATGGCATGAAAAAAGTCCCTAAGATCACACACATTGTACATAGATAAAGCGCTTCGTAATGTGTGAGCAGACGTGTGAGTACATTTTTTTTGTATTTCATTAAGGCATGTGCTATCAGGAATCCGTTCAATGAGTCTATCGGAAACTTTATTATTATTATTATTATTATTATTATTATTATTATTATTATTATTATTATTGTTATTGTTATTATTATTCATGTCGGTAGGTACACAGTCATCACACCGTATCCCACCAAGACACTTGAGGTAACAGATGGCTTGTCATGAAACAGCTTCGTCAGCAAATAGTAATCCAACTAGTACTGGCGTTACTTCTGTTGTTGAGGAAGCACATATTCATGGCACATTTACACCATGTACACATAGATAAATTTAATGTATGATATTCATTAATTATAGAATGGTTTCTGAGTACATAAATTATTTACAAATCAAGATAATTACAAACTTAATATAAATTTAAATGATATAAATTGACCACAAATAACAACCTATAACCTACAATATAAGCAAAAATACTTTAAAATTCACAACAATGTTCTCTATAAGATGCAGCTGTCATGGGAAGATTATTTTAATTTTCAAGGACAAAATGCTAACTTCCAGGAGAGTAACTCATTCTGCCTTGTCGGGCTAACGCTTTCTGTTGAGATGTAGTGGAAACATTATATTGAAGTTATTTCTACTTCTGCTACTAGGAGACTTAGTTCACTGGGTCAAGCTAGACTATTTTTCTCCTCAGAATCTAATTTAAAATGTTATATTCGTCCATGCATTGAATATTGCTGTCATCTGACCTGGCATCTCGGCTTCCGTCACTTTCCCATAACTTTAATGTAACTACCCTGAGTTTTTTCTATAAATATTTTCATGATTATTGTTCTCATGACTTTTCATCTTTGGTGCATCGACATTACGAATTTCAGCGTTGTAACAGAGTGGCAGCGAGATCTTATCATTTTATATTTCAAATGGCTAAATGTAATCCTAAGTTCTATGCCAACAATTTCCCTCCCACTTTTCGCTTGTGGAAATTTATATCGGCTTCCAGCTTTGATCTTTAATAACTGAAATGTAATATCAGTCGTTATCTTTTGTCGTCTTAAATCCAGTTTATTTCCTGTTCTGTCTGTATTTTTATTCTTTTTAAATACTCTTTCAGACTTAGTAACCTCTTGCGTCTGAGTGGCTTTACTGCCTTACTTGTGGTGAAATGATTAAAATAGGTGTAGTTCTTTTTTAATTTTCTTTGTCAATTCTTTGTTTATCACTTTCGCGCATATACCACTGGAAAAGGTGTGCATCCATTACTTCTCCCCCTAAGTTTAGAGGTAAAAAGCAAGTTAGACTGGGTCTTATAGCCTTGGTTGGCAACCAGTCTACAGAAGGATGTAACGGTGGTATACAATCGGAATTCTTCTGCCAAGTCAGTCATGAATCGAAAAGCATGGTTCACACATCGCCCCTAAGGAAGGAAGGAAGGAAGGAAGGAAGGAAGGAAGGAAGGAAGGCGTAGTAATATTAGTATTTAGTGAGATAGCAACAAGCCAGTAACGTGATGCTAGGATAGAAATATACGCAGCCATTTTACTGATCATGAGAACCAGATTGATAAATGTATATCAGGTTTATACATCACAACCAAAAATGCGCAATATACTTTTCTATTATTTTTCAATCAGTAAAAGTCAAGAGTCACTCAAGGTTATTAATGAATTTTTTCTAAGGGTGTATGTGGAGGGAGTAAGATATGCAAATGATGAGGATATCTAGGATAGATGACACTTGAACCTAGACTTGAAAATGGATAGCAATTAATCCATTAAAGTGTTTTTAAATATTGCGCGCTTCTCAAATAACCTACCTTGAACGAAATTTTATTTTGCTTTAAAACGAATGCTGGACAGCAGCCATTACCGACGAGTAGTAGACGCGTGTCTAACACGATTAGCCCATTGGTGGTAGAGCAAAGAGCAGGTGTCGACACGGGGACAACTGGAAGGCGGTCGGTAGAGGCGGCGGACAGTTCTCTCCCCAATCTTCGTCGAGACGGTCGCTGGACGGTCGGGATTTGCGTGGGGAATAGACCCATGAGCCGACCGAGAGTTGGCAGAGGGCTGCAAAAGCGAGAGAAGAACGACAACCATTCGACGTCTCGGTTTCCACCGCGTGAGACGGACGGACGGACGGACGGACGGACGCGGGGACAGATGCTCTTCATGGATGAAGATGAGAATTGAAGCAACAGAAATGTGGTTTTAAAGAAGGATGCTGAGAATACCATGGACCGAACACGTGGTCACTTATACACATGTTTAACATCAGGAAGAGAGAGTTGAAATTCCTATTGTGAAGAAAAATGGTTTGAAAAATTTGCCATTTGTAGGACAGATGAAGGCAAGAGGGACAGAGGAAAGAAGCCCATGACCTACCTGGAGAGCTTGAGTAAATCACTGGTGGAGTACGGCTTAGGAGGTATAATGAAAAAGACGAAATTTATTAAGTAGTAGTAGTCACCCAAAAAGCGTAAACAACTGAAAGCCTGAATTCACAGTCTGTTCCACGGTGGGTTATTGGATAGCGGCTAGAATTGAGGAATCGGAGAGCCGAGTTTGAACTCGAATCGAATGCATTACATTCTTTTACGTGCTAATATCCTGGGGAAAGGTATGTATCCTTTTCTTCTCTATGGGTAAATAGCAGGGCAGACCGTGTTCTATAGCCTTGGATGGCAACTGGTCTACCGCAGAAAGGAATGGCAACAGACTGCGCGAAAAAACTACCTTTCAGTCATGTATAAAAAAAAAAGTGATCGCCTAAGCGTGTTTCCCGCATGACACAACTGACTGACTGACCTGCTAATGCCCTTGGGAAAGGTATGAATCATTTCCTTCTCACCCCACCTATGGGTAAATAGCATAACAGACTGGGTTCTTTAGCCATGGATGGCAACTGGTCTACCACAGAAAGAAATGCCAACCTACTGCGGGAAAAAAATCTGCCTCGTCAATCATATATTGAAAGATACATGATTGCCTAAGCGTGTATCACGCATGGCACATAACTGACTGATATTCACTTACGTGTTAATACCCTTGGGAAAGGTATGAATCCTCTGCTTCTTCCACCAGCTATGGGTAAATAGCAGGACAGACCGGGTTCTATAGCATTGGATAGCAACTGGTCTACCGCAGAAAGAAATGGCAACCTACTGCGGGAAAAAATCTGCCTCGTCAGTCATGCATCGAAAAGATACAGGATCATCTAAGCGTGTATCACGCATGGCACATAACTGACTGCATATTCTCCGTACAAATCTGATTTGGCACCGTCAGACATGTTGATTTTTTTCCGAAACAACTTGCCTAATGTGTGGGATTTTATTTCTAAGAAAATGTTGGAAAAATAACGGTTAACCCTGGACTTGAAAAGGCTACGATTGTATTGGTTGAGTCAGCATAAATATTGGAAGCTTCAATTAACTGTTTGTGCCCATCCCTCTTACAAACGTAAGGTGACACCATCAGGCATATTTTCGTTTCTGAAATTGAGAAAGCCTAAAATGGGTTTGTATACTAATGGCGCAAAAGTCAGCCATAAATTTCCTTCATGGAATTAAAAAAAATAAGATAATATTTGGGAAAATATTAGGACCTTGTGCTGGGCTGTTTTCAAAAGATGGTGTTTCCAGAACTGCGTGCGTGTAGTTTAGGATGGTAATGTCTCTATGAGGAAATACTAAAAGCAAACTTGAAATTCAGTGTATGTCATGTCGTCGAAGTGTAAAGAACTTTGTTTTTCATAGTGTTTAACACTTCGGATTTCGTGCCAGACAAAGTGTATTTGCGGTTAATTTTACTGCACTATTTTATTAAAAAATATCTGCAACGGAAGCACACGGAATTCTTGTTGAGTGTAAAGGCGACCATGCTCTGTCGGAAACAACATGAAATGTTGGTTTAGACGCTTCAAAAATAATGATTTTGATGTTGAAGATAAAGAACGCTCTGGCGCACCGAAAAAAATTGACGATGAAGAATTGGAGACATTAATTGATGAAGACTCATTTCAAGCGCAAACTGAACTTACAGAATCATTAATAGTTGATCACACAAAACTTCCGAAACATTTGAAAGCATTAGGAATTATCCAAAAGCAAGGACACTGGAAGCCGTACGAGTTGAAGCCGAGAGATGTCGAACGGCATCTTGTCACGTGTGAACAGCTGCTTCAACGGCAGAAAAGGAAAGGGTTTTTGCATCGTACCGTGACCATCGATGAAAGGTGGATACACTACGATAACTCTAAGCGTAGATGATCGTGGTGTAACCCGGCCATGCATCAACATCGGCGGCAAAGCTGAATATCAATGGTTCGAAGCTTCTGTTCTGCTTTTGTGAGATCGAAATCATCACGGGAGGTCGTTATCGACTACAATTGATGCGTTTGATTGAAAAAGAAAACGGCCACTATACGAACAGAGACAAGACAAAATTATTTTGAAACATGTCAACGCTAGGCCACACTTTGCAAAACAGGTGAAAGCCTACTTGGAAACGCTTAAATGCAAAATTCTACCCCATCCGCCGTATTCACCAGAAATTGCTCCGTCCGATTTTCACTTGTTCCGATCGATGCCATATGGCCTTGCTGACCAACACTTTCGTTCTTAGGAAGATCCCCAAAAATGGGTCGACTCGTGGTTAGCCTCAAAAGACGTGTCGTTTTTTCTGACGTGGAATTCAAATGCTGCAAGAAAGATGGGAAAAGGTAATGACGAGCGATGACCAATACTTTCAGTGACATGTTTCTTACTAATATTTCTAAATAAAACATTACTTTTCATGAAAAATCAGCGAGAACTTATTCAAGGTACTAATACATAGTATTAAATGGTAATTGTGTTGAAAAATAAAATTCTAGTTTTGAAGAAAAGAAATTCATTTTGATATCAGTTTTATTACTCTGTTTGATATAATCTACTTATTTATGAAAGCGACCGTCATTATTTTGAATGTAAATAAATTTACGTTGATTGTTGTATCTGGTCTATAAATGTATTTAATAGGATTGGAGAAAAATACATTTAATTTTGATACCAGATTAATTCTCCTATCTATACTTGATCTTGCTTATAGGAGTTGAGACAACATATTAATAATATTATATTATTTTAAAAAGAGAAATACATTCACGTCATTTTTATACTTATTCCATCACTGAACTTAAGCAACGTTGAGCCTGGTCAGTACTTAGGTGGGTGACCATTTCGGAATGACGTGCATACAGCCGTATCACCTTGAAACACCGGTTCCTGTACGATCACCGAAGTTAGCCATTTTCGAACCTGGTCAATATCTAGATGAATAACCGCTCTGGGATACTGTTCTTACGCCCATATTACGTTGAAACACCGGTTCCCGTACTGTCTCCGGACATAGGCAATGTATAACCTTGTCAATACATAGATAGATGTCTGTTTGTGGGATACATGGTGCTACAAGCTTGGATGTGCAGGTGGAGTAATTGATAATGGCTCGGAATTGTTAATCGGAGAGTCGGGTTTCAATCCCCGTTGTGTTCGTTATATTAACTTACGCACAAATACCCTTGGGAAAGGTATTAATCCGCTTCTTCTCCCCCAATTAATGGGTAAATTCGTAAGACTTGTATCACTAAAACATCATTATCTCAGAAAAGAATTGTTACGATCTAACAATATTTTCTGGCTTTAAATAGCCCACAAAGAATTGATAAGGCGTAGAAAACGAATCAACCAACCAATTGTTTCACGATTCCATCTAATCTAAAATTTGTTTTATAGTTTTGGAGAACTGTGCTATCAATTACACTTCTGAATTTGGTAGGGATATAAATTTTGTATAGGATTAGACAGTTTACTTTTCGAACAAACTTCATCATTTATAAGGGTATTAAATAAACCTTACTCTGATATGATTTACTTTTTCTATCTGGTTTTAAAAATATTTTATCCACCTGGATACTTATCAATCAGCACTTGCAGTTTTAAACAGAAATAAATTGCTTCATTTTATTATTCTATATTGACTAAGTCTCAACTTTACTTCATCCATCGTAACATATAAGATAATAAAATACACTTTATTGAGACATCAGTTTCATTCCTCTATCTGTTTTAGAACATGTAGTAAACCTGAATTATCAATCAACACTCTAATTGAGAAATACAGTTCTTTTTTATATTAATATCATCATTCAATAAGATCTAAAACTTGAAACAGATTTCTAAAGAATGTGAGTTGAACAAATAATCTGTTTATACAGCATGTCTCAAAAGAATTGGTATCATTTAATGTAAATATTTGAATAAGTATTAGGTCATCCCATAAGTTCTGTCCGAATTTTAACTTTTTGTTAAAATGAACGAAATTTAAAGAGTATTTTATGATGTCTAATGGAGCTGAACATTATTTTTATATTTAGATGCATTTAAACTGATCAAATTTTATTTCAGAGAACAATAAAATTAAATTTTGTTTGATTAAAACCCTGCTAACATGGAAGTACCCAAGAATCATTTGAGGCACATAATGATTTATGTGTTCAAGAAAGGAAACTTAGCAGCCGAAGCTGCTAGAGACATTCACTCACTTTATGGAGAGGAATGTGTGAATGAAAGAACTTTCAGAAGATGGTTTGCAAAATTCAGAGATGGATGTTTCAGCCTTGAAGATGAAGATCGAACCGGACGTCCAGTTGAGTTTGATGAAAAGCTTATTGAAGCATCCCTTGAAGAAAATCCTTCTTTATCAGTTGAGGAATTGGCAGTGGTTCTCAGTTCAAACCATACAACTGTTCATCGTCATCTTCAACAACTTGGAAAAGTTCCTAAACTTGGAAAATGGGTGCTTCATGAATTGCCTGAAAACAACCTCAAATCCCGAGTTGACATCTGCTCTTCTCTACATTCTCGCCAACTTGTTTCACCTTGGATAGACTTGTGACTGGCGACCCAAAATGGATCTTTTATCGAAATGTTAATCGTCGTAGACAGAGGCTTGGTAAAGGGGAAGGACCCCGGCCACATCCGAGAAGTGAACTTCATGGGCAAAAGGTTCTTCTTTCAATCTGGTGGGATTGCCAAGGAATAATCCACTTTGAATTCTTACCACCTAATGCAACAATTAATGCTCAAATATACTGTCAGCAATTAGAGCGTTTGGACCAAGCTTTGAGGAAAAAAGACCTGCTCTAGTGAATCGAAAATGGGTGATGTTTCATCAGGACAATGCGCGACCACACACAGCAAGAATCACGTCACAAAAGATCGAAGAACTTGGTTGGGAGAAAATTCCTCATCCACCTTATTCTTCTGATGTTGCTCCTTCAGACTACCATTTGTTTCGTAGCTTACAGAATCATTTGGAAGAAACAGCTTTTGTAACACAGGAAGAGTTTAAAACTGACATTTGTGAGTTCTTCGAATCAAAGTCAAAAGAATTTTACAGTAATGGAATTAGTAAGCTTGTTAATAGATGGAAGGAAGTCATAGATAATCAGGGAAAATAGATTGTTGATTGAATCTGTAATTAAATGTAACATTTGGTCACTTGTTTTCTTTATTCAAAATTTGGACAGAACTTATGGTCTGACCTGATACATATCCCAGGCAAACGGAATTAAACAGACTTTATGTTGAACAATAAAAGATGTATCTATCAAAATTCGTCAAAGGGGTGTGGACTTTATAACCAATTTCACAAAGCTTCACAAATGTACAATATACGCACCACTTATGACACGACACACGTTAAGTCGGTAGTCCATCATCTGCCGATCACGCTGTAGCATGCCTTGCGTGACATTCTCGAACATTCTCAGTTACTCAGATATCCAAATTTTAAATGATGTAATTATTGGGGGCAGCCTGTATTTTGAAAATAATTCATTTTTAAATTTAGAACCTTTCCTCATGAGATCAAATTTAGTTTATATTTCAACAGCGTTCAAATCACTTAGAGGTTTAAAATTAAATTTGTCTTTTCTAATATTCACCCTATACAAGGCTCAAGAGTCACTCATGGTAGAAGTTGTTGTATGAGCGTTAAGAGTAAAAAGGAAGCAATTTATGAAGATATATGGGAAAGATAGCAGTTATCCCTAGACATTAAAAAGGTTAAAAAATAGTGGTCGAGAAAGCAGTTCGGGTGGAACTTACTCATACACTTATTAATGGAATACGAAGGGAATGAGGATGGTTCAACGTGGTGCACATGGCAGGGATGGCCTTAGCTGTGAGGGTTAGAGTTAATATAACTTAGGAGTTTAAGTCCTTAAGCATTCATTGCAATGAGGTCTCCTGGAGAGAACAACCAGTCATCACGATAGGCGAACATTGAGTGTCTAGTCAGTGATGGTGGAACGTTGCCAGTTTGATTTTTAACGTATTGAATAGGGCAAGCCAATGTTTCCGCCATTGATCTTTTAGAGCTAGGTCGGTGGAGTGATCAGTTACCAGAACTCTGGTTATCTAAATTTTTAAAGGTTCACCCATATGCTGTTGTGTCATCTGCATAGATATTCATCACAGATCGGAGTATGCTCTCAGGCAGAACATTAATATAAAGCGAAACGATGATAGGACCTGGAAGCGAAGCCTGTGGAGGCCTGTGTAGATCTAATTCACAACGGGGGATTGGCCATTACCAACGAAGTTCGTGGATCTATCTCTTAGGAGGGGCTTGATAATTGAGAACACCGGTCTAGTGATTCCCTAGACTGAGAGATTGTGCAGCAACACTCTATGTCAGTCTTTGTCAAAGGCTTTTGATATATCTAATGCGATCGTCCTTGTCATGTATTTATTGACTAAATGCCTCATTGATTCTAAGCCTAATTAAATTCACTGCATTGCACATATCTACGAATGCTTTTAACTGGTCAAAACTGAAATAAGTAGAGGACGATGTAAGTAGTTAATGTCAAACTTAGAGAGAAAGGTGAAACTGACAGAAGTAGCACGCCAGCTGTTGAGGTGAACGAACAAAACAACAAGCCTGATACTTTCGTTTCCATTGATAGAAACATCGGCCTTGCAAAACTCTGTGAATGCTTTCAGGTGAGTCATGTTAATGCATTTTGTTGGCTTTTCAAAATTCTTTACAAAACGGGCTTACAGAATACTGACAAATTCCATGAAGAAATGCAGTCGCTTGCTAAACATTAACCTCTGGAATTGCACAGAATATTGCTGCCACATAAATGAGGTACTTAGATGACATTATCCTGATAATTCTGATCATTACTCGTTGGTGTTGTCGAAGGGTCTCTGCGTTGCTATGCACTTGCCTACTTCTGTACAAGCACCTTGGTTGAAAGCCAAACCAACATTGATTAATGAGTCGTGGGGATTGGTCAAGTTAACCTAGCGTCTCTCTCCAGGTCAAACCACAGTCGATGTCCTCGACCTTGAGAGTTCAAGGACACGTGGTCGTTGATTCCCGATGTCGAACCCAAGGCATTGTCCCTCTGCCCGGCGATGATATGCCTTAAACGCACTGAGCCTATTATACCCGGTAACGATTGATATACTTAAAGTTTAGATTTTAAGTAAAGTTTAAATTTCATTTACTTACTTATTTGGAATTTTTAAAAAAATATTTTTATTTAATTTCTTTGAAAAATCTGAGTGTTACTATCGGGTTCTCAGAATGGTGCCTTTAACTGAATTCTTTTTATGAATCTTTAAGCTAATGCCAACCCCTTCCTAATCACATGCATTTACACCTTTTTGCAAATTAATTGAAACCGCTTTAGTTTCCTTTCTTTCACCATACGGTCAGTTTTCGACCCACTGAAGTGACGGTGGGTAATGGATCACTATTTCCCCCCAGAGTAGGGCATTTGCTGGGGTGTGCAGTAATATGAATCTATTTTCGGGGTGCATGATGAAATTTGTTTGACCTTGAAAAGTATTGCGTCACCCGTGATTGCATCAGATTTTTATCACGCCCAGACTCTATTGCCTCGATTATCGATTAGTTGTCCTAAGATGGACGTTACTCAAAGAAAGCGTACGAAAATTTTAACGCTGCACGAAGACATTGGCAAGTTTTACCAGTGAGAAAATCAATGTACTATCGACTGGCTCGGAAACTCTCCTGATTTAAATCCAATCGGGAATCTATGGTCAATCGTCAAGGAACGACTTCGTGAAATGGACATACGAAGTATTAACATGCCCATTGGTTCATGTTTTATTGGAAAATTTCGAAGAAATTAAATAACGGAATTATTCGTTTTGTTTCAATTAATTTGTACAAGAGTGCAGATAGTAGAGAGCTATACGTTTTGGTACGGAAATTCGTCTTCTTCAGACGTCAACTTTGACCAACTAGAAGGCCCTCGTGTATCGATTTTTATTTTTGTACATATCATTTTTCCTCCTTTTCTTTTATTGTCTGCCATGCGCATATCTACGAATCTTTTTAACTGGTCAATTGATAACGAGATGCTTTCCCGAAAAAATATTAAGAAAGAGAACATTTTCTTTAGAAACAAAAACAGTGTGCTAACCTCTTCTGTAATATCAATTCTTCTATAATATAGTCAATGTTGATGAAGAGGGGATTTGAAACAGCAGCAATGTGGTTCGTGAGAATGAAGATGGGGATCCCATAAACTGCACATGTGAGTAACGAGAAGAGTCTAAGTACAATGGGATAAAAAAGACGCTTATACTTAAAACCAGAAAGGGACAGTGGACTAATTCTAAGAGAATTTGACACTGACAGAAAATAATGAAGGCAAGAGAGACAGAGAGAAAGATCGGGTGACTTACGTAACAAGCTCGTGTCTATGAATGGTAAAACAGAAAGTGGGGTGGGTGGTGAAAAGACGAAGCTTACTAAGAAAATGAATTCATAAAAATTGTAAAAAGAAAGCACATTAAATTGATATTTTACATGAGTACCTTTAACCTTATTCAGTTGTAAAATCCTAGCAATATGCACCACTTATCTTCTAAAAAAATCGACTAAACAAATCCACTTTCTTTGGATTGCATTTCGTTTATTATTCTTTTTAGCAACTCCGGATTTTGAAAAATGAGGCCCTGTACTAATTAAGTTATGAAGCTCCTTATTTGGGCCATGGAGGAGGCAAGCACAATGGTAAACCCGACATTGCCTCTTAGATAAAGCATTAATTTGAATATAATACGCACTTTTCACCCAAATGTTTAAGTTTAATATTTGTTTTGCGTATTATACAGGGTGTCCATAAAGTTCGTGTGCACTTTAAAAAAATTATAACTTTATTTGTATTTGCGATAGAAATAATTTGTAAAAAGGATTAGAAAAAAGTAAATCTATATTTTTTAAGGTTTTATTGAAATTTTATTTAAGTTTCCACATGTCCTCCATCATTAGCAATACAAAAGGTAATACGATTTTGCAGTTCACGGAAAACATTTGCCAACTGATTTACAGTAATGCCTGAAATCACATTAGTTATTTTAGCTATAGTTAAAACTAGGTACATTAAAATTTATAACATTTTTTACAGATTATTTCTATCGCAAATACAAATAAAGTTATAAATTTTTTAAAATGCACACGGAATTCATGGACACCCTGTATTATGTATATTAGATGTAATATTTATTGTTATCCCGTTATTTTTAAGATAAAAGACTGCTGTAAGTATTATACACTGGAAATAAATGCAATTTTTTCCTTTCTGTCCACCAACATCGTCATATTTGAGTCATTAAAACTGGAAGTAAGTTATGTCCATTGTCCAAATTAATTTCTAAGAGCTGAAATCAGTATGAAAATACGGCCTGTGTGAATAGAATCGAAGCTCATTTTTCTTGTCAACATTGCTGTCCGTGTCAAATGCAGATGCCATGAATGTTTCCACCGATGTTGTTAACGTGGTAGATTCGTCAACAGCGATGTCGTCGTCGTCCACAGAGTTATCTTGTTCTTTCTTCCTCAAAAGGATGTCAGATGCACTGTCGTTCAGGGAAATACTTGTATAGAGCAATGGCCATCAAGTGCAGGAATATGTGTTTATTTATAACTTTGTTTCTCCTAATGTGAGCTCATCTTCGTCGCATATATGCTGCATTTTATATGTGCATGTTGCTGTTTTTTAATTGAACACCATGTCAACACTGTATTGTAAAACATAATGCAAAGGATAAATTCTTATTTTCAGTCGATATGACCCGGATAAAAATTTAAAGAAAGGTTAAAATACATGGTGAGATGGATAAATTTAACAATGAAAATAAGGCTGACATCTCACTTTGACAGATACATTTACCAAAATCACAGAAGATTATCTTGCAATACTACACAGTAAATTTATGCAAACAAATCGCCATTGGCTTCAACGACGGCCTCTAGACGACTTCAGAATCTCCAGCAAGTCCTCTTGAAGTTTTGCTTGTTAAATTAGCGAATGCTATAATAATCCTTGCTTTCAGTTCATCTTTGGTGTTACAAGAAGATTTGTTGGTCTCTCGCTCAGCTGCACCCCACACATAATAATCAAGGGGGTTGCAGTATGGGGAGTTAGGTGGCCAGATATAAGGAGTGATATGATTGAAGAAATTGTCTGACATCCATGATTGTGTTCTCCTGCTTGTGTGGCATGGTGCAGGGTCCTGTTGCCAGACATACAGTCTTTCAGCAGCCACCTTCTCAAGGCGTTGATGAAGGCCTCCGTGTTGAGTCTGAGGTCATGCGAGAAGATGAATGTAGGCATAACGTCGCCATA
Source organism: Acanthosepion esculentum (assembly GCA_964036315.1). Lineage (NCBI taxonomy): Eukaryota > Metazoa > Mollusca > Cephalopoda > Sepiida > Sepiidae > Acanthosepion > Acanthosepion esculentum. The sequence continues at coordinate 18,823,150 of OZ038490.1, read as the reverse complement.
ACTAGTGACCACCCCAAATACTTTCATAATCACCATTAGACTCATCCAACTCTTTCCAAATTCTCTGCACCGTTGTCAGATTGACACCCAAACAATCTGAAATATTCCTATTGGAGTTCCGACACGAATGCCAATCAGTACCGCATGCCGTTTCTAAATTTCTGGTGGAGTAAATTGCGTCATGGTGATCTTTTTAAGTAGCAATTTTGTTTCAACACTTCTTGTGTCTTATCAAGTGATGGTGTTGAATGTAGAATAAACGGTTTAAAAAAAAGTTAAAATCAATCAAACACCCCTCGTTAGGGGGAGACGCTACTCTGTATTGAGCACTCTTTTAAGAATAGTATTTTTTGCTTATTGGAATTTATTCCGTATACACCAATCCTATACTTGGGTATATATATATATATATATATATATATATATATATATATATATATATATATATATATATATATATATATAACCCTAATCCGATATATTATATATATATGTATATATTATATATATATTATATATATATATATATATATCTATACATAACCCTAATCCGATATATATATATATATATATATATATATATATATATATATATATATATATATAAACTGGACATTGAAGTCAACACCCAGAAGCAGCAGTCCTGCAATTATGAGACATTTGCGTTTAGCATGAAACAGACTTCCGCATCTGGGAGTTGACCTCAATGCCTACTTTTATATTTACATACACTCTAACCCTGAGATTGAGCAATTTAACCCATAAATATAGCATACCATCATTTTCTCATATATATATATATATATATATATATATATATATATGAATTTGGGGGAGGGTTCTACACACTAAAACACGGAAAGAAGTCCATATACATTCCATGAAAGTTGTATAGGAAGGAGAGTGCCGGTTCTATGGCCTGCATGTTTACCTGAGCTCAATCTTTTAGATTTTTATCCGTGGGACAACCTAAGCAATTGGCTTATGCAGCAGACATGAATAATGCAGAGACGCTTCATCAACGCGTCATGCGGTCCTGAGAAACCATTTTACATCGTGTGAAATTATTTGAAAGGTCCCAGCAGTCATTGATCTGACGGAGACATGCTTGGCTTTTCAACATTAGTTATGAGTTGCTGTGTTGAGGTAAAATCATAGCCTTTTGGACATATGCTTATATTAAAATTTTACCTTGTTTTGGTGTCTGTCAGAGACCTTCCCCCAAAGCATTTTGGACTGTGTATTTAAGAGCGTCGACAGTATACTTTAGAATTAATGACTCAAAAACGAATGATCTGTGGACATCTTTACATTGTCCTTGTTTTGATGTAAAGAACCCGGCCCAAAGTTTGTAAAAGTATTTTGATATACCATATATATATATATATATATATATATATATATATATATATATATATATATATATATATATTAGCAGAGAAAGATTGTCCCCTTATGCTTCCTGTGATATGTAGGTATAATAGACAGATGAAGACCTAATAATGTGGAATAAATATTATTCTTATCAGTTATTTTTGTTCTCATCTATCAAATTTATTTTATCCGCCTACTACACCTAGACACACACACATATACATACACACACACAGACATATATATATATATATATATATATATATATATATATATATATATGTATATATATATATATATATATATATATATATATATATATGTCTGTGTGTGTATGTATATATATATATAATAGCTGGCCACTCGTATTCGAGGATACTCGTCTATTAGGGTGGCCTGAAAATCCCTATTGCAGACGCTCGCTCAGGCACATTTGTGTTTGTTCAACACCTACAGAGCCAACCTATGGTTTATACTGCAACTATGCTGAGCAGACCTTGGTTACAGTTTCTGGGAGGGAGCGTGTTATCTACAATCATCAACAATCTCAACAAGACCAGCCCACTCAAACCCTCGGTCACAATGACTTGTGACTTCGTGCTAGCACAGCTATCAACGACCTCCATTGTTCCGTCTGCCCAATTTCACTTACAAGGCTTGGTTCAAACCGTATTATGGTTTTCAGGCAAATTTCAAAGGTACCACATGCTAGAACCCCCCCACTTGTCTAGACCGATTTTCCTTCCTGACAAAACGACCATGGTTAGAATCGAACCCCGGTGTCATATATATATATATATATATATATATATATATATATATATATATATATATATATATATATATATATAATACTAGAGAAAGATGCTTCTTATATGTATATATAATTGGTTATTATTATTATTGTTTTTTATCTATCAAATTTGTTTCATCGGCCTAGCATATCTACACCTCCACTCCCCACATTCACATACATACCTCAGTGGGCACAAAAACCAACATTACCCACAATCTCTCTCTATAAAAGGCAGAATGTGTGTGTGTATGTATGTGTGTGTGTGTATGTGTGTAACGAATGCTCGGCCGCAATTTTCGACGGATTTCCACCAAAACTTACATGCACATGCTCCAAGTTAGCGAGCGTCTGTAATAGGGAAGACCGACTTTGCATTTCCCAACTCCCATCGATAGTGGAAATAATCGATTTTTCATGCTTCTACGGCAGTTTTCATGTAGTTTGCGGCCATTTTCTACTGGTCAGAGTGAGAGCCTATAGCTGGCTGCCACGAATAGGCAGGAAGATTCTATTGGCCAACGTGAGAGTCAACAGCTGAATGACACGAATGTTAACTAGCATGCTAGCATGCAAAAAAATCGATAGCTGCATTCGTCACAAGTGGGAAAAATTTAAATCTGCATGGCACGTTACTCCAATTGGCTCATTCGCTTGCTTAAATTCAACGTTGATTCTGATTCCGCAGAACTGGGTTGGGTGTGAAAAAGTATTTGTTGTTAACATTCTTTTTTCATTCGGTTTCCAGTTACGAGTCCTTTTTTAAAGCTGATTGTTTTGTGTTCATTTTGTTTAGTTCTTTTTTCGTAACAGATTTAATGTTTAGTATAGAGCTTATAAAAAATTCGCAGTGTGAGATAGGCAAGAAGTAAGGCATGTAGCAACATCAGCACGGCAAAGTGCACTTCTTTAAAGGCAAGGAAGGGCAAAAATATTTTAAGTCAAGTGATAGCGATTGCTGTATGAGTCGTACGATTTTTGAATCAAGCACGGGCAACGCCGGGCCATGCTGCTAGTTCTCTTCTAAAATGGCTGCATATTTGGGACTCATGTTGTAATCCACGAGCTGTCATGGAATATTTCAAAGTAGAACGTGCTGTATACATTCAAAGAGGTTTAATGAAGGTTTATGAGTTGACTGTACTTGATGTAAGAAGAGGAAGAAAATATATCAATTGTAGTAATGTCAGACTAAGAGAGAAAGGTGAAGCTGACCGAAGTAGCAGGTCAGCTCTTGCAGTGAAGCGAGCAAAACAACAAACAAGACTGATACTCACATTACCATTGATAGAAAAATCGGCTTTTCAAGTCTCTGTTAGAGCTTTCAGGTACGACATGTTAGTGCAGTCTGTTGGCTATTCAAAATTCTTTGCAAAACGGGTTTACAGAATGCTGACAAATTCCAAGACGACCTGAAGTCGGTTGCAACACATTAACCTCTGGAATTTCCCAGAATATTGATGCCACATATGTCCCGGACTCGCTGCTATTTACCTTGAGTTCCTTATAAATATCCAAAGTAGAATCTGTCTATATTTCTGAGAAGAGGTATTATGTACATCATTTACATTATTCGGACTATTGTCCTCATCTTTGTTGCCATATTTATTACAACGTTTCGGCCTTTCAGTATCTGTCTATATTTCTAAAATGAGGTACTATGTACATTATTTACATTATTCGGAGTATTGTCCTCATCTTTGTCGCCATATTTATTACAACGTTTCGGCCTTTCAGTATCTGTCTATATTTCTGAGATGAGGTATTATGTACACAATTTACATTATTCGAACTATTGTCCTCATCTTTGTCGCCATATTTATTACAACGTTTCGGCCGTTGAACGCTCCGGCCTTCTTTTGGTGGTTGGAATGTCGAACTGAACACTTTATTTCACTCACTGGGGTAGACTGTTCGAGTTCCACGTGTCATGTATAATGGATCTCAGTTATCAGTTATCTCCTCTTAATTTCTCTCTGAAAGATCTCCATTGCCTTAACCGGGTATTGAACTCACACTCTTTGGGTACTGTCAATGGATCTAACCAACGCCTTTATCAACTGTGCCATGTATCCTTGAAGAAGGCCGGAGCGTACAACGGCCGAAACGTTGTAATAAATATGGCAACAAAGATGAGGACAATAGTCCAAATAATGTAAATAATATCCAAAGAAGAATCAGCAATATTATTGGTCTTGATCTGGCGGCTCGGTTACAGTCACTTTCCCACCGCCGTAAGGTTGCCTCTCTCTGCCTGCTATGGTACCAAGACTTTTAAAAAAAATTAATCGCAGTACTAGAGTAACGTCAAGATCGCATCAATGTATCGAAGGACAAGTGGCCGTTGATTCCATCCGTTGAACACGAGGACTTATCCGTTGACTTCAGTCAGGTTGTCCTCTACCCAGAGATGCTATGCCTTCACCGCAATAGCAGGGTACATAACAATAGAGCTTAGTATACCCCTTTGTACTAGATAGCCCTTAAGCCTCCAAGAAGATACACCCACCTTTTGACATGTCTTGGTTTTACACCTGCTGTGTGTCTAACCATCGTTCTCGCCAGAATACTTTAGTCGCCGATGTGGCAGACAGTATTGGGTTAGATGGTACGAGTAGCACCTTCTTGATAAAATCGGAATAAAAATCTGCAATTTTATCGGTCTTGATCTGGCATTTCCTACCATCGTAACGTTTCCATGGTAATTGTTCTGGTGAGCTTTTCTCTTTGGTACCTTGACTTTAAAGATTTGGGCTCAGTACTAATTAACAGGTAAATCTCATCATTTTACAGATGAAGTGCCGATGAAATATATGCAATCGTAAGTTGTGTGTTAATTTTTTCTCTCTTGCACTTCTTGCTTGTGGAACTCTGTTACCGGCCTTTTGCATTCCTGTCAACTTTGATCTTCAAAAATTTAAATTGCTATGTCAATCGTTATCACCTGTCTTCTTAATTCCTTTTTCTTTAATTGTTTTCTTTCCTTTCTTAAGTTTTGTCTGTTTGCTATGACTCCTAATCACAGATCTGTCTGTTTCCTATGGATTTTACCTTCACTATCTCACGTGAGTGTCAGATTCTGGAAGCCTTCTTTCTTTGCAATATGGCCTAGAGATGTCAATCTGTCTCTTTCGATTCTAAGTAGAAGTGTCATTTAGTTTCCATAATGCTGAAAACTTCATCGTTACTCCTATGTTCAATCCGTTGACAGTCGCACCTTCATTCTGTTGAATCGCATTGTTTTTGCGTCAAGTCACTTCTTCATCAGTGAAGATATTGTAACGAATTCTTTGTCATATAGGACGACCGATATTTCATTAGAGTTGAGACTTCTTTTCTTTGTCTCTAACGAAATCTTCCTGTTTCTTAATACTTTGCTTAGCTTTTGGGGGACACCTTTCTTTATTCCTATACGCCCCAGGTTTTCTGTATCGGATTTTACTTTCCTCTGTTAAAACACTTCTAAGATATTTTATATTTTCTGCTTTATTTTGTGGCTCCAATTCGTAGTTCGCGTCTTGAGCTGACCATTTTTGTTAGCATTCATACATTTCGTCTTCTTATAATTGAGGTTTAATTTCTTTTTCTTACACAAACGTTCAACAGAGTTAAATTTCAGTAAAAAAGTATTTGTTTAGTGGGTACGAGTTTTATATAAGTATTTATATAAGTATTTATATACAAATATTTATATAAGTAATATACAAATATTTATATAAGTAATATACAAGTATTTATATAAGTATTTATATAAGTATTTATACAAATATTTATATAAGTAATATACAAGTATTTATATAAGAAATATACAAATATTTATATAAGTAATATACAAGTATTTATATAAGTATAATACAAATATTTATATAAGTAATATCTGACGTCGACTGTAAAACAACATTAAAACAGTAAACTTGCATATTCGGATTTTGTTTTGTCTTTTCCATATTTTTCATCATATATATATATATATATATATATATATATATATATATATATATATATATATATATATGATTGAAAAACTGTTTCATTAACCACCTTTACCACAAACAATTAACCACCACAAAATGTTTAAAGTTTACCACCACAAAAAATCAAATTTAAATACTGTTTTTTCACACCACCAGTCACGATGAATTGACGCCCCTTGACGTGTCTTGAGAGACTAAGGTCCTTTAATTTCCCCCCATCCCAACTACAAGTAGAACTCGTACATACGATCCATCGGTAAAAATGCAGGCATCATGGCCAATTCCTTTACCGCTCTAGTAAGTACCTGTGTCCGCGTGCTATCTTCTACCTTTACATTAGCCAGATCAGCCGTTAAATACAGTACTGCTGTCATATTTGGACGGGAGCTCACCAAACCATACTTTCTAGTCGTGATAGAGTACAAATGCATCTCAGAGTCCTTTTAGGGGACAAATTCTTTTCCACCCGCCAACCTCTCCTTCACAGACTTGGCAGGCGTCTTACTACTTCCAGTGTTTGGTTCTGCCATTCACGGCCAGGACCCGCCATGCCACTGATATTGTAGTAACCCACCTACATTCCCTTTGTATTCCATTGGTCTGAAATCATTTCCCACTCGAACAGCTTCTTCCCGTGAAGAACTTCGCTGTGGAACAGTCTGCCAAAAGGATGTTTCCCCCGATGACTACAATCTTAACCTGTTCAAGTCGAGGGTTAACCGGTATCTTCCCTTCCTACGCCTCTTAATGAAACCCCTGGACCATCATCAGAAGTGCGCATCCACTACCGAGATTTGAAACCCGGACTGTTACGTTATCAGGCAAACGTCATACCAACTGTACTAACGGGGTTCGGCGACGAAGAGACAGCGAATCAGACTCGATATAGCGCCGCTCGATCACATATACCCGTGGGTGCATAACCGAGTTTCTCTTTAACCATAGGACTGTGCCCCCCCTCTTCGCCACCGAGGCGCGTTAGGAAAGTTGGTATGATGTTTGCCTGATAACGTAACAGTCTGGGTTTCAAATCTCGGTAGTGGATGCGCACTGCTGATGAGTCGCAAATATAGGACGAAACGGCCGTCCAGTGCATTCTGTTGAGGTTTCTTCTAGACTCGATGAATTACTTTATTTTTTTTTATTTATTTTTATTTTATATATATATATATATATATATATATATATATATATATATATATATATATATATATATATATATATATAATTCACAGACAGAGCTTCTCAGTGCGACTAGACTTCCGAATGCCTCAAGCCAGGTTTGAAACATCTAATTTTGTGTCAGCCAGTGTAGAGTTACACAACTAAATCTAGCGTATTGTTTTTACAAATGTAAACAAATGCCAATCAGTCAAAGTGCTCCATTCATTTTACTGAAGAGCTTTGCATTAGTGCAGGTGCCTGTTGTTTATAGAATTAGCTTATCACTCAACAGTGCTCAATTGAAATGTATTTTCAAGAGCTAAGTTATGTCATTCACAGACAGTACTGTTTCGCTGTATCACAGTGCGACTAGACTTCCGCATGCCTCAAGCCAGGGTTGAAACACAACTAATTTTGTGTATATATATATATATATAATTTTGTATATATATATATATATATATATATATATATATATATATATATAGAGAGAGAGAGAGAGAGAGAGAGAGATGTATATATATATATATATATATATTTCAAACATGTAGTGTTGAATGTTAAAGACAACATAGTCTTACATAGTTGCTGCCAAATTACACACACACACACACACATATATATATATATACATATATATATATAATAGTCAGAGTTGAATCAGACCAGGAAACAGTAACATTAAAAGTGCTCAATACACGTGTAAAAAATAAAATAAAAGTAAAAAAAACATGTAGAGCGTTTAACTTAAAAAATCAGAACAGTTTATTCTGCTACAATTGGTTTCAAACCTTTTCAAAAATATAATTCAAGATCCAAAGAACTTTCTGAACCAGAAATCCGAAGTCGTGAGTCCTTGCTTACATATTAGAAAACTACTCTTAAGCCTATATGAGACTGGATAAAAACATAATGTTACATTTCAATTAACCCCACACCGATACATTTATAATTCCCTTGGTTTTCTCCTCTTCATCCTTCTTTCTTATCTTCTCCTTCATCCTTCACGTCCTCCGGCTCCGTTTCTATTGCACTCAATGTCATATTTATTTTTGAAAATAATGATATAGCTTTCATTAGTCTTATTCAAAAATAAAGCGTTAAGAGGTCATTTGATAAAAATCGGCTGAGGAAACCGTAAGGTTGAAACCAAGGTAGCGAATTCAACTGACCTCCTTATTTTTAATTATATATATATATATATATATATATATATATATATATATATATATATATATATATATATATATGACTGCCTTTTCCCCATCCTCTCTAAATAACAATATCACTTGTTTTTAACCCGGTATATTTTTTCCATTTCATTTGTGATTTGTTTGCAGGTCTTGAACATTGAGAGGTGCTGTTTTTTTATAACTCTCATGAAATAAAAATTGTTTCCTAGAGGATTTTTTTGATATTCTTTAATTTATAATAATTTTGCTCTGTTCTTTCACACAGAGCTCTACCTGGATTTATATCCTCCTGGAAATTCCATACGGATTACCATGTAACATTACTATATATATATATATATATATATATATATATATATATATATATATATATATATATATATATATATGACGAAATATAGATTTAAGGTGTGCTATATTTATGGGATAAGGTGCTCAATATCAGAGATAGAATGTATGTAAATATAAATATAAAAGTGAATCGTCAGGCCGCCTGAAGATTGCATCTAGCATGAGACAGCCTGGCGCCTCTGAGTGGGCGTTTTCAACCAAAAACGAAATGAATTTAAAACAAAGTAACTAATAATAACAAAACAAAATGTCCTTAGCAACTGGAAGAATTTAGAAAACTTTATTATATTCATATTGTCAACTGAAAATTACGACAAACAGTGTCACGTGTGGAAATATTGTTTTTATTGTTGTGTTGACGGATTCAACGATTTTCTTTTGATTTCTTGGCACAGTTGTGTACGTTTGATTTGAATTTTAATAAATCCATTTCATTTTTGCCTTGAAAAGGCCACATTGGACGAAACGAGTCGGCTAATATTACAGTTTTCCTATTGCTTCTGCATTTACAAATATTGTCTATTTGAGAAATTTTTCATATATTTCTATATATATATATATATATATATATATATATATATATATATATATATATATATATATATATGCATGTTTCATTAAAAACGACAGACAAGGTACTACGGTTAACCTTTTTATTTCATTTTCTTGTGTTTGAACAAGAGCTTTCTTTTCTGGACAAAAGGTGTGTAAAAGCATATGCACATAATGCACACACTCAATTAAGCTGAAAAATCGAATCATCCTTGATAATGGCTAAAGGTATAGCGGAAAGCGCTCGGAAATATAAAACATTTGGACAGTTTTTACACAAGAAAAATTAAATAAAAAGCTTAACCGTAGTACCTTGTCTGTCATTTTTCATGAAACATGCATAAACGAAGGACTGATACCTAAATATACAACTATATATATATATATATATATATATATATATATATATAATTAGTTTGCCTTGCTTTGATGGCAGAACAGGGTTTGGGAGATATAACAAAAAGAGATCTTATTAAGAGCTACAAAAGACTGGAAGATGTGGAGAGCCATTATTGTTTACGTTCTAAAGAGACAAAGCATTATAACAACGGTTCTAGGATCCATTTAATACTAGAATTCATTTTATTCATGAACATCTTTTTTAATATTTTTATTTTCAGGTTATTTCATCATAATTTTTTTATAAATAATAATAATAATAATAATAATAATAATAATAATAATAATAATAATAATAATAAATATTTTGCAGATAAAGAGGAGTCTGTAAATTCCGGGGACAAAATGTATGGCCACTTGATGGAATCATATGTTTATTATTGATATGTTTATTATTGACATGTTTGTGCAATCAATACGATACGTTTTGTGTTTCATTACTGTATACCTACTTTTGCATTCCTTGCGTACGTATGTGCTTCTGTTTGTGCGTCTGTCTGTCTGTCCCTCTATACTGAAAGCGGGTAAGATACATAGCAGGATAAAAGCAGACTAATATAGAAAGAAAAAAAACGTCATACAAAAATAAAGAAAGCTGGTTATTTTATTAGAGTCCTTACAATAGATAACAAACACATTGTTGTATATGATGTAAATTGTAAACTTATTACGAATGCTTTTAAATACACCATCAAGTATGGATTTCTATTTTCTTTCTTTCTTTCTTTTTTTCTCTCTCGCTATTCCATTAAATTCGATATCGCTTCAAATGCTGTTTCTTGCTGGTGAAAATCTACAATTATCACGACTCTGCCAAAGGATTTTAGCTCGGTCCGACCACACGATATCTTCCATCGAAGGAAGCACCTTTCAGACTAAGAAGAAATTTAAACTGAAAAAAAAAAGAAATATTTAAAAAATAAAATTTAGGGATTAAAACAGATAAAGAAGAAAAAACGGAAAAAAATCTGAGTTATTTTAATCATATCTTGACAAGGCAACGCTTGGCTTGTAAATAATCAGTCCAAACGTAGAAGCCATATTAAAAAAAAAAAATCAAAACAACATGTACACATCTTGCGATAATTATTTAACATTGTTGTCATCTAATATATCGATGCAAATGTTCGCAGCGTTACCTTTAACGTAATCATAGGGAAAATTTAGAATTATCTAAAATTATTCTTCTTTATTACTTCAGCCATAGCTTTGCTGGTACTCTACAAATATTTACATGGCAACTGCTCTGACGAGGCACTTTCACTGGTTCACAAACTACATCAATTTAAGCGTGCTACTAGGTTGGCATCTCGGTCCCAACCTTTCGCTGTCGAAACGGTTAAATGTAGCCGTCTCTTCTACTCTAACAGCTTCTTATCTCGCACTTCCCGACAGTGGAACTCCCTTCCTCTTACTTGCTTCCCTGATAGCTATAATCTTCAAATATTCAAATATAATAATAGACATGTGATGCCTTGATCCTGATCCCCGTCCTTTTCTATATCCTTTGCGCAAACACCCCTCTTTACTCTTGCTCTCACCCTCTGTAACGCCATGCGTGCTAGTGGCACTCCCGCCTTGCTTGGAGCGATATGCTTAAAAAAAATATCATCGAACGCCTCTGCATTCTTTTTAAAATAATTTTCGTCAGCGACACCTTCATGTCGTGTTAAAATACTTTCATTTAATTTTTGGATTCTAATGTACCCTAAAATTTTACTTCCCATAATTCATATTTGAGTTCATCGATGTTAAAAAGAGAAACCGCGTTTGGGCTGATAACCTATTGAATAAGTGGACATCTTTTTTATTGCATTGAAGTCTGAAGGCTCTGAGTATTTGATTAAGTACCTCTCAGGAAATCGCCACATGGGAGGACATTAGCTAGATGAAAGGAGAGAGAGAGAGAGAGAGAGAGAGAGAGAGAGAGAGAGAGAACAGATTGCGCAAAAATCCACAATTCGTAGCATTTATTTTTCAAAATGTGCTCAATACAAAGTAGAGCAAAATATTATTATATTTTTAAAACACAAGTTATCTACCTAAGCCTGAAGAAGTAAAATTTTAGTACTGAAACCTGAAAGTTTTTCTCTAATGATGAAAAATGTTTTTATTGTAATTTATTATAATAAAAATATTATAATATATATATATATATATATATATATACATATATATATATATATATATATATATATAGATAGATAGATAGATAGATAGATAGATAGATAGAAATAGTTATACTCGTTTGGAAAAACCTTAGGTATTTTGGCTTGTAAATGAACAAACCAATGCCCAAGGAGAAATAAGGGATAAAAAAAGAAAGAACTAAGAACATGAAATTGAGGCGAAAACAATCGTCCAGAATCCAAGTTCAGAGTCCAAAGAAAAAAAAACTCCAAACCGAGTAAAGCAAAAGTAACTAAGCAAAGTGCTCAATACACTAAGTAGAGCAAACCTCACCCTGACGACCCGTGTAGGTTTACCCCTGGCTCTTTACGTTCATAGAATATATATATATATATATATATATATATATATATATATATATATATATATATATATATATATATATTAATGGACTCTGTTTCTATTTTGTGAACTTTTTTTTCTTTGTTCTAATTAGTTTGCCTTGCTTTTTATTCCATTGTTCATTTCTTGAATTATTTTGCTTTGTTCTGTTCTTTTTATTATTGTTATTGAGAATTCTGTGAATTTCATTTAAAAATGTCCGATTATTGAACAAGTTGAAATTGAGACCCCTCAATCAGACAGACGCTAAAGTTGCATGGCTGGCTGCTCCGTCATTACAAGTTATGGCCTTGGTGCGAATAAAATCAAGCTGAGAATAAGACATAGAAAGATATCAAGAGAAAAGAAAAGACTGAAAGACATGCTTGGAAAGTAAAGGAAGATGAAAACAGCCTTTTTGTGAAAGTGAATGAAAATTATGGGTGCTCTACCATTACTCGGAATAGTCTTAAAGTGAAAAATAAAATAGAAAGAAAGGCTTGTTGGATATCGAATTAATAGAGAAAGAGAGAAAGAGATGGTTGCGCTCTCTTTACTGTCAATAACTTTGAATAGAGCTTAACAGTACAAATATAGACTAGCTTGACATCGAGAGACAATGAGATAAAAAATATGGCAGCTATAACTGAAAAAGAGTCAAATGGGATATCTTTATAGAGAAATAACACACAAAAAACAAAAGTGAGGATATAATAATCCAAATCTGATTAATATATGTGTAGAGTTTAAATAAAATATAGAGAAGCGACGAAGTTTGAAATGGATAAGGTATACAAATGAGAAGATACAGATAAACGTTAATACAATTACATGAACATGAGTCCTTTTAGTTAGAAATTTTCTGGGGTCTAGCTAATAATAATTATAGAAATTATTTAGAGAACTTTGTCAGTAAAATCAGCTCGAAACCTGAGGACGGTGCTGGAATATTAATGTGATTAGCAGTCATTTGATCTTTAACAAGAGTCCTCAGCTGAAACCGATGAAAAAAAACACAAGTGTAATAGCATAGCTCATCTGTGAAGAGGCTGCAATTGTAAAGTATAGGAAAAAACGTTCGTAACAAAGTAAAAAAGAAAGAAAAATACACCCTTTTGCAAATGAATTGAAACAACCGCTTTAGTTTACTTTTTTTCACCAAACGGTCAGTTTTAGACCGACTAGACTGACAGTGTGTAATCGATTTCTATTTTTAATTCAGATTAGGTCATTTGCAGTGGTGAGCATTAATATGAAACGATTTTCGGGGTGTATGATGAAATTTGTTAGGCCTTGAAAAATATTGCGTCGTCCGTGATTGCATCAGATTTTTATCACACCCAGACACTATTGTCTCAACTGTCGATTAGTTATCCTAAAACCATTGTCTGCGATGGACTTTACTCGAAAAGTAGGAAAATTGTAACGCTTCACGAATACACTGGCAAGCCTTACCAGTGAGCAAATCAAAGTACTATAGACTGGCCAGGAAACACACCTGATTTAAATCCGATCGAGTATCTGTAGTCAATCTGCAAGGAACGACTTCATGGAATGGACATACAAATACTAACATGTGCACTGGGTTATGTTTCATTGAAAAAATACAAAAAATGTAAATAATAACGGATTTATTTGTTTAGTTTTAATTAATTTGCACGACGGTGTATATATCCGACTGGGTTGGAACAGTCATTCAATGAGAACTGTGACACGGATTTTGATTCGTCAATAAACAAGCGAGAAGAAATTCAAAAGTTTAATGATATACAGCTGACGAGTTGAGAAGAAGGAATCGTAAACAAAGAAAAGATTTCTTTCTTCATGGAAGTCTCATTCTCAGCAAACCCGAGACAGAAATTAAAGTTGGGAAAATATTTAGACGATATCGGAGAACCGAATAAATAAATTTAATGGCGACAGTTGTTCTGATGATTACTGGAGCACTAAGATCGGTCTGGAAAAGGCCCAGTAAAAACAATTAGAAACTTTCGAAACCAGTAGAAAAAATAATCATATTGAGAAAATTCGATGAAAATTAAAAATATTTACTTTAAAATAATTCTTAAATATTAAATGTGTTGGAAATCATAAAAATGTTAGGTATCAGTGGATGTATCAAGGATAAGATTACCTGACGAAACCTATCCTTCCTCGGGTTTTTCTAGCATTTGTCATTTCTCTACGAAGACAAAATGGCCTTTCCTGCTTTATTATTGAAGGGGTGGATTGGTTGAATGATGAGATTCCTTTCTCGTAGACTGGCTGCCATTCAAGGCAAGAGAACCTAGTTTGCCCTACTATTTAACAGGCAGCTAAAGAAAGATGGATTCTTGTTTTTCCAAGGGCATAAAATCGAAGGGAACGAGACAGAACTGAACGGAACTCTGATCCACACACGCATCATATAATAATAGTAATACTAATAATAATAGTAATAATAATAGTAATAATAATGATAGTAATAATATTAGTAATATTAACAGTAATAATAACAATAGTAATATTAGTAATAATAATAATAATGATAGTAGTAATAATAATAATAGCAATTATAATAGTAATAATAATATTAATAATAATAGTAATAATGGTAATAATCATAATAATAATAATAATAAGAAGAAGAAGAAGCAGAAGAAGAAGAAGAAGAAGAAGAAGAAGAAGTAGAATAATAATCATAATAATCATAATAATCATAATAATAATAATAATAATAATAATAATAAACTGCAAGTAGTTGGTATGAACACTTCTCAAATCCTGTTACAGAATACACAGAGACAGAATATTCAAAACTAATCACGCAGACATTGTGATCAGAAACGACAAGAAGAGAATATGAATTCTTATTGACATCACTTTGAAAATCTTCAAAAACTATCAAAATATGAAGACCATGAAATCCAAAAAATGTGTCACATGAGAACATCAACATTTCCGTTTGTAGTTGGAAACTTCGGATCGATTTGAAAAGGTTCCGATAGACTAATTGAAGGTATTTCTGGAAGCTCATGCCTTAAAATAATACAGAAAATTGTACTCGGGAGTACAGCTCACAACTTACGAAGGGCTTTATCTATGTGTGTTCGATCTTTTGTTTCTTTTGTGTGTTTTTTTTCGTTTTTTTGTTTTGTTTTTTATCAAAAAATAGCATGATGCAATTTCTGACCTTAGGTTCCTTTTGGGGACCCGGAAAGAAATGGGTATACGTCACGAATTAAAGGCGATGGTGGTGTTGGTGGGGATAGTAGCAGTACTAGTAGTAGTAGTAGTAATAATAATAATAATAATGGTAAAAAGAAATAAAAATAATAATAATACACAAGTACAGCTCAAACTTTACGAAGTGCTCTATGGAAATGTGTGAGATTTTTAAAAAAGATTTCAGTAGAAAATGTTATGAGGACATTTCTGACCTTAGGTCTCTGGTTGGGACCCGGAAGGAAATGAGTACACAACAGAAGTCAAAAGAAATAATAATAATAACAACATACAAAATATGAATAAAGCAAAATCGTTCGGTGGACTTAAGATTCGAAACGGTAATTGCGCCTGCTGCAGAAAATCAGAATTATGGCGAAGTAGGAGAAGGAAAAAAAACCGTCACAGTTAATTGATATCTCTCTGTCGCAGTTGGTCGCCGTTCGAAATTAAAAGTAAGCGACGAAACAGTTATTTTATTTGGACGCCGTGAGGGAACTGAAGATGTTATAGAACATAAAATTGACGGTCGTGCCCATAATTGTTAGATCACTAGGGACGATCACGAAAAACGGATGAAGCAATCGGAAATCTAAAGAATCACTATGTGTCACTATTTAAAATATCGAATAGAGACGAGATTGAATGAGTGAGGAGACTTGTAGTCACTTAATCCCTGATATTAAATTATTAACGATGTCAATGAGCGAATAAAGATGTAAAACACTATTTACATTATTCGGACTACTGTCCTCACATTTGTCGCCATATTTATTACAACGTGTCGCATCTAACTAACGCCTTTATCCACTGTGCCATGTGACCTTGAGGCATTAGTTAGATCCAGTGACAGGACTCAAAGAGTGTGAGTTCATTCTACTTATAAAGAAACTAATTTTATTATGGTAATGCTAATGACAATATTAGCCTTTTTCTTATCAGGAAATATTTGGCATTCATTGACTGAAGACTCCGTGTTATTTTCGGTTGAAATTTATAAAATCTTTTCTCTGGAAAGTATTTTTCAGGAAAATAAGCTTCTCAAGTCCAGTAACTCTTATCGATGTTTTCTCTACTGAATGTTAGGGCAGAGGTCGCTTTTGGAAGCGTTCTGTTTCACTCAGTTTTCAAGTTGAAAAATTAAAACGCAACATTTTTTTTTTCCAAATCGTTATCCTTTTTGAGGAATGAGTTTGGGTTCAAAATTGGGACTGAAATTTCATTCCGGTGATCAGTGAAAGGTTTATACCAAAGCCTTATAAAATTTATAATTTACTGAGGCTTTATAAATTACATATACACAAGCATATTTTTACTAAATCATTATGCATTTATTTCAAAGGAAAATTATACTGAATAATTTAACGATATTATGATGTAATATGTCATACAGTGCAGTAGTTTTAGTGTGATTTTCAATAAAAAAATACACATTTCAAAACATTTAGTCCTATAATTTGTGCCCAGCACAATACAGTATTTTATCTGTGTTTTGTTTTTGTTAATTATGGTCTAACAAATGATTAAAAAAATCTTATTCAATGAGTAAACCTTTTCAGTTTTTACTTATCGAATACAGTAAAAAATAATTGCATATTTTACATGTGCCTATCCATAGGTAGAATTCTGGTTTTAATATATTTTTCATTCAATATATCTAAAAAGATGTCAAATTTATTTGGATTTTTTCTTAAAATAATAAAATTTTGAAGAAATTCTATAAGCAAATACCAACGGAAATTTGGTATTTCTCCACATTTTTCAGACGATTTTTACAAGTAAATGAGCAAAATTTTGTAAAAGCTATTAATCTAATTCTTGGCGTTATTACTTATCGCATCAAACACCAGCGTTCACATAAAGTGCAATGAAAAATTAACCGGCCCTACTGAAGGTCGTTTTCTTCCTTAACTTTTATTCGAAGCAGTGTGGAATATCAACATCTTGGCTATACCATTATTTTCTCTTCCAATTCTATATGCCATCTATTTTACGGGTTGCTACTGTTGAAAGTCAAGTAATGTGATTTCTGTTATTTGGTACAATTCGTTGTCTGTGATTCTGCAGCGCCAGTCTACGAGGTTCCATGAACCATGGTCATCATTAAGACTTACAGGCTTCATTCGCTGGGGGCAATTCTTACGTAACATATCTGTGCGTGTAGCATTTAGCGTAACGAATATAAGCGCGGAAAGTGGAACCGTGGGGACGAGTTCAAACTCCGTCATGGTCCCTGGTGTTCACTTTCGTATTAATAATTGGAAAATGCAAAGATACATTTCTTCTTCCCCACCACCGATACAATACACTGGGCTCCCACGCCTTGACTGACAGCCGAAGATTACAAAAAATGTGTGACGAGCCATATCTTATGTATCGAGCTGAATTGGCATTTAAATAAATAATTAATACGGAAAGAAAATCCATGGATAGCCATGATCAACTACGTTCTAAAGTATTATGGTATTAAATAATACCCTTGAAAAAGGCATGAAACTATCTCCTCCTTTAGCTTCCGGTTAAATAGTAAGGTAGTCAAAACTGTCTAGCTTTTCATGGAAGCGAGTCTAGGAGAAAGACTACCTTGAATTCAGAAACGTGGAAAAGGCAAGGTGACTCCATTACTTTACCTAAGAAGTCGTGGTAATTTACAAATGATAAAGAAAAGGAAACTGCGGAGAGCCGTTATCGATTATGTCCTTAAGAGACACAACTTCGAAAAAAATATTTTGTCAAAGTATCTCTTCTTCACACAGCTATGGGTTGAATAGTAAAGTAGACGAGGAAGAGGACAATTATGAATTCAAAATTGAGGAAAAAGGCAACAAATTTCGTAAGTAAACGATTATAACGAAAACGAAACTGTGGATAGCCATGATCACCTAGGTCTTGAAGGAACAATATTAAGATTGAATAAATAATAGTACTAAATCGGCGTCTCTTTTCCAGAAGACGAGAGAAAAAAGAATAGAAAAGGGGAAAATTAAAAGAACCTTACCCGGGAGCTAAATAAATTATGAACGTGGTCGCTTGGAGTTCTTTGTGATATGACTGAAAAAAAAAATCCCATGACATCCGAAATGAAAAAAAAACAACTTTATTAAGAATAGTGAGTGAGGGAATATTAACATGACTTGCTGTCACTTGTTCTCTAGCTTGTTTCACCAGCTCGGGAATGAACTGGTATGATCACCGAAATGAATCTTCTAAAATAACGAATAATTAGATTTATTTTCAGGTTTCAGTGAAATATTTTAAAAGCTTGAAATGATAAACAACATTTCAATTGTTTGGATATTTTTAAATATAAAAAGAAAACGAAGAAAAAATTACATTTGTGTGAGAGCAAAACACGAGATACAGTCTTCGTGAAATGTTGATAGCGCGTTGAATTCAACTGGCTTCGTCCGTCATTGAAAAGCAGGGAAAACAAGGTCTCTTTATCTAGTCGAAGCGAAAGGTCAACTTTTGTCTTTGTTTTTGTTGTTGCTACTGTTTTTAATTGTGGAGTTTGTTTTTAATTTTGGAAAAAAAAGTTATTCATTTATCCACTAGGACTCTTTTTTTTTAACTTTTTTTTTTCTCAGCACAAAATGATTTTAGAATTTTTTTCTGTAGATTTAGTAATGATGAGGACAATAGTCCGAATAATGTAAATAGTGTACATAATACCTCGTCTCAGAAATATAGACAGATACTGAAGATAATGCTTATTCGATATAAAAACATTGAAAACGGAAAAAATATCTAAAAAAAATAAAACAATACTTAAAAAAATAAAACAAAACTTAAAAAAAATAAAACAATACTTACTTTATTTAGATTCATCGAAAAAATATTTTTAAATATATATTCTTTCTTTCACTTCTTTTATCTATTTTATTTACTTTTTTCTTTTCTTGGGAAAACATTTTTTATATGCCCGAGTAACTTACCAAACAAGTTTTTTTTTTTTTTTTTTTGTGAATGGATGGCAGACAAATAACAAATAAGATGGTAAAGTGTTAAACATTGCTCAGCGCTACAAGGGGCAGGAAGTTGAGGAGATCCATGATCGACCATATCCTGAAAGGACATGGCACACATATGAAAACAAAAGAAATAAGCAAATTCAAACTTAAGACTTGCAGACGACGGGGTAAACACAAAACCCATAGGACGTAATCGAGCAATTCGACAGTGTTTGAAAATTTTCTGGGCACCGAATATCGTATGTCTCAGCAAAATAGCCGTCCTTGTAAAAAGCCACGTTAAAACCAACTTTTTGGCAGAGGGCATCTTTGTGTGTGGCCAGACACACTTTCTTCCACGACCCCCCGTAACTTACTTCAAGATACTCGTCGGCCATGCGCATATCCTTCGGGTAGGTGACACATGTGAGTGGTGGCTCCAGTAAACCGTCCTTGCATCGGCACTTCCCCGTCCGTAACGGGTTGAAGCCGCTACCACACACAAACAACAAGGAAAGATTTCTGGGGAGATAATCCCCGGGTCGCAGTCTCTTAAAATCGGGTAACAACCATATATCCCGCACACCGTTCGATTTCCGTATCGGGCACATTTTTCGGCATAAAGGGGCCTCACCGTCCCACGACCCATTAGACATGCAACGACGGACTTTATTGCCAAATAATTCATATCCTATATTGCAGCTGTACTCCACCGCGGAGTAATTATGCGAGAAAGTTAGCACCCCATTTGAAATATCCATTGGCGGGCAGAGGAGAGTTTTAACGCAGTCGATTGGTGGGGACCATACTCCATTCATGCAGAGGGAGAGAGCTGCATACTTTTGAGTATAACCTTTTAAGCAAGTATAAAGTACGCGTTGTCCGTAGCGTATAACAGCAGTTTGGGTGAGCAGATTAAGTGATGGCCACTCCCATAATGTCTTATATAGTCCTTTTTTGTCCGGGATTGTACATTTTTTAGCACAAATAGGAGCGGCACCGCTCCATCGACCGTCCACAAGGCAGTTTAGAGTCCAGTTGCCGACAATGTTGTACGATGAATAGCAGGCAAACACGGCACTACTCTTGTAAGGCACCTCAGTCGCGGGTACAACATAGCCGTGTGCAGGACTTTTTAATGCTGGGCAGGTAACTATTTCACAGCGCGGCGGTAGGTTGTCCCAGATACCGGTGTTTAAGCATTGGGTTTGCCACACCCCGACGAGTTTGTAACCGTCCGAACACCAAAAGTGCAGCGAAGTATCGACCGTTTGGGTTACGTTTTCCGCAGTCACATGACCGTTGGCGGGAGCCTGAACACCGGGACAGGTCACTAGCTCGCACCTCACAAGTTCACTGTAGTCCTGCCAGGTACCATTCAAACATAGGAATCGGTCGGCAGTGGTGCTTTTGTAGCGATCATCGCAGACAAGCTTCACGTAGACCTCGCCCCTCTCTTTGTCGACAGTCAACTCAAATCGACCGTGTTCCGTTTGCAGATAGAAGTCGCAGTCGAGCAAGCTAATCAGGTTCCCCATGAGTACAGTCTTATTTACAGCTGTTTTCAATTCTCTCAATACGGGTTCGTACAGGCTGAGGGTCTGGTTTCGCGCTTTGACATCTCGGCTGTAGCGGATTAGCGTCACTGAATTCGAGGGTAGATTGATGAGACTGAGGAGCGTTGTCAAGAGACTACACAGGCGAGCCATGCTTAGTGCCGTCTGAGAACAAGGAAATTTCACTGCCAATTTGTCTACAGAGACGCCGAGACTGGTTCAATGCCCGCGCGCTCGTCAGAACCGCCAGTGCCTGCGTCCGCATGTGCGTATCGCACCTCTCGATCTACGTGAACGAGAGGAAAGAGCTAGAGACGATGTGTGTTACTTTTTTCTTTTTTTTTCTGTCTATGAGTTGGAAATGCGAAGACTGAGAAAATTGTATCAGAGAGAATAAAAGAGATTGTCTGTGGGTGTTTCCAAGAGTAGATAAATTGACCTATATTTTATGAGTGTATTTTTTTAGAAAGAAAACCTCAATCCTTGCCATATCAATAGCACAGGCTATATATATATATATATATATATATATATATATATATATATATATATATATATATATATATATATGCACATGAACATACATATATATATAAATATATATATATATATATATATATATATAGATAGATAGATAGATAGATAGATAGATAGATAGATATAGATATATAGGAGCTTATATAAATATATATATATATATATATATAGGAACTTATATATATACATACATGCACACATACACTCACACACACACACATATATATATATATATATATATATATATATATATATATATATATATATACATATATCAGCACGTATATATGAGTAGCCATATGTATATTTATGTTTAAACACAAACACATATACATTTTGGGGCGCGTAGAGAATTATTCTGTATAATTTAATTACGCACGTGTGTAGTAGTAGCATACGTCAATATATATATATATATATATATATATATATATATATATATATATATATATATATATATATATGCATATATATATATATGTATATATATATATATAAATTAATACACTGTATATATAAATATATATACATATTTGTGTGTGTTTTTGTGGTTTTAGTTTATGAGATAACATAAGTGTATATATATATATTCGTATAAACAGATGTGTGTTTATTGGTATAAATACATATATATATATATAATTTTCAAATACATATAATATACATATATATATTTATAAATGCTAGTATGAACAAATATGTATTTAGCGGCATAAATTCATATATATATATACAAATAGACCGAATAGATAGATAGATAGATAGATAGATAGAGAGAGAGATCAGTAATTATAGCGTTTATCATAATAATTAGTGTTTATAAATATAAGGTAAAGTTTGGATTGAGCAATATGTGTCACGAAATTTTGTATATAGACATATACGCATAAACACGTGAACTACTGTGTGTGTAGCGTGCGCGCGCACGCGTGTGTGTGCGTGTGTATGTGTATGTATATGTATCTCTGTGAGTGTGTCTGGGTGTGATATAATTGCATATTATCCTCGAACCAGTTTGGTGCAATCAGTGGACAATTTTTATACCAGGTAAATGTACACTTTTATGTTCATATAAATATGAACATTAATTTGTAGGCCAGCTCTAATAGCAGATGTACGCATATATATATATATATATATGTATATATATATATATATATATATATATATATATATATATATATATATATATATATATATATATATATGTATATGTTCAAAATATATATAGAAAAATATATGCATATATACATATATATATATATATATATATATACACACACACATATATATATATATATGAAGAGCGAGAGAGAGAGAGAGAGAGAAGGAGAGAGAGACAGAGAGAGGGAAACGAAAGTATGTTTCAGATCGCTGCCTCAGACCGTTGACTTTAAAGTTCACTTTTATATTTATATCTGCTATATCTATCATATTGAGCGCTTTAACCCACAAATACAGCATACCATAAGATTATATTTCATCTTATATATATATATATATATATATATATATATATATATATATATATATATATATATATATATATACATACATATATATATATATATATATATATATATATATGTATATATATGAGAGAGAGAGGGGGGCGAGAGAGAGAAAGAAATATAGATAGATAGATATTTAAATAGGGTGAAGATAGATAGATAGATAGATAGATAGATAGATAGATTAGAATTGTAGAGTATTCAATGCAAGGAGATCGCTGTTTTTTTTTTTACGCACCCTTTTAAAATCAGTATTCCGAATGCTGATTTTACTGGCAAGCAAGTATTGTTGACTTGAAATTGTAGCGCAGTTTTCCTATAAACATGTACCACTATCCTTTTTACTAATATATATATATATATATATATATATATATATATATATATATATATATATATATATATATATATATATAAATTCTATATTCCTTCACTCACTTATATATGAGTCGTCTATTTTCAATTCATCTGAAGAATATATATATATATATATATATATATATATATATATATATATATATATATATATATATATATATAATATATAACGACCAAATGGTATAATGTTTATAAAATTGACGTGTTTCGCAACTTTTGTTTTAGCTTCATCAGAAATATGACTTATTCGATATTTCGAATTGTATACTGTGACGTCTCATTGGTTGTGTTCCTATTTTGTCGCGTTTGTGGGTGTGCATATGTTTCTGTATGTGCGTGTGTGTGTTTGAGTCTGTCTTTGGGTGTGTCTGAATACTATCGGGCGTTTCTTGTATATTTAGTAGTCTCTGTGTCAAAATGTGAACAGGTGATATCAACCCAACCAATGAAAACAAACAATATGTATTTCCTTCTTCACGTATCACTTCATTCCTAAACAAAATGCCGATGGAGCTACAATAAATATAGCAGTACATATAAACATTTTCCTATTAGTTTCATATTTACACCCTTGTGCAAATAAATTGAAATAAAACTAATAATTTCGTTATTATTTACTCTTTTCATATTTTCCCAATGAAACACGACTTCATATATGCATTCCACGAAGTCGTTCCTTGCAGATTGACCACAGATTCTCGATTGGATTTAAATCAGGAGAGTTTCCAGTACTATAATACTTTGATTTGCTCACTGCTATGGCTTGTCAGTGTGTTCGTGCAGCGTTATAATTTTCGTACGCTTCCTTGCTTCACAGACAAAAGGCCGTAGGACAAGTAATCGACAGTTGAGACAATAGCGTGATGAAAATCTGATGCAATCACGTATGACGCAGTATTTTTCAAATCGAAACAAATTTCATCACACACCCTGAAAACAGATTCATATTACTGCACAACACTGCAAATGACCTAATCTGAGGAAAACATAGAAATCGATTACACCCTTTAATTCCAGCGGGTCTAAAACTAACCGTATTTTGAAAGAAAGGAAACTAAAACGGTTGTTCCAATTAATTTGCAAAAGGATATACCATGATCTATTTTTAAAAGTACCAGATCAGACCAAAAATGGATTCTTGCTTCCATAATTGGGCGAGGGCTGCACTTACCTCAATTTCACCAGAGTTCAACAAGGTTTACGCCGGCTTGCATTAATTATTTTTCACCTTATAATTTCCTACTCTCTTGCAAACGAAATGTCTAATGTCTGTCGGTAATCTAACGAACTTTTCATCGAAAATGTTCTGATGTGCTACACTGCGTGTTCCACCAGTTCAAATATCTAAAGCTCATTCCGGTCATGCCGTTTTTCTTTAGCTGAGTATTAAATAGTAGGGCAAACTAGGTTCTCTTGCCTTGAATGGCAGCCAGTCTAAGAGAAAGGAATCTCATCATTCAACCGATCCACCCCTTCAATAATAAATCAGGAAAGTCCATTTTGTCTTCGTAGAGAAATGACAAATGCTAGAAAAACCTGAGGAAGGATAGGTTTCGTCAGGTAATCTTATCCTTGATACATCCACTGATACCTAACCTTTTTATGATTTCCAACACATTTAATATTTAAGAATTATTTTAAAGTAAATATTTTTAATTTTCATCGAATTTTCTCAATATGATTATTTTTTCTACTGGTTTCGAAAGTTTCTAATTGTTTTTACAGGGCCTTTTCCAGACCGATCTTAGTGCTCCAGTAATCATCAGAACAACTGTCACCATTAAATTTATTTATTCGGTTCTCCGATATCGTCTAAATATTTTCCCAACTTTAATTTCTGTCTCGGGTTTGCTGAGAAAGAGACTTCCATGAAGAAAGAAATCTTTTCTTTG
>OZ038490.1:18787811-18792811 GCA_964036315.1 Acanthosepion esculentum | reverse complement strand
ACAGGACCTGTAATAATTTTGTGGGACCTTACAATACAGACAAACAGAACACGCATAGTTAATCCCCCAGACATCGTGATCAGAGACCACAAAGAAGATAATGTTCTTTCTTATTGACACCACAGTTCCTCCAGACTCTAATGTATCTTTGAAGATTTTCAAAAAAACTATCAAATATAAGGAAATCTGAAAAAAGTGGTAAATGAGGACATCAGTATTTCCAGTTGTAGTTGGAGCACTCGGATTGATTGGAAAAGGTTCTGATAGTCTCATTGAAGGGATTTCTGGTAGCCCATGCCTTAAAAAATACAAAAAATTGTACTCACAGGTACAGCTCACGCATTACGAAGAGCTTTATCTGAGTAAAATGGGTATGATAATTTTTTTTTTTTACAAAAATGATCAGAGGAAAATGACATGATACTATTTCTGACCTTAGGTCTCTGGTTGGGACCCGGAAGGAAATGAGTATACAACAGGCATCAAACGAAAAAATAATAACAACAGCAATGTGGCACATGGGAACATCAACAATCCCTGTTGTAGTTGGAGCCTTAGGATTGGTTGGAAAAGATTCCAGTAGACTAATTGAAGGGATCGCTGCAAGTCCATGCCTCACAGAGATACAAAAAGTTGTTCTCACAAGTACAGCCCACACTTTACGAAGGGCTTTATCTATGTAATTTTTTTTTCAGTAGAAAGTGTCATGATACCATTTCTAACCTTAGGTCCCTGGGCGGGACACGGAAAGAAATGTGTAAACGGCAGATATCAAAGGAAATAAAAATAATAGTAATAATAATAATAATAATTATGCTGTACATTCGCCGGAAGGTTTATAATTTTTATGGAAAAGCACCAACAATTGTTTTGAACATTATTCCATCCCGCGGTTTATAACACAAAGTATAATAAACATGGTATTTAAAATTCCCAACGATGTGGAAATAAAGATTAACCAACCAGACATTGTTCGAAAATATTTAAAAAAAAACAAGAAGTCGTGTTTTCCGATAGACATGGGAATACTGGCTGACCGTAATGCACCATTTAACTTATTCGAAATAATTTCAGTGGTTTTGTTTTGTTTTACGGCATATCAAACTCAGTGTGTTATTTAATGCCGACAAGAGTTTTATTGCCAGTAATATTTTCTTTAAATGTATTACTGGTAATATTTTTTCAAAACATGTATGGCTGGAAATAATTTTTTCTTTGAAAAATTCATTGTTGTTAATATTTTTACAAAAGAATATTGCTGATATTAAAACCTATTTTTCACATTGATAGTGTTTGTTTTTGTTTGTGGGTTAACTATTTGTCCATAGCTGGGACCTTAACAAGGGCTACCTCTCCGGGTCAAGGTGAACCTGGGAATACCAGCAATTAAGAGGTAGTTCCACGCTCCTCAAAGCCTCCTGATCAGAGGCCTTGCTGTTGGACGTAGTTCATCGTAATACCCAGGACGAGGATGTAGTTTATCGTCATACCCAGGACGCGAATTTCAAAGTACAAGACCAAAAGATAGAGAATCAAAATATGTGTGGCATATAACACGCTACCGTAATAACGGCATATCTTCTGATCAACAAATGAAATGAAAAAAATTATTAGATATATTATATGTAAACCATGTCTTAAGAATTTTTTTTAATCACACAGAAGTAATGCCCACATCATACGAATACATCGTAAATGTGAAATTAAAAAATATTTTATTGTTTTGATTGTGGTTTATTTTGACCATTGTATATAATCAACAGCCCGAAATGCCATTAAAAGGTCGGGGACACTAGAATCAAGTAGGTGATAAAATATCTGGGAAGTGTTTTAACGGAGGAAGATAAATGCGATGCCGAGATTCGAAGACACACTGGGATGGTCAAAGACGCATTCCAAAAGCTAGGCAGGAGCATTTCGTTGGTAACAAAGAAAAGAGTACTGAACAACTTCTTTACGGCAGCGAATTTGGGACGGTTTCCTCAAAGATGAAGAAGAAACTCGAGGCAACGGAGGTATGGTTCTACAAGAGGATGCTAAGGGTATCATGAACGGGGCGTGTGAGCAACGATGATGTTTTGGAAAGAATGCAAACATGGAGGAACATCAGGAAGAGGCAGATGAAATTTCTGGGACACGTAATGAGAAAGGAGGGCTTGGAGAATCTGATACTCACAGGTTGAATATAGGGAAAGAGAGACAAGGGAAAGCAACGCTAACATACCTAGCGGGCTTAAGCAAGTGGATGACAGAACATGGCCTGGTGGGGTGTACCAAAGGTAAAAACTTATTGAGAGCTACAAGGGATACGGAGAAGTGGAGGGCCTTTATCGCCTACGTCCTTAAAGGACACGACAAATAAAATGCAGAATACGCTTGTACCTATGTCGTGTGTTTCACGCTTAGTATTACAGGTACTGACAATGGAACAGTAGAAGAGAGTGACAGATAGAAAGAGAGAGCAAAGCAGAGGAGAAAGATGGAGAGAGACAAAAAAGAGTGTGACACAGAGAGGTATCTGTGGGATTCCTCTTAAATAAGGGAAAATGTTTGTAGAGAGAGGCTGGATCATGTTTTGTGACCTATCGATCTGTTGAGGACAAATTCGTCCCAAAACTACGATTGATTATTTTAAAATTCTTTCTTTCTTTCTTTTTTTTTAACCCACTTATCTTCGTAAATTAATTGAACCCAGAGAATGATGATCATCCGAGGGGAAAACAGAAATCGAGAAGAAAAATGAAATGAAACACAGAGAGACATTGGCAGCGAGCAATCTTAAATAAAGGCAGTTATTTGTTTGAAGGGGTTAAATTATGTGTCATGACCAAACGATCTGTTGAAGAGATTTCAATAATTTTAAGAGAGACTGTCATTTTTCTGATAACTATCTAAAAATGGTCATGGGATGAAAAATACGGTGCTTTTTTTTAAAAGCATTTCACCCCAAGCGCAAGAAGGAGTGCCACTAACACATAAGGGTTTACAGAGAATGAGAGCAAGAGTAAAGAGGGGTGTTTGAGGAAAAGACATAGAGAAGGACGGAGTTCAAGACCAATGCATCAGATGATGTCGATTGACATTACATTTGAATATTTTAAATTATAGCTATCAGGGAAGCAAATAAGAGGAAGGGAATTCCCCTGTTCGGAAGTGCGAGAGAAGAAGCTGTTGGAGTAGAAGAGGCGGTTACATATAACTGTTTCGACATTGAAAGAGTGGGACCGAGATGCCAACCTAGTACCACGCTTAAATTCACGCAGTTTGTGAACCAGTGAAAGTAGCTCGTCAGAGCAGTTGCCATGAAAATATTTGTAGAAAAGACAGAGGGAAGCCACATCACGCCCGTGAGAATGTGACTGTAGACGAGATGCCAGATCAGGACCCATCACATTTCATGTACGTCTCTGGATTTTATCGAGGACCTCAAAATGAAGAGCGGAGGCACCAGATCATATATAGCAACATCATTTAATGTAAGGACGAATGGTGGATTTGCAAAATTGAAGGATGGCCTCTAACACTTTCACCCCAGCCCCTCAACCTCCGACGTCTTACTAGCTGGGTTGAGGTGTCTACTCGGTCTTAACCGAACTTAAGGGAGTGGCTGTAGGTCCCCTGAGCATCCGTAGATCATTCGACCGGTGCACTGGTTTAAACCTACTTTCTGCCCACGTTGTGTTTGGTTTGATCCAGAAAGCAGAAATGATGTTCATCCATTCACGGTCGACTGAAGATGTAGACACGGCTGGAGAGTCTGTGCTAAGAAATTTAGAATGCAGCAAAAAAGAATATATATATATATATATATATATATATATATATATATATATATATATATATATATATATATATATATATATATATTCAGAAATCCGGACAAACAACTATTCAATGGTTGAATTGTTAATGTCTTTTATATAGCAGAAAAGAATAGTATAGAAAAGAAACGGATTACAGAAAAGAAAAGTATTTGACGTAAAAACTCATACACTGGATTCTAGACAAAGAGAGAGTGAGTTGGGCTTAACTTGTTAAATCGTCTCAGAACGATAGACGACTCTTGCGATGGAGAGATAAAGATTTCAGTGCGCGGCTTAAAGTTTATAGTTGCGTTCCGCCTTGGTAGTAGTAACAGTAGTAGTAATCTTCGTGGTAGCAGGAGCAGCGGTACATATATCAACAGTACATGTTAACGGGCGCTTCGTTCCAATCTCTGACGTAACTTCCCCTCCCCCTCGAGTCTCCAACTCGACTCTCCACTGTCTCTCTTTTCCGTCTGCCTCTTCCGTCTGCCTCTTCCGTCTGCAGGGAGATGGAGAGAATAATTCGTCTTGCTCGGGCCAAATTCTCTCTACTTCCTCTACAAGAATTATCTCCAGTCTCTCTTATATGAACCATGATAAACAAAACAAGAGAAAATAATTAATGTAATTTTGTTAAAGGGTAGGGGTGGCTTGTTCGACGTTTTCGTTCAAAGTGGTAGTAATAATAGTAGCAGTAGTAGTCTTAGATGTTGGAGGAGTAATTCGCTTCTTCGTTCTTATATCAACAGCACATGTTAGCGGGCGGTTTGTTCCAATCTCTGACGTTACTTTCGTACTTCATAGAGCCTTCAATTCAACTCTGCTCACTTTCAATCTCCGACATATCAGCACCTAGCTCGACTGCACTCGAAGACAGAGGAGCCAAAACTAACACTTTTTTCAGCATAACTACGCGTTTATATAGATAAACCTGACTGTTCATAATCGACCCTTGGCCCTACTACTTCGCACGCTATTATCATGGGTTCTGGCTACTTTCAACTAAAATTATGTGAATTCTAAAGGTCCTTCTTGCTTACTAAGCTCTATTTCAAATTTAAACCGATAAAAATTATTTCGACCATTTCATTGTCTTCTAATGACTTCTCCCCTAGATCAGATTTCCCATCAGTAAACAAAATGTTTCGATCTAATTTCGCTACTCAGATCAACTCCAATTTCAATAAAAAAAAA
>OZ038490.1:18762811-18785311 GCA_964036315.1 Acanthosepion esculentum | reverse complement strand
ACACACATTTGAAGGCAAAATGCATCATCGAATATATTTCTAATGTGCTCAATACCAACTAGAGCAACATATTATTATATTTGTAGTGGAGTCCGGGATGAATCCGATATCAATCAATAACAAACGCCAGGAATGGATAAGGAAAATAAATGTATTAACGTAATAATACAAACTGGTAATACGGGTTAGTAGATCCAGGAATGCGGGTTAGTAGCAATAATATATATACAGTGTTGGTATTGAAGTATCGCGGATGACTCCTTACTGAGTCTACGTGCTCGCTAACTGTGACGCTTGCCGTCGTCTCTGTGTGTGACTTACTCTACTACTACTGAACTCTACTACTCTTCTGTCGTTCCGTCTCAATTCCTTGACTGGATATTTAGCACCCCCCACACGGGTCGAATGTGGCACAAATCCGGATTAATGTAGGTTTACCGAGCCCGTAGGCTCGGCCAAAAATATGCCCATTTACAACTCGTATAAAACGGGTTTAGGGACTGTCTATCTCCCCGGACGGCACTTTGCCCTGCGGCAAAGCCCTGTCCCTCGACTCCTTGACTGTCCCCGGGTATTCACTGGTAGTAGTATATGTATACCTTGGGGGAGTCCATTTGTGTGAAAAGGGGAGACCCCATCACAATATTTTTATTATAAGAGATTATAATAAAACATTTTGAAATCTCTACACAAAAGCTTTCATGTTTCAATACTATGATTGTACTTCTTCAGGCGATGGTAATAACTGGTGATTAAATGATTTTTAAGGAAATTTAAAAACAAAGTGTTACCTCTTTTCCGAAAGTTAAAGGGGAAGACATAAGATCAGAATTAAAAATAGACTTGTGGGTATGTCTTGATTAACCAATTAACTGTCAGATCTACGCTAAATAGAAATGTCAGCTCCATGAGTGAATTATTTTTTCATGTCACGATAAACCGGCACATAGATATGTGATCATTGAGGGTTTCGAATATATAGCAGCATTAAATCCGGGTGGCTTTCTGTAAGATGAAGCTCGACTAACGAGCCCGATTCCTCTTCATGTTGGATTTGAGTTCTGGACTAGTTGCCACCCAAGACACGAAAACCTATTCTTTAATCCTATTTAACCCATTGCTGCAGGGATGTGGATTCATGCCTTTTCCGATGGCAACAGTACGAAGTGAACGAAAGAGCACCGACCGGAATTAAAACTATTCACGCTTATTCACTTACTGCGGAAGTAACGGTTACACTATTCACAACTCCAATTTTATGGCAATTTTCTAAGCGTACCTTAGGTGTGGCCGAAACTGTGGAGGCACCCAGTGAGAATCGAACTCACTACTCAGTCGTTATTGTTCTAGCGAGACATGCTTGCTAACCATTACATCGCCTCGAGGTGCCCCTGTCACCAACATAATGATTTTCCAAGCGTAGCTTAGATGTGGCACGAGGCCGAGAGTAGGGGTCACCCAGTGAGGATCGAACTCACTACTCAGTCGTAATTGTTCTAGCGAGACATACTTGCTAACCATTACACCACTTCGAGGTACTCAACCCCAGTTTTATGTACGTAGTTAAAATTGGATTATATGCTCAATTTACAGCAGAAATTTACAATGGTTTCTGTAAATTATGTTTCATTTTCGAATAGTTGCGAGTCAGTCTACGAAAATAGAATATCTGCGTGTATATGAAATTGCCCGTTTCAAAAAACATACATGAATAAACTAAGAGAAGGAAAAGAGGTTAGTCTTTGCGTTAAAGTGTCCATAGCAACTACGCGTGTATGAGTCAGCAATGTGTGCGTGTTCGGGACTCCAAGACGAGAAACAAGCAGACGGCTGTACGGCTGTCTTATCAAAAGTTATATAATTTTTCAACTGCGGATTCAGTGCGTACGTGTCAATTTGCAGTGTGCAAGATAAGTATGAGACAATGCGTAACGATTGCGCTTGCACACTGATAGACACTGTCTGCATTTGTGCAAATGTGTCAAATTAGATGGCTTCCTGCACCTGTGTTGGGCGATGGGAAAACGGACGGGTGACAGACGATGCCTATTTACACGGTTTTCCTGAGAAGCCCGACACACACACACACACACACACACACACACACACACACACACACACACACACACACACACACATCCTTCCATACATATAAATATATATATATAATTATATATATATATATAAATATATTATATATATATTATTTTATATGCGCAGTAGATAGATAGTTAGATAGATAGATAGATAGATAGATAGATAGATAGATAGATAGATAGATAGGAACAGCCTGGGATAGATAAATGGATATGTATATATACGGACTGAGATGAAACGAATACATACATACATACACACACATATACACACATATATATATATATATATAAGTATATATATATATATAGAGAGAGAGAGAGAGAGAGAGAGAAAGAGAGAAAGAGAGAGACAGGTACGAATAGACTGAAATAAATATGAAAAGGCTGAGATATATAGATATATAGAGACTGAAACAGACAGAAAAAATAGATAGACAGAGAGATAGATATGAACAGGGTGTGATAAATGGATACATGGATGTGTACGAACTTAGATGAAACAGATACATACACACACGCACACACACACACACACACACACACACACACACACACACATATATATATATATATATATATATATATATATATATATATATATGCGTGTTTCTGGACACACACACTCACAAACAAGTATGCACCCATGTATATATTCTATTTATATTATATATAATAAAATCCGCACAATAAAAGGCTCGAGAGCCGCCTAAGGTAGAGGATTAGTTTTTAAATTGTTATTATGAATGGCTGTATGATGTGAAGAAAAAGGCGTTAATAAATGATGATTTTGATGATAACTAGGATAGCGACTGATGCCTGTCTTGAACAGTTTAAGTCTGTATATTTAAGGGAAGCAACCACTCGGAAATTCGTTCCAACAAGTAGCACGTTTGGGGAAAATGGTAAACGGAGCTTTCTCCTTACATGTGGAACACGGGGGAAATCGAGGTGATTCGACAGTGTGGAAATAGCATGGTGACTTCTAGCAGTAAACATCTGAACTGAATAGGAAAAACGGAAAATAGAGAAAATAATGGTTTAATATTGCTAATTAACCCATAGCTGTGGGAGAAGAGGTGGATTCAAACCTTTCCAAAGAATATTTGCGCGGAAATTAATATAACGA
Source organism: Acanthosepion esculentum (assembly GCA_964036315.1). Taxonomy (NCBI): domain Eukaryota; kingdom Metazoa; phylum Mollusca; class Cephalopoda; order Sepiida; family Sepiidae; genus Acanthosepion; species Acanthosepion esculentum. Next base: position 18,782,086 of record OZ038490.1, on the reverse strand, counting down.
ACCCGACCGGAACCGGAACTCTGCTCTCCGATTAAAAATTCCGCGTCATTATCCATTATACTATCCACACATCCAAACTTACTATTTCCTAGTATTCCCCTAGGTACTGACCAGACTCGAGGTTCCTTAACTTTGGTGATCGTACGGGGACCGGTGTTTGAGCGTGATGTGGTCGTAAGCCTTCGACATCATATGTCGATGTTGGCGATATATCAGAAGAAGATTAACCTTCCAGCCAATAACCCAGAATTTTCTCCACTTTGTTACAAATAACAGTTGAACGGTAGTCTGGCAAAATGTTACTGTGATAAAAGACAACCACCAACGCTTGCTTAAAGTTTACTGTGAGCAAAGAGTAGATGTGAATAGATGTGAGCACGGTTAAGTGTTTCACTGGTGGTTCTGGCAATATGCGGGACATGTCAGGAGATACACCGCCATAACCATGCATATTCTGAAACTACATTAACGACGATACTTGAAAACATCAACTAAAACCAGTTCACAATATCCACAGGAATCGTTAATGGCCATCCCTCTGATGCCCACGATATGAAGGCAGGCATCCTCCAAGGTTCCTTTCTAGGTCCGACTCTGTTTCTGTTTTACATTATTGATCTGCCCAAGAGTATACGCCGAGGTATTATGAATATCCATACAGATGAAACAACGGTCTTTAGGTATAACTCTAAAATCCTAGATCATTACATCCTGGCACCAGATCTCTGACCTTGCGCTAGGAATTTTACAGTTACATTCAATCTATAAAACTCTAGTAACAATCCTTCCTCACCGAACAACACCGTCTATCGCAATGAACGAGCGTTCTATCATGGAGACTCCTACCCTTGACCGCCTATTGGAACAAGCTATCTCGGATCTCAAGTAGATCTATCGCTAAAGATGCTAGAAAAATCTACCACTCAAGTAAATATCTGATTCTTTATGCTAGGGTTTTAATTTATAAAAGCCAGATCATGTCTAAAATGGAGTAGTACTGCCAGACACAATCCAGTCTTGATAGTTTCCAAAAGAGTCTAAGTAATCTTGGGAATGATGATTATGATTTTCCACCCTACAACCACTTTCCCAACAGACAAAACGTTGCAAACGTCTCGCTACTCTATCGTTATTTCCATGGAAAAAATCTTCAGACAAGCTACATTTCACCAAATCTAACCCGCAGAGCTGACTCACCGCGCCATGTACACTGAGGCGTCCCGCCCATCTCCTTCGTATTCCATTAGTGAGGACCATGTTCCACTCGAACAGCTTCTTCCCATAAATCGCTACTTCGTGTATACGACCCTGGTTTCCTGACTACGATAATCTATGCTCAAGTCTAAGGTTAGCCGTTATCTTACCTACATTTCCGCTTAAGCTGCCACTCTTAGATGCTACGTATCCCATCTGAAACACTACCTCGAGTGGCACTTACGCTGTGTATAGAATGGATTCTAGTAAAAAAAAGCTCAAATATTCTACGCAAATACTGCTAAATCTATGTAGATATCTAATATTGTAGCTGAAACTTGCTCAATCCAACGGTGTCATTGCGCTCCCTGTATTTCTTGATAAGTTCATGGAAATAAATATGCGGCATTTATTTTTGGAACGAAATGTATCGCTAATGTTAATGACAATGTCAAGAATTAGAGATTTTAGAAGAAATCTTGCTCAATGTTATCGTGCTCCCCGTATCTGTTGTCTTTACCGTAGAAATAAATAGGACGCTTTGGGAGCGAAAATCTATACCATTAGTGGTAGGTAATATAGAAAAGTGTAGTTTTCATCGACGTAAAATCGTTATATTCTATGAAAATACTCTTGTCAACCGTATGTTTGTTTTTGTTATGGCTATCTATCTATCTATCTTACACGCACACACACACACACACGCACATATATATATATATATATATATATATATATATATATATATATATATATATGTGTGTGTGTGTGTGTGTGTGTGTGTGTGTGTGTATATATATATATCTTCATAGTCAAACAAATCCTTTTACCTCATATGGGAAATAGGCTATTTCGGCAGGCGACGAAAGTGGTCGTCTGCCGAAATAGCTTATTCCCCATATGAGGTAAAAGGATTTGTTTGACTATGAAATATACTGTATTTTTTGTGGATCAGTTCTAATATTTTTATATTACTAGGATCTACTTGGTTTATTTACAAAGGGATTTTTTTACCTTACTATATATATATATATATATATATATATATATATATATATATATATATATATATTTGTGTGTGTGTGTGTGTTTGTGTGTGTGTCCGTAAATAGATAGGTAGATGTAAATAACAAGAACAAAACTACTGTTGACAAAAATGTCACAACATAGAAATGAAATATCTATTGTAAGGCAACATCCACTGATTGGTGACGTCTTGCTGAACTTGACGTCCATATTGTCTCATTTTGATGATATAGATATGAGCTATATCTTCTTGTTTTCTCCTTCTATAGTTCGGATAGGAGATATTCCCTTGTCCAAATTTAAATTTAATTTAAATCAACGAAAGAAAAATTTCCAGTTTGTTGTGCACTCCCTCCACCAGGACGACCTTTGATCAAAATGAAATATACTTATTCAAGTATCCTTGGTAGTGTAGTTTCAGAATATGTATGGTTGTGGGGGTCTATCTCCAAAACCCTAGGAAGAGTTTGATGACAGAGAGACAGAGGCTACAATTTTATATATATAGATATATTTTAGTCCTGGGTATTACTATAATCTACATCCAGCATCAAGATCTTTGATCAGGAGATTGGAGGTTTTGAGGAGCGTGGAACCACCTCTTAATTGTTGTTGTTCCCAGGTCTACCTTGACCAAGGATTTTAGAACATGTTAGGGGCCAGCTTTGGGCAAACGGGGAACCTCACTACGAAAATCAGAACTCCAGGAAAGTATAAAATATATTTTATAGTAAATTTACCACTAATGAAATTTTATAATAAAATTCCCAGCAATATATTTTTTTTAAAAATTAACAGCAATACACTTTTTTTATTAATATACCAGTCAATAAAACTAAAATAAAGATTAATACATTTCATAAAAAATTACCAATAATACCTTTTTGTAGTGAAATTACCAGCAATACATATTTTCAAAATTGCTCACAATACCAGTCCTGGGTATGACGATAAACTACATCCGCATCCTGGGTAAGACGATAAACTACGTCCGACAGCAAGGCTTTTGATCAGGAGGTTTGGAGGGGCGTGGAACCACCTTTTAATTGCTGGTGTTCCCAGGTCCGCCCTGACCCGGGGTGGTAACACCTGTTAGGGCCCCAGCTATGGGTAAATAGTTAACTCCCAAACAAGGGCCAAAATACTATGAAAGTGTAAAAATATGTTTTAATACCAGAAATACTTTTGCAAAAAAATTATTAACAGCAATACATTTTTGAAAAAAAAAATTACTAGCAATACAATTTTTGTCGGCATTAAATAACCCATTGAGGCTGATATGCTGTAAAACAAAATAAACCAAACCAATCTAAACCAAAGAATACATATTCTATTCGTACGAATCTATCCTAAAAATGTTGTCGGCCTTAAATAACCCATTGAGGTTGATATGCCGTAAAACAAAATAAACTAAACCAATCTAAACCAAAGAATACATATTCTATTCATACGAATCCATCCTAAAAATGTTGTCGGCCTTAAATAACCCATTGAGATTGATATTCCGTAAAACAAAATAAACCAAACCAATCTAAACCAAAGAATACATATTCTATTCATACGAATCTACCCTAAAAATGTTGTCGGCCTTAAATAACCCATTGAGATTGATATTCCGTAAAACAAAATAAACCAAACCAATCTAAACCAAAGAATACATATTCTATTCATACGAATCTACCCTAAAAATGTTGTCGGCATTAAATAACCCATTGAGGTTGATATGCCGTAAAACAAAATAAACTAAACCAATCTAAACCAAAGAATACATATTCTATTCATACGATTCTATCCTAAAAATGTTGTCGGCATTAAATGACCCATTGAGGTTGATATGCCGTAAAACAAACCAAACCAAACTAACAATACATTTTCTCATCTACAATCTATATATTCATAAAACTTACGTTTGCATTGAAAGTATAAGATTATCTACAAACTTTCTATAGTTGAAGGCATAAAATTGCCTTCAAAATATTTAGATTTCAGCATTAAATAAACCGTAGTAGTTGATCTGAAACCAAACAAAAATAAGCATATCAAGCCAAAAGATACCAACCTGGACTCACGGTGAACTACATTTTAACTGAATGTACTTACTTAGCCCCTATAAGACATAAATACTACAAGGAAAACAACAATAGTAAACTATTTGAAAATACTGAAACCCTCAACATAATGCCCTACCTTTAAAAATAGGTATATACCAAAACATATAACACCTACAGTAGATCATGTACAAACTATAAAAAAAAACAAAATTTATCCTGAAAATATAAAATAATGTGCAAAATATATGTAGTTGAAAGCTTAAAATTACCTACAAGATATTTAGATTTCGGCGTGAAATGACCCATATAGGTGTTGATATGCCGCTAAACAAAAACAACCAAACCAAACTACTAACCAACCATACACCTTTCTTAATATCGATTTCCTTCATTTGAAATCTATTTATATTTACCTTAGACTGTTTTTATACCCCAGCCTTCTCAGTTATCTATCGAGAGATCGGTTTCAGTATATATTTTGATGAGGGGGTGCTGTAAAGTTCATGGCGCTAACTAATGCTCAAAATCTGACATTAATCTGTAACAGTATCTGTAAAAGAGTTTCTTTCATATTGCGAAGTAGCAACTTAAAAGATCCTTGCGTTTATTTTTAAAAAATTGTTTCAGATGGAAAAATATCGACGGAAAATGGGGAAGTATTAACTCTGAGCCAACATGTGACGAGATAGACGCTGACCATTTAAGTATTCCATACAACATACCAAACGAATCTACCGTTAGAAGACAAAGATCCTACTTCCCAACCGAGGCACAATGTATGGATGATTAGAAAAGCTATAATGAGGACATCGATATGCATTGTTGGAATAAGAATTATCTTGACGAGAAAAGCAACATCCTCTACTAAGTGTTCCAAGAAATAGGACTTAAGATAAACCTTTCCAAAAAAACAAAAAACGAAACAAAAAAATCTATAATCTGGAATTGGAATGAAAGCAGTGATGTCACCTATCCCGAACCCATCATGAAAATTCATGATGTGGAATTAGTAAATACTGAACAATTCAGATATGTCGGCGTAATGAATCGGCTATAACAAATTTTGTAGCGGAGGAAAAGAAATTGAACATAGAATAGAATGTACCATAGGTAGTTTCACACAAAACCGCCAATTGCTACAAAACTAATACATTAACCTGAAAAATCGAGTCATGTTTTAAATAGTCTCGTCAGAATAATGTGACTTTCAAATGGCTGTTATACATGGCGGCAAATCCATGGAGAAATATCCAAACTGTCAGCGGTATATAATTGCTTTTTAAGATCGCTAGTGAAAAAAGGCCTTATGCGAATAGAGTTTATGGGTTTGGCAAATTTCATTCGTCTTTGAACATTGTGGATTGGCGATAGATATTCACAAAGAACTGCGCCAAATAGCAGAAACCACGTCACTCGAGAACTACTAAAAACAGCAACAACAAGAAAATAATGATATAATCAAGATGTTGACATTCCACACTATTTCAAATAAAAGGTTAGGAAGGAAACCCCCATCAATACTGGAAAGAGCGATAACAGCTACTGGACTTTAGAAAATGATTTTCCTAAAATAGTGTTTTAAGAGAGAGATTTTATAAATTTCAACCGAAGGAGAAAATAATGACATAACCAAGATGTTGACATTCCACACTACTTCAAATAAAAGGTTAGGAAGGAAACCTCCATCAATACTGGAAAGAGTGATAACAGCTACTGGGCTTGAGAAACCTGTTTTCCTAAAAAAAAATGTCTTTTAAGAGAAGTATTTTATAAATTTCAACCGAAGGGGAAAATAATGATATATTCAAGATGTTGACTTTTCACACTACTCCAAATATAACTCGAGTCTCTTCTTCTACTCTGAGGAGACCGTCCAACATTCGCTACCGTAAAGGAAGACAGATGTCACTTAGCAGCTCAGTATGCAGTCATTGGGAGATAAATGCTCGCTAGACTCAACTGTGAAGAAGGGATGTGCCACTTTCCAGCGAATAAATTTTGACATTCAACATACACCACGGTCTAGATGGCTCTTAACTATGTAAACTCCTGAAATTGTAAATAGAATACTAGATTGGCGCCAAGGTATCATCGTTTTACAGTTGAATTGGCCAGGTGCTAGATGCAACTTTAATTCCTATGCTAACCGTTTCTTTTCTTGAATTTCACGTTTGTGGAACTCTCTCACAGATTCTGTCTTCTTAATTCCCATTTTTGTCCTTTTTCTTTGTCTCATAATCGATGAATTTTATGCAAAAGAATTGCTTGCACTCTAGAAATATGAAGAGAAGTCGTTCGGTATTCACGAACGGGTGGCACAGTAGAAGCTTAGGTATGTTGGTAGCAAAATGTTTCGATGTCGACCTGAAAACGATATCGAGTGGTCACCATCGGGTTGATTTTAATTCATTACACTGGTCAACACAATTTTTAGTGCCAAGAGACAAAACACGTGTTTTAGCTAATTTGATGGTGCTGATTCAGAAAATTACTTCAGTTTTTCATGGTTAGCTACTGTTTTGGCTGTACTGAAATTCCTCATTTTTAGAAAAAAGATCAATATACGATCTTGGTTGATCGCAAAATTTAGTTAACAAAGTTCGTAGACACCCAAACATTTTCAGGTACGCCGTGTGATTTATGTCAGCCACCGAATATATTCTATTTTTATAAGAAAAAGTGTTTTTCAGTCAAACATTTGAAAATACATGTACCGACAAAAATGTTTTTTGTTAGTTTTTTTCAACTGCACAGTTTTGTAGGGCCAGTTGGTCACCGTCTCTGAGAAAAAAGGGCAACATGACGCAATTCATTGCGCCAGAAATTTGGAAACCACATGCTGTTCTTCTTGGCATTCGCGCCGGAAGTTCCAATACGAACATTTCAGTGTTTGGGTGTCAATCCGGGGACAGTGAAGACCATTCGGAAAAAGTTGGATGAGTCTAATGGTGATTACGAAGGTGTTTGGAGTGATCAGTGTTGGCGACGTTATGCACCCATTCCTCTCCCTGCAGGGCGTCAGACTCAGTAGGGAGGCCTACATCAAGTGCAGGTGGGGATGCTGCCCTGAATCAAGAGGGTGCTTGCTGGAAAATATTATATCTGGCAACAAGACTCTGCACCATGCCACACAAAGAGGAGAACCCAGTCATGGCTGTGAGACAATTTCTGCAACCACATCAACCCTTCCATTGCGCCACCTAACTCCCCATTCTGCAATCCCCTTGCTTATTATGTATGAGGCGCAGTTGAGCGAGAAACCAAAAAAAACTCTTTCTAACACCAAAGATGAACTGAAGACAAAGGTTATGGAAGCATTCACCAGCTTAAGCAAGAAGACCGCCCAGAAGCGTTGCAGGAGATTCCGAAGTCGTCTGGAGGCGATGATTGGAGCCAATGTCGATTTTATTGAATAAATTTACTGTTTAGTATTTCAAGCTATTTTTGTGTAATTTTGGTAAATAAATTTGTTAAAATCAAATGAGATGTCACTGTTATTTTCATTTTTGCGTAATTTAGAAAAAAAATTATCCCTATCTCTCCGTATACATATATATATATATATATATATATATATATATATATATATATGCGTGTGTGTGTGTGTGTGTGTGTGTGTGTGTGTGTGTGTGTGTGTGTGTGTGTAATTTGAAATTATGATAATTATACTGCTGATGAGTCCCAAATATGGGACGAAACGGCCGTCCTGTGCTTTCTGCATTCTGTTGAGGTTTCTTTCGGACTCAATGAATTACTTAATTTTAATTATCAAATCCTCCTAACAATTTTCAGAGCCACCCCACCCATTCAAATTGTTAAGCCCCTAAGTTGCCTCAGCTTCACTCAAGTGTTGTTACTGACATTCATTTTCGGGTGGTCTGATTTAAACTTAAACTGCTTCAACAGAACGGCAAAAATTCCCAGTAATGAAGCACCCGGTCGAAGACGGGTTACACTGCTAGTATGCGTCTGTGTGTCTGTGTGTGCGCACGCGCGTGTGGGTGTAGGTGTTGGGGGATAACGGTATATAATATTTTATACATAAAGAACAGTTTTTGGAGGAAACATATATGACAAAGTGGAAAAAGTTAACGTGCGACGCGTTTCGTTCCTTAGGACTTCATCGGATTAAGTTTATATTTATGTGATGTGACGAACCATACGCATGAACCAGAGACGCTGTAAATGTTAGAAAACTTTATTTTCTAAAATTTATAACATATACGGATTACCTAGTTTTTAATAATATATATATATATATATATATATATATATATATATATATATAGATAGATAGAGAGAGAGAGAGAGAGAGAGAGAGAAGGATTTATGTATATATAATTTACAATCTAGCCAATTTCATTTAAATTATTTATCTTTTTATTTCCATCATCATTTTAATTAAATATCACACATTGTGGTAACAAGATATATATGTGTATGTGTGTGTGCGCGCGCGCGCGTGTGTGTGTGTGTGTGTGTGTGTGCGTGTGTGTGTGTGTGTAGACATGTGGTCGAATGTTTATAACATTCAGACCACGAGGCCCGGGTTCGAATCTCAACATGGTTGATTTATCAGGGATGTAATTTCCTGGTGGTGTCGGTGTTGGGATGTGTGACTGCAGCGCTAGACGCCGTTGAAAATTGCCTGAAAAGCATACCCCACGGGCTAGTCCAAGCCTTTCGATTGAAATTGGATAGATGGAACTGTTCTGAAATCGCCGATGGTTGTACTAGTACGAATTCACCAGTCATCGTGACAGAGGGTTTGCGTGTACTGGTCTTGTTAAAAAAAGTAAATGTTGACGAGCATGCGTCTGCAGCGGGGATTGGCTAGCAAAACTCGGAAACGAGTAGAAGGTCTTTGCTAAGCTCTGTGTATATATGCACTTTTGTGCGGGTGTTTGTACGTGTTGTTTTTCATTTAGTGCATTGTACAGTTATCTCAGTGGCGATAATATTAATAGGGCGAGTTTAGCGTACCAATTTTTGTAGACTAAATCAAATATTAATACAAAAATACATTAACATTTTATTTAGCGAGTACATACACCCCAGCCATCTCCTCAATGACGCGAATGTGTGCTAAAATATTCCCGGCCCGACCCACTTCCCAATGTCTGACAAAATGACCATGCATCAGGTTTTTGGGTGGGAAGAGTTTCTTGACTGAGTGGATAACTTTTCAGCCACACACTCACACACACACACACACACACACATATATATATATATGGAGGGTGTGCGTGTTTCTGTGTGTAGAGAGTGAGTGAAAGAGAGAGAGAGAGAGAGAAAAAAGTGGTATTACGGACAGAGAGAGAAAGTAAATTCTCGGAGAAGAATACATCTGTTAAGAATCGCTTTGATAATCAGCCCCCGCCCAACAGTCTCGCGCCCGCCATCGAGATTTCTTTGTTTTTATTTATTTATTTTATTTTCTGACACTGTGATTTACCCGTCTCCTTATATACAAAGGCTGTTTGTTTGCATACCCCAGAATGAGTCTAGCAGCAGGAACAGCGACGTCGGAGAAGCCATGTCTTTCAGCGCGGCGACGAAATGGCACACCGACTTCACATTCAAACACTTGCAGACATGGCCCGCCTCGTGGCTAAAAGTGTATCCTGTTTGCCAAATAGCAACCGAGATCAGTGTTCGAATCCAAGTAAAATCTCGGATCCTGATTTTCGAGGTAATCGGGTGACTTCCAAATGTAATATTGGTGCGACACAGCAATTTTCTCTTTCTGCCATTGTAGCATGCGAAATTAATCTCATATAAAATTCTGTGACATAAATTAGTCTACCCATCCGTCCTAACCTCTAAAATAGCCATACATTGGCCGACCGAAATCAAATTTTGTGGGTAAGTGCAAACATGCAAGGGGGTACAAAGTACTAGGGTACGTAGTTTAATACAATCATTTTTCATTAATTTTTTTGAAAAATTAAGAGTTTTATTATTTAACTTACAAAATCCTCACACTATTTTGAAAATAAATTGAATGGTTAAAATAACAAATATTTATTTAATAAAAATATAGTATTGTTCTTTGCATGTCTTTTCTTTAAGTTTTTATATACCAAAATACAATTTCCAGTTCGACCCTACGTTTGCGAGAACTATAAACAATTCACAAGGCCAAACGCTTTAAAAAGTTGGAATTTGGTTGCAGAAAGAAATATTTACACATGGCCAGTTGCATGTTGCATGCTCAAGAATAAGAAATCCTAAGGATTTATTCTTCGCATTTGAAAAGGAAAAAAAAAATTGTTTAAATAAATATTGTTTTCTATAAAATTGTCGTCCCATAAAATTAAATTAAATTAAAGAAATTATTAAAACGCGATGTAGTTTTTTTGTCAAAGTATTTTTCCGAACAAATCAGCTTATTCAAATTTCATCGATTGGTTTGCGAAATTGAACGAAAATTAGAGTCTGCAAATCTCGACAAAATTTGTTAGCGATATATATATATATAAATATATATATATATATATTTGTTAGCGATATATATATATATATATATATATATATATATATATATGATGTTATAGCATAGCTTAAATAATAAGGAATTGCAATAACTATGCTTAGAGATAATTAATTTGATGATGATATATACTTGAAGAGACTTGTTATCGAGCCAAAGATGACATTCAAGCAAATAATCTTCCCGTAAAACAAAATCAATTGTGTGGTAGTCTGCAGAATTCATCGAGGGCATTTCTTTATTCAGAAAGATAGCAAGTTATCGAATATCTAAATTATGAAGGTAGTGGAGAACTTTCAGAGGGAAATGAACAGGGGATAACTGATAACTGGCATCCATTAAACATGGCATGGATAATGGATATCAGTTACCTCCTGTTAATTTTCCCTCTGAAAGTTCTCCACTGACTTAACCGGGTATTGAACTCACACTCTTGGGGTCCTGTCAATGTCTAACTAACGCCTTTATCCAATGTGCCATGTGTCCTTGAGGACATCGCTGCATGAATTTCTGCGTATTATAAAGCTAATGACTTCACCCCCCCGCATTTTTTACCAGTGCTCATATTGCAATTTTTGCTGTTATTATCGCTTTTCTCTGCCACTCCTTATTACTGGTTCGCATATTGTATTTATTTCTATGTTTGGTCAGCTCAGGAGATTTTAGTGGCATAGCATATGTGCTGATTCCTTAAGTTTACGAATTTTCCAATGGTGTTTTTTGTCTAGGATCACAACCTGGTCCCAGAGATAACGGTGATCTCACTTCTCTCTACATATGGCGAAATAAAGGGTTCAGTTCGACATTCCAACCACCTGAAGAAGGCCGGCGCGTACAACGAAAAAAAAAAACGTTGTAATAAATATGGCAACAAAAATGAGGACAATAGTCTGAATAATGTAAATTGTGTACATAATACCTCATCTCAGAAATATAGACAGATACTGAAAGGCCGAAACGTTGTAATAAATATGGTGACAAAGATGAGGACAATAGTCCGAATAATGTAAATGGTGTACATAATACCTCATCTCAGAAATACAGACAGATACTGAAAGGCAGAAACGTTGTAATAAATATAGCAACAATGATGAGGACAATAATCCGAATAATGTAAATAATGTACATAATACCTCATTTCAGAAATATAGACAGATACTGAAAGGCCGAAACGTTGTAATAAATATGGCGACAAAGATGAGGACAATAGTCCGAATAATGTAAATAGTGTACATAATACCTCATCTCAGAAATATAGACAGATACTGAAAGGCCGAAACGTTGTAATAAATATGGCGACAAAGATGAGGACAATAGTCCGAATAATGTAAATAGTGTACATAATACCTCATCTCAGAAATATAGACAGATACTGAAAGGCCGAAACGTTGTAATAAATATGGCGACAAAGATGAGGACAATAATCTGAATAATGTAAATGGTGTACATAATACCTCATTTCAGAAATATAGACAGGTACTGAAAGGCCGAAACGTTGTAATAAATATGGCGACAAAGATGAGGACAATAGTCCGAATAATGTAAATAGTGTACATAATACCTCATTTCAGAAATATAGACAGATACTGAAAGGCCGAAACGTTGTAATAAATATGGCGACAAAGATGAGGACAATAGTCCGAATAATGTAAATGGTGTACATAATACCTCATCTCAGAAATATAGACAGATACTGAAAGGCCGAAACGTTGTAATAAATATGGTGACAAAGATGAGGACAATAGTCCGAATAATGTAAATGGTGTACATAATACCTCATCTCAGAAATACAGACAGATACTGAAAGGCAGAAACGTTGTAATAAATATAGCAACAAAGATGAGGACAATAATCCGAATAATGTAAATAATGTACATAATACCTCATTTCAGAAATATAGACAGATACTATCTCTTTTCTTTTTAACTTTGCATACAGACTTTTTTTCTTCTGCAGCTATGGCAAATATTTTCAAATGCAGGGCATATTTTTTGTTTCAATTTCATGGTTATACTTACAGTAGCTGCATATTCCTCAGTAGAATAATACTTTTTAATCAATTCCAGTTTTTGCATAACTTCTACACATGCAGTTAGAGACAAATTATTCAATTATAATTCTTCCAATATCTAATATTTATGAGATATATCAGCCATACCTTCAATCAACTGTAATTGAATAAATTTATTCTCTAGAGTCAAATCTTCAGTTCCAAGTTTCTTAAATTCGCAGAATCTGTCAGCTTCTATTAATCTGTGAAGACATTGTATAAGTGATTCATCTTGCTTCTGTTTAATGGATAGAAGTTTTATTTCCGTTATGAAAAATTTCTTTTTTAGTTCGTAAGTTCCTTTTTAATATCCGTCCTGGGTATAACGTTAAACTACGTCCGTGTCCGGGGCAAGATGATAAACTACATCCAACAGAAAGGCCTCTGATCAGGAGGTTTTGAGGAACGTGGAACCACCTCTTAATTGCTGGTGTTCCCAGGTCCACCCTGACCCGGGGTGGTAGCACCTGTTAGGGTCCCAGCTATGGGCAAATAGTTAACTCCCAAGGTGTGACCACGTCCTGGGTATGACGATAAACTACATCCGCGTCCTGGGTATGACGATAAACTACATCCGCGTCCTGGGTATGACGATAAACTACATCCGTGTCCTGGGTATGACGATAAACTACGTCCAACAGCAGGGCCTCTGATAATACATTTTTGGAAAACAATGTTGCCAGCTGTACAATTTTCGAAAAATATTACCGGCTATATTTTTTTTTGAAAGAATAGTGTTGCCGGCTATACATATTTGAAAAAAATTACCAGCTATACGTTTTTTGAAAAAATAATATTACCAGCTATACATTTTGGAAAAAAATTATATTGCCAGCTATACATTTTGGGAAAAAATAATATTACCAGCTATACGTTTTTGTAAAAAAATAATATTGCCATCTATACATTTTGGAAAAATAATATTACCAGCGTTATGTTTTGGAATTTAATATTACCAGCTATACATTTTTGAGGAAAAAAACGTTACCAGCTATACATTCTTGAAGAAAAAATATTACCACAAATAAAAATTCTTTTTCGGCATTAAATGACCCATTGAGGTTGATATGCCGTAAAACATACCAAACTAAACCAAACCTTTTTAACATCTTTGAAATATCGACGAAAGTCAAATTCTCCAATTATTTAGGGCATGCCATAACATAAATTGTCATTACAGCTTCGCAACCTGCCGAAGCTAGGAAGAGGTTGATTATTTCATTTTCTCCCTCTCTTACGTTACTGTTTTTCAATTTTTTAACCCTAACTTGGGCGGCAAAACACCGGATCCAAGTCTCAATAAAATCTGGTTCGTACAAGCGACGTAAACATCCTGTCGGCGACACCATGATTCCAAACTTAACGTTAACTTGGGTTTCTACTAACACCTAATCAGCAATAATACAGTAATTTTTAAACATGTATGCCTATAATTTAGAAATACATTCATTTATAATACAGTTTACAGTCTCATCTTTTGTCTGCGAGAACATAATTTTCTGTTTTTCTACTTTCTATACGTTTTCGGTTTTTCGCAAGGATGCATATGTTCTGTGTTACGATTCTGTTTTTCTTTTCAGGTGTCCTCCGCACAATAATTTCCGTAACTGTGCGTCTGTGATAATTTCTATCTACCTTTACATTTCTTTCTCTTTCTTGAGAGTGAGTTTTCTTTCTCCATTTCCCTTGTCAGATTCCTTACTATTGTTTCTAGCGTTTTTATTTTCTTTTTAATACTTATTGTATTATTCAGATGACTTCTCCTCATCCAGCCTCTAATCTGTTGTGTTATTAGGAACAAAGTCCACAATACTGATGTATCTTCTTTGTGTATATATATATATATATATATATATATATATATATATATATATATATATATATATATATATATATATATATATATATATATATATATATATATATATATAGTCGGTTGGCATGAGGACGTGCCATTGGTGTAATGAATAACGGCTCGCAATCGAAGTGGCGATTTCAAATTCGAGTCAGGTGCGTGAAATTCATTTAAGCACAATTAACCTTTGAAAATATATACAGTACGAGGCAAACCCAAAAACATACGGACGCACCCTTAGAAAGTCGATTTTTGTATTTTTAACCAAGGCAAGTGAGTAATAGAATTCGTTTATTAATAGAGGTGTCGTGTACATAAGCAAAAGGCATCGTTTCAAAATACATAAAAAAAAGAAACCTTTTTATCCGGAAAAGAAATCGACAGGCACGGTTGGCTTGGCACAAAACTCATTTCCACTGGACTAAACCTGATTGAGAATATGTTTTGTGGAGTGACGAGAGCCTCTTTCCTCTTAAATAGGAATGACGAATACGTGTTTAGTGTACGCCCAGTGAAACGAATACACCAGTGACTACCAAGGGCACTGTTACATACGATAAATAAATGAACGTTTGGGGTGCATTCTCAGCAGCAAGAGTTGGTAATCTGTAGAAAATCAAGGGAATCATAGACCAGCATCTTTTTCTGTACCGCGCCAGGAAAATTTTCTCGCCGGACTCGATCTTTCAAATCTACAAATCAAGCATTCGCCCTGCATGGAGTATTGCTGCCATGTATTGTCTGGAGCCCCTTATAATTATCTCAGGGTCCTTGATAAAATCCAAAGACGGATATGCAATGTAATTGGCCCTGATCTGGCATCTCGTCTGCACGCGCTCTGCCTTTTTTACAAATACTTTCACGGTAACTGCTCCGATGAGCTGCTTTCGCTGGTTCCTAGACTTTATGAATTTAAGCGTTCAGCTAAGTTGGCATCTCGCTCTCACTCTTTCACTGTCGAAATTGTTAAATGTAGCCGTCTCTTCTACACCAATAGCTTCATGTGTCGCATTTCTCGCCTGCGGAACTCCCTTCCCATTTCTTGTTTTCCTGAGAGCTTTAATCTCCAACTATTCAAATGTAACGTCAATCGACGTCTCCAGATGCCTTGATCTATCCCCTAACGTTCTCTCCATCCTTTTCTCTATCACTGCTCTTTATTCTCGCTCCAACTCTGTAGCCTCTTGGGTGCTAGTAAACTTCCTGCCTTGCTTGGAGTCGAATGCTTAAATAAAAAAATCACATGTAGCTTTCTGCTAAAAAACGTTTTGCCCAAATCACCGCTTCACGTTCCAACACTATAACGATGCTAAGCATACTGCCTTAAAGAATAAACGTTATCTAGAGAGAAAGCGCGACATGGGTAAATTGTAACTCTTCCAGTGGCCTAGTCATAGCCCTGACCTTACCCAACTTTACCTTTGGGCCATAATGGAAAATCGTACACTTAATAGGAAAGTTAACATAGAAGATTAGCTTTTTCGCGAATTAAAGAAATGCTAGTAAAATCTGGCGGAGAACGTTGACTTACTAAAGAATGTAGCCTATAGCATGCCACGAAGAATTAAAGCCGTTTTTAAAGCAAAAGGTTATCCAACAAAACACGAAATCATTTTTTGACTTGTATAATGTACATATGTAGACCTGTATTAACACCCTGTATTAATAAACGAATTCCGTTACTCACTTGTCTTGGTAAAATTACAAAAATCGACTTTCTATGGGTGCGTCCATTTTTTGCCTCATACTGTAGATCCACCTCCCCTTTTAGTTATGGGTTAAATAGTAAGACTTATTGTTGTGGATTCCGGGATGAAATCAGGTATCAAATCATAACAAACGCCAAGAATGAATATAGTAAATAAATGTATTAACGTAATAATACAAACTGGTAATACAGGTTAGTAGTTGCAGGAATGCGGGTTAGTAGACAAATATATATAAGTCTTTGGTATCGACGTATCGCTGTATGACTTCTTACTGAGATTACGTGCTCGTCAGTGTGACTCTTGCCGCTACGTTATTCTACCGACCGACTCTGCTCTATTACTACTACTTGACTCCTCGGGTATTCACTGGCAGTAGTATATGTATACCTTGGGTGAGTCCATTTGTGTAAAAAGGGGATATCCCTCAACACTTATATTTGGAAAAATTATTATACTCCCCAAAAGAATGTTAATACAATATTTACTCGTAAAATAAAGTAGAAAAGAAAAAGTAAGGAAAAGCTAAACAATCTTTTTGCATAAAATAAATATGCAGCCAGATAACGATATGTTTGCTTAATAATATATTCTACATGATATGTACATTTGTTTTTATACAAAACAACGTAACACCAGTTCTTGTACGATCATCGAAGTGAAGCAACGTCGAGCCATGTCAGTACATATATGGGTGACTGTTTGGTAATACGAGGCGATGCAAGCTGACATATGCGAGTGATCTAATTGTTTATACATTAGCTCGGGATTGGAAGTCGGAGAGCTTATTTCCAATCCTAGTCGTGTTCCTAATACTCATTTAAGTAGAAATGCGCTTAGAGAATGGTAGGATGAATCAAGCTCTTCTCCCCCAACTATGGGTTAATTAGTAGAACTTGTATCAGTAAATCATGATTATCTCTCAAAAAATTATTACAATCTAAAAATATTTCCCTCTTTATGGAACCCCCAAAAGGTTGATAAACCGTAAAAAAATCAATCGACCAATCGAATGTTAATATTAATTCTCAAGTTTTTGAAACAAACAGATAAAAACCAGATCATTCTCAGACTGAGCCAGAACAGAGATTTACTACTATTATTATCAAATTTATATATATATATATATATATATATATATATATATATATATATATATATATATATATATATATATATATATATTTGTCATCAACACACAGACTGTTTCGCTGTTTCACAGCTCATCAGTATGGCTAGACGTCCGGTTGCCTCTAGCTAGGATCGAAACCCGACTGAATTTGCGTCAGTCGGAATTTCTCCCACTAAGCCGTCGGCGCACGGCAGGGACGAAGGTGAATTTTAGCGTGTTCATTTTTAGATTTAGATAAACACACAGTGACTGAAAGTGACTCAATTCTGCCGAAGAATCGTGCAATATTAGCTTAAATAGTCACTTGTATATATATATATATATATATATATATATATATATATATATATATATATATATTCTGATCTTTAAGATTATATCGTCTATTGAGTGTATGGCACCACAAAATGTACACTCTTTTCCGGTGTATCTTTAATGTATTAGACATTTGAAAATATTCATATTTCTCTCACTTAAACCGTCTTTCACTCCCCTCTTTAAAATTCCTCTCTGTTAAATTTTAATCCCCCTTCATCTATAGACCTTCCTTTTCTTCTGGCGCCTGTTACCCCTCCCTATAGCTTTCACTTACTCTAGCATTCGTCCCACACTCTCATACATACACTCTCACTAAATTTTATTTTTCATTCCTGGAGTTGTTTTTTCTGTTTTCTTTTTAAATTTGTAGGTCTGATGAATTGGATCGTATTTACGATTCCAATGGAATAAATTAGTGTTTAAGCCTTTTTATTATATCCTTACTCTGTTTTGGACATTGAGTTCTACCTGGATCCTATCCTCTTGGAATTATTTTTATGCATATATATATATATATATATATATATATATATATATATATATATATGTATGTCAGTATATATATTTATATATATATATTTTTTTTTAAGCATATCACCCCAAGCAAGGCTGGAAGCCACTAGTACGCAGAGGGTTACAGAAGGTTTGGAGGAAGAGCAGATAGGAGTGGTAAAGGAGAGGATGTGGAGAAAGATAGTGGATCGATCAAGGCAAGGGGGTTACAGAAGATTTGGAGCGAGAGCAGATAGGAATGAAAGGTGAAAGGGTGTGGAGAAGGGAAGAGGATAGATCAAGGCAGCTGGAGATGTCGATTGACGTTACACTTAAATAGTTAGAGCTTGTCTTTGTCAGGGAAGCAGGAATAAGGAAGGGTGTTCCACAGGCGAGATGTGCGAGACATGAAGCTATTGGAGTAGAAGAGACGTCTACATCTAACAGTTTCAACGGTGAAGGGGTGGGAACGGTACGCCAGCCTCGTGGGACGTTTAAATTCATGAGGCCTAGGAACCAGCGAAAGCAGCTCCTCGGAGCAATTACCGTGAAAGTATTTATAAAAAAGACAGAGCGAGGCAACATCGCGTCTGTGAGAGAGTGACTGCAGACGAGATGACAGATCAGGGCCAATTACATTGCATATGCGTCTCTGGATCTTATCAAGAACCCTGAGGCAAACAGCAGGGTCTCCAGCCCATATATGGCAGCAATACTCCATGAAAGGGCGAATGGTCGATTTATAGATTTGGAGGATAGATTCCGGGGAGATAAAATTTCCTGGCTCGGCACAGGGAGACAACTTTCCTTGCGGTGGATGATGCAATTGACTCGATGTATTTGTTCCATCTCAGATCAGCGGACAGCGTGAGACCGAGCAGCCGCAGAGAGGAGCTCTCGAGAAGTTGGGCTTCAGACATTCTAATGGGATGCAGGGATGGATCCTTGTGGTGGTTAA
>OZ038490.1:18657811-18755311 GCA_964036315.1 Acanthosepion esculentum | reverse complement strand
AAATAATTATTTTATTGAAGATATATTTTTCTATTTGCAATAAATTTCTTTTTTTTTCTATCATTTTCAAAGATAATTCTTTTTAACGTTTTAAACGAGGAATGAATTATTTGTGCGCGCTTCTCGAATCCCCGGTCAGTAAAATATGAATATTAATTAGTAAATGTTTGGCAATCATTTGCTAAATGTTTGAATTGAGATCAATCGTTTTGTAGAGGACACTACCGGGTGCTGCTTCTCTTTCATCCCCGTGAATGAATGTTATTTGTTCTACAACTAAGGCAACATCAGTCGCCTGCCTTGACGCTGCTATTAACAAAGGATTATTCCACGGGCGGTTTTTAACATCGCAGCCGACACTTAATTAGCGGAGAAACTCAATAAGACAAGATCTAGGAATAATCTATTTGTCTCAAACGAAAGGACACAGTTGAAAATGAAAGAAATTCTATGGAAACGCTAGAAAATCTTTCCTTTGTGACAATGTTGTTCAGAGGATGTCAAATAATTCAGTCTCTCTTTCTCTTCCCTCTCCATACCTCAATCTATCTCAGTTTATGAATATCTATCTATCTATCTATCTATCTATCTATCTATCTATCTATCTATCTATCTATCTATCTATCTATCTATCTTAGTTTGTACATATCTATCTATCTATCTATCTATCTATCTATCTATCTATCTATCTATCTATCTATCTATCTATCTTAGTTTGTACATATCTATCTATCTATCTATCTATCTATCTATCTATCTATCTATCTATCTATCTATCTATCTAATTATATCTATCTCAGCCTGTTCATATGTATCTATCTATCTATCTATCTATCTATCTATCTATCTATCTATCTATCTATCTATCTCAAACCATGTATCTATTAATCTATCTCAGCCAGTTCATATCTATGTATCTATTAATTTATCACAGCCTGTTCGTTATCTATCTATCTATCTATCTATCTATCTATCTATCTATCTATCTATCTACTTTTATGCTTAATTGCATATGTAGTTTAATTATAATTATTTAGACGGCCTATTTTATTTTTGTAACTTCCGGCCAATGTGTTCTTACTCAGATTATATCTGTCATTACTCATGTTGTACAGACAAGCGAACAGGGACTACACTCTCATATATTTCGTTTACCATCCTGGAACATATCCACTTGTTCGCAACTTCTGTGTGTAACTTACAGATAACTACCCAGAAATGCTTTTCGTAATTTCCTGCGCTGTTTGTTTTCGTTGGCCTTTTCTTATATTAAATTCTACCCGAGTGTGATATCACCTCAATCTGATATCGGCTGTACAGTAAATTCTTCTTCGTTGCTCAGATGTTCTGTGCATCGTATTCGCCTCATTTCTTGTTAGAAACCCCCACCCCACCCCATGTCGCTTCAAAAATCTTCTCAGTCCGTTAGGATATTGAAGGGAATTTGACTTCCAAAACAAAACTGCCCACTTTTAATCGTCAGTGACAAATGTTTTGCCTTCCGTCACCATGGCTGATGCTAACTTTCGGGGTTCATTGCGCCTTCTCGGGGTAGCCTTTTCCGCTGACGTGAAGTAGATAACTACATTGTAGCAATTGCTAGTTATGCTGCTAGAAAATTTGGTTTACTGTTTTTTTTCTTTATTTTTTATTTTTTTGCTAGACAATCGCTAGAATCTATCTTACAAATTTCGTCTAGGCATTGAATATTGCTATTATATCTGATCTGATCTGGTACGTGTGCTATGTATTTAAAGATTATCCAAAGATTATCCAAAGAAGAAATCTGTAATTTTATTGGTTCTGATGTCGCATCTCGGTTCCAAGACGTCGTAACGCAACTTTCCTGTACCCTTTCTATGAATATTTCTGTTGAGCTTTTATTATTATTACTACTGCTTTGGTACCTAAACTTATTGAATTGAAGCGTTGTACTAGATTGGAGGGAAGGCCCCATCATTTTAGAGTTGAAACGGCTAGCGGAAAGCATAAGTTCTAGGCAAATAGTTTCTTTT
This sequence comes from Acanthosepion esculentum, assembly GCA_964036315.1. Classification (NCBI taxonomy): domain Eukaryota; kingdom Metazoa; phylum Mollusca; class Cephalopoda; order Sepiida; family Sepiidae; genus Acanthosepion; species Acanthosepion esculentum. The sequence continues at coordinate 18,753,296 of OZ038490.1, read as the reverse complement.
CTCGCACTTCTCGTTTGTGAAACCTTCTTGATTTCCCGCCAACCATCGCCTTCAAAAATTTAACCACAATGAAAATTATTACTCCTACTTTTTTATTGGATATTTATTAACTACTCCCGTTGTTGACTTACTCTTTATTATTATTATTACTACTAATACTACTAGTACTACTACTATTAATACTACTACTACTATTATTACTACTATTATTATTTATATTACTACTACTACTACTACTTTTATTAATATTATTATTACTACTACTACTATTATTATTACTACTACTACTACAATTATTATTACTACTACTACTACTATTATTACTACTACTATTATTACTACTACTACTACTATTATTACTACTACTATTATTACTACTACTACTTTTATTATTACTACTACTACTACTATTATTACTACTACTACTATTATTACTACTACTACTACTACTACTACTATTATTACTACTACTATTATTACTACTACTACATTTATTACTACTACTACTATTATTATTACTACTACTACTACTTTTATTACTACTACTACTACTATTATTACTACTACTATTATTACTACTACTACTATTACTACTACTACTATTATTACTACTACTACTATTATTACTACTACTACTACTACTATTATTACTACTACTACTATTATTACTACTACTACTACTATTATTACTACTACTACTTTTATTAATATTATTATTACTACTACGATTATTATTATTATTACTACTACTACTGTTATTAATATTATTATTACTACTACTTCTACTACTATTATTATTATTACTACTACTACTACTATTATTATTATTATTATTGTTATTCTTATTCTGTCTTATTAAATCCTGTTCTTTTATTGTTCTCTTCCCTTAATGTTTTCTTTTCTTCATATTCTCTCAAATTCTGTAATTTTTTGTGTCTTACTGTCTTTCTTGCGATGATATTAATGATTGGTTTGGTTTACGGCATATCAACTACTTATGGGTCATTTAATGACGTATTTTAATTTCTTGTGAGATTTGGTGATTTTTATTTCGCTATTAAAATCTATTGCTGGAAATTTTCACTATAAAAATGTATTTTTATACTTTCACAGTCATTTGACCCCCGTGTGGGTGTTAACTATTTGTCTAGAGCTGGTATCCTGACAGGTACTACCACCGCGGCTCAGGGTGGGCTTGGGAACAACAATAATTAAGAGGTGCTTCCACGCTCTTCAAAACCTACCAATGAGTCACTTTGCTGCCGGATGTAGTGAAATGATTAAAAAACAGAAACACTTTCACATTCCCCATTAATGGGGTTAAGAATTTTTTAATCCACTGTGTATGCTGCTACTGTTGAGCAAAACCTAACTGATGTTATTATGCATCAAAATTATTCACAACCATCTATCAGCCTGCGCACCCGAGGAAACTTAATAATAAAAATGTACCCTCTAGAAGGATTCGAACCTGCACCTATTCGCTATTATTTTTCTCAAGTGTGCAGGCTATATTTTCTTTATTTGTCTCATATAAAATGCTAGAAAAGAAACCCCGATCTATACTAGAAAGAGTTATAACAGTTATTGGACCTTGGGAAACCTTTTCTGAAAAAACTGTTTGAAGAGAAAGATTTTATAACGCTTACTCTTCAGTCACTGTTCATCATTTCACTACATCCGGCAGCAAGGTCTCTGATTGGGAGGTTTTCAGGAACATGGAACTACCTCTTACTTATTGTTGTTGTTCACAGGTCCAGCCTGAGCCGCGATGGTAGCACCTGCTAGGGTATTCAGCCAATGAATATCTAATCCTTACTGAATGGAAATAGTTAATCTCAACATTACAATGTATTTCCTTTCTCTTCGGTCAACGGTTTTCAAGATTTAATTGTTAGGCTTTACTCCTGGTTAGTAATCACCAGATAAAGTAGCCTCAAATAAACTATTCACCGTCCTGATGGTGTGTCGCCTTGACGTGGTAGGACAGCTTGCTTGTTTCAACTACACCCAGAGCTATACGTCGGGGGCTTCGGTCCTTAGCAAGTCCAACCAAGCTCAACAGGTCTGTGGTGTAGGAGGCAGACGAAAGAGACATGCTGACCTCCAGGTTGGAGGTTGTGCAATAGACTAACAACCTACTCTCTAGCTTGTTACAGAAATCTCAACGATATCTTCAAACAATATATCTTGTCGCAGATGTGTCTCGTTGTCATCCTTTCCTCTTATTCCCATCATCTTTTACACCAATACAAGCCATTGGGGTGAAATAAGCACAAGCAATTGTCCAAAGTAAATTTCCTGAAAAATAGAAATTTCAAATCAGTTACATATCACCCAAATAGTTTAAATATACACGTTAAAATTATGTCCGGATATGCGGGATTACGGATATGAGGCACCCCGGATATGAGGTACCCCGGATATGAGACACTCCGGATATGCGGGATTACGGATATGAGGCATTCCGGATATGACACACACCGGATATGAGGGATTACGGATATGAGGCATTCCGGATATGAGGGATTACGGATATGAGGCATTCCGGATATGAGACACACCGGATATGAGGGATTACGGATATGAGGCATTCCGGATATGAGACACTCCGGATATGAGGGATTACAGATATGAGGCATTCCGGATATGAGACACTCCGGATATGAGGGATTACGGATATGAGGCATTCAGGATATGAGACACACCGGATATGAGGGATTACGGATATGAGGCATTCCGGATATGAGACACTCTGGATATGAGGGATTACGGATATGAGGCATTCAGGATATGAGACACTCCGGATATGAGGCACACCGTATATGAGACATTCCGGATATGCGGGATTACGGATATGAGGCACTCCGGATATGAGGGATTCTACTATATTATTATTATTATTATTAAATAAAATGATTAATGTGAGTCTTGCAATATTTTGCAACACTTAGAGAAGAGTACAATTTAAGAAAAGAAATGAAAATAACAACGATCAACAATATTTTGATAGTATATCTGTATTCCCCGTCCTGATGGTGTGTCACTTTGACGTGATAGGATGGCTTCCGCGATTCAACGACTCCCATAACTATGTGGGCGGGGGCTTTGGCCCTTAGCAGGTCCAACCAAGCTCAACATGTCTGTCGGGTAGGAGCCAGATGAAAGATACACCCTGGCCGTCCAGGTTGGGGGTCGTGCAGTAGGCTAACTTACTCACTTAAAAACTAGTTTGTTACAGAAACCTCAACGATATCTTCAAACAACGACATGGCCGAGGAAGAGTCCTCCAAAGTGGAGTGTATGAAGCGTGCTGGCGAGAATGCCCAGGGAAGGCAGCCGGCACGACATGGGCTGAGCTAAAGAGGATCGCTCGGAACAGAGTCCGATGGAGAGTTGTTGTTGAGGCTCTGTGTTCCCCAAGGATTTAAGAGGCATAATGAAAATGAATGAAACTATTCACCGTCTGCTTCTCTTTGTAGCCACCTAAGCCATGGTCTGGTTCCATTGTCTCTTGTATGTAGCTTCCCGCAAATGTTCTGGTTCCATTGTCTCTTGTATGTAGCTTCCCACAAATGGTCTGGTTCCATTGTCTCTTGTATGTAGCTTCCCGCAAATGTTCTGGTTCCATTGTCTCTTGTATGTAGCTTCCCACAAATGGTCTGGTTCCATTGTCTTTTGTATCTAGCTTCCCGAAAATGGTCTGGTTCCATTGTCTTTTCAATGTAGCTTCCCGAAAATGGTCTGGTTCCATTGTCTTTTGTATATAGCTTCCCGAAAATGGTCTAGTTCCATTGTCTCTTGTATGTAGCTTCCCACAAATGGTCTGGTTCCATTGTCTTTTGTATATAGCTTCCCGCAAATGGTCTGGTTCCATTGTCTCTTGTATGTAGCTTCCCGCAAATGGTCTGGTTCTATTGTCTATTGTATGTAGCTTCCCGAAAATTGTCTGGTTCCATTGTCTCTTGTATGTAGCTTCCCGCAAATGCTCTGGTTTCATTGTCTCTTGTATGTAGCTTCCCACAAATGGTCTGGTTCTATTGTCTCTTTTATGTAGCTTCTCGCAAATGGTTTGGTTCTATTGTCTCTTGTATGTAGCTTCCCGCAAATGGTCTGGTTCTATTGTCTCTTGTATGTAGCTTCCCGCAAATTGCCTGGTTCTATTGTCTCTTGTATGTAGTTTCCCGCAAATGGTCTGGTTCTATTGTGTCTTATATATAGCTTACTGCAAATGGAACACCCGCACAACTGACTAAAGTTTCAGACAATCTGTCTTTAACAGTGTCAAACTTCGTTTATTTATTCATACACTAATGTCTTTTTTCAGTGACAACGGAGATAAAAGTATTTGTCACTTTATTTACAAGAAAATCGCAAGCGACGTTCGCAATAGTGATCATTCCTACATCTGCATTCATGGAAACAGAGCAGATGAACCACCTCGGGCCTGGCAGCTTCATAAACAAATACAAGAAGCCGTATTTCTGACTCAGATCCTCGACAGCCTCACACACTCAGCAACCGCTTTGTCGTGTCTTGAAAAGAACTACGCTTACGGCCTATGACGTCGAAACACCGGTTCGGATCCGATCACCAATGTTAAGCAACCTCCAGTCCAGCCAGTACCTGGATTGGTAACCGATTGGAAATATTGCATGTTGCAAACACGCACGTTCGGGTGGTGTAATGGATAGAGGTGAGAAATCCGAGTTCAAATTCCAGTCGGGTTCGTTATATTCCCATACGCAAATAGCCTTTGGCGACCATGAATCGAAGATAGACATGATGGCCCAAGTCTCTCCTCCTCTCCTCTGAATTTGAACTGGGTACAGCCTACGCCCCCCCCCCCCAAAAAAAAACATTCACAGGCTGACAAGAATAAGGATAAGATTGTAACATTTAATCCCAAGGAACTATACCAAACAGAGACCACATTACGGTACTTCTGAACTTCTGGACCCGCTCATACAGACTTTTACGCTGAAGTGCACTGTCACCATATTAGGTTAAAACCATCGGAGAAATGTCAGCCCCAGCTACAACTTCGGATCAGAGAAATCGGATATCTGCTTTTTGTTCCTCTTTGGTGCACACTGAAAATAGGGTTTCTCTTCATTATTTTTCTGAAATATATATATATATATATATATATATATATATATATATATATATATATATATATATATATATTATAAATGAATAAAGGTATGCAGAATGTATTGGGTCGATTTATTTCCTGACAGGTTCTAAGCAGAAAGATCAATTCTGAATTAATTAGTAACAAATGTTTCTTCCAGGCGTAGAAGATATACAAAAGTATATTTTCAAGACTTTTAATTTTTCCAAAAAGATTAATGAAAATTTATTGTACTAATCTACACACCTTAGTAAAATCAAATGCACTTTGTACCGCCTGAGCTGTTTATACTTCTCCACAAAATTTGCATTCGATTGGTCAATGTATGGCTATTTTAGAAGGTCTGATAGACGGACTATCAGAAGTCACAGAATATTATATATAGATTAACGTAAGATCTAAGATTCAACAGAAAGTTCAAAATGGAATGCAGTTATATTTTCATGGGTATCATGAAAAAAGAAAAACCAATAAACTTAAAGATAAGCTTTATTCCACTTTGTCAATACAAGTGGAAAAATTAACTGTTTATATCTACAGTCGACTGTTGACCACATCGGTGTCGTGTAATGGTTAGCAATCTTGTCTGGCTAAAACGGTTACGATTGAATAGTGAGTTCGATCCTCATTGGGTACTCCACACTTTCGGCCGTGTGCCACATCTAAGCTACGATTAGAAAATCATTTGGGCGTGATGTAATGGCTTGTCTCGCTAAAACGGTTACGAGTGAATAGTGAATTCAATCTTGATTGGGTGCCCCATACATTCGGCCTTATGCCACATCTAAGCGACGCTTAGAAAATCATTTGGGCGTGGTGTAATGGTTAGCAAGCTTGTCTCGCTAAAACGGTTACGACTGAATAGTGAGTTCGATCCTCACTGAGTACTTCACACTTTCGGCCGTGTGCCACATCTAAGCTATGCTTAGAAAATCGGTTTGGTGTAATGCTTAGCAAGCTTGTCTCACTAGAACAATTACGACTGAGTAGTCAGTTTAATCCTCATTGGGTGTCCCATACATTCGGCCTTGTGAAACATCTAAGCTACGTTACATCTGAATACTATAAGGCGTATTTACAGTCATAATAATAGAAGACCGCCATTATTCACTCTGTATGGAATCTCCGAAATATTAAGTTGTGAGGCGACACCAAGAGAATTCCCATTGTCTGCATCAATGTACGGCACAAACATATAACAAAGTCATAGCTCGTCATGAAATAAGTTTCGATGTAAAGGTTTGCAAAAAAAAATGACAGTAATTTTGGCACAGTTCAATATATAATAATATATTTGATGATATATTTAGAACCAGAGGTTTTAGATGTGGGCATAAAATAAGTTTTCGAATAAAAGTCATCAAAAAACGAAAATAACTTTTGATACACCCTAATAATTTTTCTTTACGTTTTATATCGTCTTTTGAGTGATCGAATTAATCTTTCTGGTTTGACAGACTGGATAACCCAAAAGAGGAAATCGGAACTTTAAATTTCCAAATTATTACCCCCCTGAGTTTATGGCTTAAGACGTGAGTGTTTTCCTGCGTGAGAATCGAGGAAATAAATCCTTGTCCGTTCACTTCTGATGTGATGATGAATATGGCTGCCGGAATTAGGTTGCTTCAAAAACCGACACATTTTAATCTCTGAGTTATTTTGAATAATGATTCACACAAAAGTACAACGTCCGAAGCGTATTAAAAAAACAAAAACAATATCCCAAATATGAGAAAGAACGAATTTATTATCAGGTGTCTTTGGAATTGGCCTGGTTCCATAAGATGCACAGTCCACGCCAAAAACGGTTTATCGCTGGCAAAATATAGATTTCTTTGGAGCATTGCCAACTTCGATGTTAAATCCGCTTTTATGAATCGAACGCAGTAACAAAAGAATGAATTATGCACTAAATTGTAGGATGCCCTGCTGATATTAATTGCCTCATTCTCTCTTACTCTCTTTACCTACATCGGCATTTATTCTTCCTTTGCAATTCTTCATCGCTCCCCCCCTCTCTCTCTCTCTCTCATTCTGCTCTCTCCCTCACCGCTCTCTCACTTTATTCTATCTTTCTATTCTCTTATTATTCTCCTTTTCTATTCTCTCTCCCTCTCTGGAGTAATTTAATAATTGGAATGATTTAATAATTTTCCAGTCAAGGATAAATTGTTATCTATCTTTCTTATCATTAAACATGATAGCACCTTCTCTTCCATTTATTTCCCACGCCATACTCATCATTACCCTTTTGACGGTAAACCCCAAGCTTGAGTGGCTATCGGGCCTTTAATTTATATTTAGCAATAATAAAAATAAGCAAAGCGGGTTCTTGAACGTGAAACGGAATGGAGGGAAACCGGTTCGTATATAAGGTAAAGTATATGAGATAACTTCGCTTAAGAAAGGCATGACACCACTTTACCCTGAAATATTTCTTATTGTCAGAGATCTGCTTAAATGTCTCTTCACTGGCATGTCATGATGTTTGAAGTTGTAAAGGACTGGCCCGTGAGAATGGAAACCTCTTTAGCATCAGCAAGGTAGCTGTATAGAAGGGACTGTTAAAAACTCGGCTTGACCAGAGTCAAGACACACGCGCGCACAAACAGACACACATACATATACACACAGAAACACACACGCATAAAATACGTAAATATTCCCCCTCCTCTCTACCGGGAGCTGATAGCTTAGGGGAAACATCTCAGACTGATGAGAAATGAATCGGGTTCGATCCTCACTTGAAGTGATGGATACATTTAACTATTTTGTCAGTAAAAGGGTAGGACCTGTGCTGATCTAGTAGCACCCTTAAATTCATGAAGTTGGGGCACAAGTGGTGGGGGAATCTTGTCAGAAGAGTTGCCATGAAAATATTTGTGGAAACGACAGAGGAAAACCACATCACATCAGTGGTAAAAATCGAGATGTCTGGTCAGGGTCATTTACATTTCAGATCCTTCTTTTTATTTTGTCAAGGTCCTAGCAATGAATAAACAGGAGTACCAGACCAGATATGCCAGCATTATTCAATGCACGGACGAATGGTGGATTTATAAACGTGAAAGATGGAGTCTGACGTGGAAGAAAATCTGACACTGGCCCAACTTTCCTTGCAGTAGATGCAGCTATTAATTCGATGTAGTCACTCAACATTAAGTCAATTGAAAACGCGAGGCCAAAAAAGCGCAGTGTGTTGCTCGCCAATTGTCTAGCCTCAGATTATCAACATATAAATTAGAATTCCATTACTTCCGTGTATGCAATAAAGCCACATCAGGACTAGATGGATAGTAGATCTACCGCAGCCATAAGAGTGGCGTATCTAGGGCACGACAGTTTGAATAAGTCAATCCATTTTCAGGTTGTTTTTTTCCTTCTCGACTGCTTGCTACCCCAAAGCAAGCTCTCCCAGTCAACTATACTCTTTAACCCATATCTGAGGGAAAATGCTATTAGCGCGATAGTGAACGTAATCATCTAGACTGGAATTCAAACTCGATCACCGATTTCTTTTTCTGTCACGAGGACATCATATCCATATGAACCATCTGTAAACCTATTGAAATGCTTTAATTACGACAATTCCGCTAATATCATTTTAGGAAATAAGCAAAGCTTCCAAACAAAGAAATGACTGTAAGCCGCAAAGGAATAAATTATGTTACTTGACCCGCGCAAAGGAGGGTATCGTTGCTAGTAAATAAAATAAAATGTGTATTTTTGACAGCCTCCAATAAACAGCTGAATCTATTTTGCGACATTGTCAGCATCTCGGTGTTTGCAATCATTTAATAATAATGTAAGAACTTTCTGGTTAAATTATATAAAGCTTGCACGAGAAGAAATCATTTTGCCGCCTTGAAACTCATCGTGTGGAGCACGCATTCGTATATTGGTGGAGTGTGTGCTTCTTCAGACAAATTAACTACTTTCATTAACAAAGGTCGTCTGGTTAAAGACGGCGAACTTTTCAAGTGGGTTTTTATCATTGTAAATTTGCGTTGATTTGTTTTCAGTTACTTTCCGTTATTTTTTATCACTCATTAGCAATTTAATTCGTATTTTATTTATTTTCCTTGATGAAGTTTTTGTAATGTCTGCTTTCTTGAGTCTGCTAATGTTGATGTCTTGTTTTCAGGATCGAGTTTATAGACGTAAAACGAAATCAGAAAAAGCCGGCAAAGGTTACTGGTCTAATAACATTTTATATTAAAAATGGATATATTTACTCAGACACTCCTGATGCCCATAGATAAATGTTAATTATATATATATATATATATATATATATATATATATATATATATATATATATATATATATATATATATATATATATATATATATATAAGAAAAGTTATTAAGAATTATTAATTAGTAAATTAGATCCGCGGACAGCGTTCGACTTCGGCCTGTTTATGTTTACTTATTAAATTTTTTGTCACACCTTTCATGTCACTTCACACAAAGAAATAAAGCAACTAAGACGCAAGCTGATGGATAGGTTAGTGGGTGTGAAAGAATAAGAGAAAAAGAAATTATTATCTAGGAGAGAAATATAAAAGAATAGGAATTAAGAAGTTAGAAGATGATGATTAGATTTAAATTTTTGAAAATAAAAAATTAACTGAAAAGCAAGAAGCCGGAAGAGAGTTTTACAAGCCAGATGTGTAAGGGGAGAAACTGTTAGCAATGAAATAACTGTTACGTCTCGACATTTCAATTGCAAGATGATGAGACCATGTCGTCAATTCATAAAGTATAGAGAAAGTGTTGATCTTTGAGACCGATATAGCAGAAGGGGTCAGCTACCTACTCACCCAGATCGAATGGGCCATGACCTATTTCATAATGTTGTAAACAGGGTTTGTGTAATTTCTCGAGGTGGTGTAAGTTTCGTTTCGTTGTGAATGTGCATCGTGTCTTTCCCAGTTCTTGATTATACCTACGTGTACGAAAATTAAGTAAAGCGATATTTATTCTGTTAAATACACAGAAATGTGGCACAAGGCCGAAGGGGGGATTGGGGAAAAAGGACGGTCTTCTTCTGTCTTAACTATAACTTAGCTAGCCGCAAACACTGACCCAATCGTACGAACAATATTCCTTACACCAAAACAACACATTCACACGTACCTTTCTTACTACAACCACCATAATACCTCACTGTCTCTATGAAAATACTAACTAGTCCCCATATTTACAATTCAGTGTCTGTGGGGGGGGGGTAACAATTAAGGAAAGCTCAAACGAACAATACATCATGAAAATATTTATAGAAAAGGCACAGAGAAGCTATGTTTCGGGGGAAGGAATCTGACTGGAGATTGAATGCCAGGTTCGGACCAATAAAATTGCAGATACTTGTTTGGATTTTATCAAGAATCTCAGTATGTTGCAGAATCACCAGACCAGATGCGACTGCAATATCCAATGCATAGCAACATGGTAAACTTGCAAATATGTAAGATAGATTATGGACAGAAAAATTGTCAGGCATTACACGGTGAAGCAGCTTCCTTAGTAGCTCTGAGCTAGCAATAGATTCAATATAATTTTTCAACTTCATACCAGCCAAGAATGTTAAACAGAGGAGGCGCAATGAGTGACTCACCTGCAGGTTAGCTTTAGCTATGCTGGTGGAAGGCAGAAAGGAATCTCACAGATGACTAATACAGAGCAGTTTAGTTTTGGAGGAATTAAAATTTGCCCGAGTTAACAACAGCTTCCAATTTGAACTTATCAAACTGATCAGACTTGCTATCAAAACGAGTGTAAATGGTTGTGTCTTCAGCATTGATGATATCAGGGAGGTTGTTAATGAGAATTTAAAACAAAGACCAAGGAGAGAGCTGCTGCAAAAGGATCTAGATGAAGGGTCATTCAGGACAGCTATCGTTTCACGATTTGATTAGAAAGGATGTATCAGTTCAAAGATTTTGCTGGAGACACCGTAATTTATCAATTTGTGGAGAAGACAACCTTTATACCAACTCCCGTCGAAAACTATTGAGATCTACAAAGCAACATCCCGACATTTACCATTGTTATTTAGACCTTGATAGATTCTTTCCGCAATTAGTAAAATGACTAAAAGCGACATTAAACGCGAGGTGCAAGGACATTGCACATTATTTTTGGAATCTCTAAATATTCAATGCATAGAGAAATGGCAATAAAAAATGTCGAGCAATTTCTTGGCAGCAGACCTAGCAATTAATGGAATATAATCTTTCCATTACATGCCAGCAGGAAATGTTAACTCAAGAAGGCGCAAAAGTCATTGTCTAGGAGGTTAACATCAGCCATGGTGATGGAAAGCAGAAAGGGGTCTCTCAGATAATAAATAAAGAGTGGTTTCTTTTTTGACTGACGCGATATGATCTTGATTTAACACTGATTTCAGACTGACACAATATAATCTTTAATCTTGATTTGAGACTGATTTAAGACTGACGCAATATAATCTTTAAACTTGATTTAAGACTGACGCAATATAATCTTGATTTAAGACTGATTTAACACTGAGGCAAGATAATCCTTAAACTTCATTTTAAACTGGTTTAGGAATGACGCAATATAATCTTTAAACTTGATTTAAGACTGACCCAATATAATCTTTAAACTTGATTAAGACTCGTTTAAGAATGACGAGGGAACTTCAAGAAAAAGGGAAATTAAGAGGGAACTTTACAGCGGTGGAAAGTGATTGAAGCCGAGCCGCCAAATCAGGACCAATAATATTGCTGATTCTTCTTTGGATATTATTTACATTATTTGGACTATTGTCCTCATCTTTGTTGCCATATTTATTACAACGTTTCGGCCGTTGTACGCTCCGGCCTTCTTCAAGGATACATGGCACAGTTGATAAAGGCGTTGGTTAGATCCATTGACAGTACCCAAAGAGTGTGAGTTCAATACCCGGTTAAGGCAATGGAGATCTTTCAGAGAGAAATTAAGAGGAGATAACTGATAACTGAGATCCATTATACATGACACGTGGAACTAATACAGTGTACCCCAGTGAGCGAAATAAAGTGTTCAGTTCGACATTCCAACCACCAAAAGAAGGCCGGAGCGTTCAACGGCCGAAACGTTGTAATAAATATGGCGACAAAGATGAGGACAATAGTTCGAATAATGTAAATTGTGTACATAATACCTCATCTCAGAAATATAGACAGATACTGAAGATAATTCATACAAAAAACAGATAGTGAAGTTAATGATATTAATGGCGAGAATACATCTGCGCAAAAAAAATTATTAAGATACAATAACCCACGAACCTGTTATGATCCCCGTTTTTAATAAATTCCAGTTGCATGATGTCTTTTTATACGAGTACTTTCGTCTGTTTATACAGACATCATCAGGTATGGAAATAGATTTGTTTTTTTACATCCAGGTAATTACGGGACAACGAAAGATTAGATGTGATCCGAAATATGTTTTTTTAGAAATGTGTTATTGTTAACGGTAAGAAATTTAGGAGCGTGCGGTCGTTATTACCCGGATGTAAAAAACAAATCTATTTCCATACCTGATGATGTATGTATGAACAGACGAAAGTACTCGTATAAAAAGACCTTATGCAACTGGAATTTATTAAAAACAGGGATCATAACATTCATCTACAGTTTCGTGGGTTATTGTATCTTAATAAATTTGTTTCCGAAGATGTATTCTCGCCATTTATATCATTAACTTCACTATCTGTTTTTTGTATGAATGATTCATGTAATACATATATATATATATATATATATATATATATATATATATATATATATATATATATATATATATATATATATATATATATATATATAATCTTGAAAAATAAATTTAAAAGAAAAAAGAAAATTGTGAAAAGCTTTTAAAAAAGAGGGACATAAAACTAAACTGGAATTTAAACCACAAATAAAACAACAAATGAAGAATAATTCGAGGAAAAAAAAAATTATTTGGTTTAAACCCCTGTTTAATTTAGAGGTCAAATGTAAAATAATGAATATTCTGAATTACACAAAGTCATTAATAAAAAATAGAGTTAAATTAAACTACAGCTGTAGTTGGAAACTATAATAAAAACACAAAAGGCCAGAAATTTCAAAGATAACGTGCAGCAAGATATTGTTAACAGTGAAACATATATGGGGAGTACTGAAGGAGGTGTCAAGAAAAGATGGTATAATCAGTCATCATTCAAGCTAGAAAGCCTTAGGAATTCCATCAGATTAACCAGCCATGTGTGGAATGAAAAGAAAAAAAAATAACAAAGATCTTATTGTAAACTGGAAATAATTAAATGAGGCCAAAACTTACAGCAATCGTAGTGATATCTGCAAACTGTGCCAGGAGGAAAAGTTAACAATAATAATATTTCCCGACCCCCCCCCCAAAAAAAAATTACTGAACGAAAGATAGGAAATCATGACACGATGAATACACACTAAAAAGAGTACTTTTGAGTTCGTACGAAGCAGGATGAAAGTATGTATAGTTTATTTACACCCCTTTAATACAATTTCAATACTCTTACTTTTCTCCTCACCTTCTCTCGCACTTTACGTTGTGCGTTTATATATAAATAATAAAGCGTTAGGAAATCATTTCGGCAATATCGCCCGAGGATGCCGAAAGGTTGAAACCAAGGTAGCGTGATGACTGGTCTATTTTTTTTTTTAATATTTAATAGGGGTAGATTGTTTCGTCTATAGTCCGGTCTTCCCTGTTTTTGAACAGGAGTAGAGGTTTATACCATGTTTCCTGTTTGGGATTGAGTTTCCAGTTCCTCCTAGAGTTCGAGTTAACACTCCTCTTCGGTCTTTTGAGTGGAGGTTTCCTGTTTGGGATTGAGTTTCCAGTTCCTCCAAGAGTTCGAGTTAACACTCCTCTTCGGTCTTTTGAGTGGAAGTTTCCTGTTTGGGGTTGGGTCTCCAGTTCCTCCTAGAGTTCTAGTTAACACTCCTCTTCGGTCTTTTCAGTGGAAGTTTCCTGTTTGGGATTGGGTCTCCAGTTCCTCCAAGAGTTCGAGTTAACACTCCTCTTCGGTCTTTTAAGTGGAGGTTTCCTGTTTGGGATTGGGTCTCCAGTTCCTCCTAGAGTTCGAGTTAACACTCCTCTTCGGTCTTTTGAGTGGAGGTTTCCTGTTTGGGATTGGGTCTCCAGTTCCTCCTAGAGTTCGAGTTAACGCTCCTCTTCGGTCTTTTGAGTGGAGGTTTCCTGTTTGGGATTGAGTTTCCAGTTCCTCCTAGAGTTCGAGATAACACTCCTCTTCGGTCTTTTGAGTGGAGGTTTCATGTTTGGGATTGGGTCTCCAGTTCCTCCTAGAGTTCTAGTTAACACTCCTCTTCGATCTTTTGAGTGGAGGTTTCCTGTTTGGGGTTGGGTCTCCAGTTCCTACTAGAGTTCGAGTTAACACTCCTCTTCGGTCTTTTGAGTGGAGGTTTCCTGTTTGGGATTGGGTCTCCAGTTCCTCCTAGAGTTCGAGTTAACACTCCTCTTCGGTCTTTTGAGTGGAGGTTTCCTGTTTGGGATTGGGTCTCCAGTTTCTCCTAGAGTTCGAGTTAAAACTCCTCTTCGTTCTTTTGAGTGGAGGTTTCCTGTTCGGGATTGAGTTTCCAGTTCCTCCTAGAGTTCTAGTTAACGCTCCTCTTCGGTCTTTTGAGTGGAGGTTTCCTGTTTGGGGTTGGGTCTCCAGTTCCTCCTAGAGTTCGAGTTAACACTCCTCTTCGGTCTTTTGAGTGGAGGTTTCCTGTTTGGGATTGGGTCTCCAGTTCCTCCTAGAGTTCGAGTTAACACTCCTCTTCGGTCTTTTGAGTGGAGGTTTCCTGTTTGGGATTGGGTCTCCAGTTCCTCCTAGAGTTCGAGTTAACACTCCTCTTCAGTCTTTTGCGTGGAGGTTTCCTGTTTGGGATTGGGTCTCCAGTTCCTCCTAGAGTTCGAGTTAACACTCATCTTCGGTCTTTTGAGTGGAGGTTTCATGTTTGGGATTGGGTCTCCAGTTCCTCCTAGAGTTCGAATTAACACTCCTCTTCGGTCTTTTCAGTGGAAGTTTCCTGTTTGGGATTGGGTCTCCAGTTCCTCCTAGAGTTCGAGTTAACATTCCTCTTCGGTCTTTTGAGTGGAGGTTTCCTGTTTGGGATTGAGTTTCCAGTTCCTCCTAGAGTTCTAGTTAATACTCCTCTTCAGTCTTTTGAGTGGAGGTTTCCTGTTTGGGGTTGGGTCTACAGTTCCTCCTAGAGTTCGAGTTAACACTCCTCTTCGGTCATTTGAGTGGAGGTTTCATGTTTGGGATTGGGTCTCCAGTTCCTCCTAGAGTTCTAGTTAACACTCCTCTTCGGTCTTTTGAGTGGAGGTTTCCTGTTTGGGGTTGGGTCTCCAGTTCCTACTAGAGTTCGAGTTAACACTCCTCTTCGGTCTTTTGAGTGGAGGTTTCCTGTTTGGGATTGGGTCTCCAGTTCCTCCTAGAGTTCGAGTTAACACTCCACTTCGGTCTTTTGAGTGGAGGTTTCCTGTTTGGGATTGGGTCTCCAGTTCCTCCTAGAGTTCGAGTTAACACTCCTCTTCGTTCTTTTGAGTGGAGGTTTCCTGTTTGGGATTGAATTTCCAGTTCCTCCTAGAGTTCGAGTTAACGCTCCTCTTCGGTCTTTTGAGTGGAGGTTTCCTGTTTGGGGTTGGGTCTCCAGTTCCTCCTAGAGTTCGAGTTAACACTCCTCTTCGGTCTTTTGAGTGGAGGTTTCCTGTTTGGGATTGAGTCTTCAGTTCCTCCTAGAGTTCGAGTTAACTCTCCTCTTCGGTCTTTTGAGTGGAGGTTTCCTGTTTGGGATTGGGTCTCCAGTTCCTCCTAGAGTTCGAGTTAACACTCCTCTTCAGTCTTTTGAGTGGAGGTTTCCTGTTTGGGATTGGGTCTCCAGTTCCTCCTAGAGTTCGAGTTAACACTCCTCTTCGGTCTTTTGAGTGGAGGTTTCATGTTTGGGATTGGGTCTCCAGTTCCTCCTAGAGTTCGAATTAACACTCCTCTTCGGTCTTTTCAGTGGAAGTTTCCTGTTTGGGATTGGGTCTCCAGTTCCTCCTAGAGTTCGAGTTAACACTCCTCTTCGGTCTTTTAAGTGGAGGTTTCCTGTTTGGGATTGGGTCTCCAGTTCCTCCTAGAGTTCGAGTTAACACTCCTCTTCGGTCTTTTGAGTGGAGGTTTCCTGTTTGGGATTGGGTCTCCAGTTCCTCCTAGAGTTCTACTTAACACTCCTCTTCGGTCTTTTGAGTGGAGGTTTCCTGTTTGGGGTTGGGTCTCCATTTCCTCCTAGAGTTCGAGTTAACACTCCTCTTCGGTCTTTTAAGTGGAGGTTTCCTGTTTGGGGTTGGGTCTCCAGTTCCTCCTAGAGTTCGAGTTAAAACTCCTCTTCGGTCTTTTGAGTGGAGATTTCATGTTTGGGATTGGGTCTCCAGTTCCTCCTAGAGTTCTAGTTAACACTCCTCTTCGGTCTTTTGAGTGGAGGTTTCCTGTTTGGGGTTGGGTCTCCAGTTCCTCCTAGAGTTCGAGTTAACACTTCTCTTCGGTATTTTGAGTGCAGGTTTCCTGTTTGGGATTGGGTCTCCAGTTCCTCCTAGAGTTCTAGTTAACACTCCTCTTCGGTCTTTTCAGTGGAAGTTTCCTATTTAGGATTGGGTCTCCAGTTCCTCCAAGAGTTCGAGTTAACACTCCTCTTCGGTCTTTTGACTGGAGGTTTCCTGTTTGAGATTGGGTCTCCAGTTCCTGCTAGAGTTCGAGTTAACACTCCTCTTCGGTCTTTTGAGTGGAGGTTTCCTGTTTGGGATTGGGTCTCCAGTTCCTCCTAGAGTTCGAGTTAACACTCCTCTTCGGTCTTTTGAGTGGAGGTTTCCTGTTTGGGATTGGGTCTCCAGTTCCTCCTAGAGTTCGAGTTAACACTCCTCTTCGGTCTTTGAGTGGAGGTTTACTGTTTGGGATTGGGTCTCCAGTTCCTCCTAGAGTTCTAGTTAACACTCCTCTTCGGTCTTTTGAGTGGAGGTTTCCTGTTTGGGGTTGGGTCTCTAGTTCCTCCTAGAGTTCGAGTTAATTCTCCTCTTCGGTCTTTTGAGTGGAGGTTTCCTGTTTGGGATTGGGTCTCCAGTTCCTCCTAGAATTCGAGTTAACACTCCTCTTCGGTCTTTTGAGTGGAGGTTTCCTGTTTGGGATTGGGTCTCCAGTTCCTCCTAGAGTTCTAGTTAACACTCCTCTTCGGTCTTTTCAGCGGAAGTTTCCTATTTAGGATTGGGTCTCCAGTTCCTCCTAGAGTTCGAGTTAACACTCCTCTTCGGTCTTTTGAGTAGAGGTTTCCTGTTTGAGATTGGGTCTCCAGTTCCTCCTAGATTTCGAGTTAACACTCCTCTTCGGTCTTTTGAGTGGAGGTTTCCTGTTTGGGATTGGGTCTCCAGTTCCTCCTAGAGTTCGAGTTAACACTCCTCTTCGGTCTTTTGAGTGGAGGTTTCCTGTTTGGGATTGGGTCTCCAGTTCCTTCTAGAGTTCGAGTTAACACTCCTCTTCGGTCTTTTCAGTGGAAGTTTCCTGTTTGGGATTGGGTCTCCAGTTCCTCCTAGAGTTCGAATTAACACTCCACTTCGGTCTTTTGAGTGGAGGTTTCCTGTTTGGGATTGGGTCTCCAGTTCCTCCTAGAGTTCGAGTTAACACTCCACTTCGGTCTTTTGAGTGGAGGTTTCCTGTTTGGGATTGGGTCTCCAGTTCCTCCTAGAGTTCGAGTTAACACTCCACTTCGGTCTTTTGAGTGGAGGTTTCCTGTTTGGGATTGGGTCTCCAGTTCCTGCTAGAGTTCGAGTTAACACTCTTCTTCGGTCTTTGAGTGGAGGTTTCCTGTTTGGGATTGGGTCTCCAGTTCCTCCTAGAGTTCTAGTTAACACTCCACTTCGGTCTTTTGAGTGGAGATTTCCTGTTTGGGGTTGTGTCTCCAGTTCCTGCTAGAGTTCGAGTTAACACTCCTCTTCGGTCTTTTGAGTGGAGGTTTCCTGTTTGGGATTGGTTCTCCAGTTCCTCCTAGAGTTCGAGTTAACACTCCTCTTCGGTCTTTGAGTGCAGGTTTCCTGTTTGGGATTGGGTCTCCAGTTCCTCCTAGAGTTCTAGTTAACACTCCTCTTCGGTCTTTTGAGTAGAGGTTTCCTGTTTGGGGTTGTGTCTCCAGTTCCTACTAGAGTTCGAGTTAACACTCCTCTTCGGTCTTTTGAGTGGAGGTTTCCTGTTTGGGATTGGGTCTCCAGTTCCTCGTAGAGTTCGAGTAAACACTCCTCTTCGGTCTTTTGAGTGGAAGTTTCCTGTTTGGGATTGGGTCTCCAGTTCCTCCTAGAGTTCGAGTTAACACTCCTCTTCGGTCTTTTCAGTGGAGGTTTCCTGTTTGTGATTGGGTCTCCAGTTCCTCCTAGAGTTCTAGTTAACACTCCTCTTCGGTCTTCTCTGTGGAGGTTTCCTATTTGGGATTGGGTCTCCAATTCCTCCTAGAGTTCGAGTTAACACTCCTCTTCGGTCTTTTGAGTGGAGGTTTCCTGTTTGGGATTGGGTCTCCAGTTCCTCCTAGAGTTCGAGTTAACACTCCTCTTCGGTCTTTTGAGTGGAGGTTTCCTGTTTGGGATTGGGTCTCCAGTTCCTCCTAGAGTTCGAGTTAACACTCCTCTTCGGTCTTTGAGTGGAGGTTTACTGTTTGGGATTGGGTCTCCAGTTCCTCCTAGAGTTCTAGTTAACACTCCTCTTCGGTCTTTTGACTGGAGGTTTCCTGTTTGGGGTTGGGTCTCCAGTTCCTACTAGAGTTCGAGTTAACACTCCTCTTCGGGCTTTTGAGTGGAGGTTTCCTGTTTGGGATTGGGTCTCCAGTTCCTCCTAGAGTTCGAGTTAACACTCCTCTTCGGTCTTTTGAGTGGAGGTTTCCTGTTTGGGATTGGGTCTCCAGTTCCTCCTAGAGTTCGAGTTAACACTCCTCTTCAGTCTTTTGAGTGGTGTTTTCCTGTTTGGGATTGGGTCTCCAGTTCCTCCTAGAGTTCGAGTTAACACTCCTCTTCGGTCTTTTGAGTGGAGGTTTCATGTTTGGGATTGGGTCTCCAGTTCCTCCTAGAGTTCGAATTAACACTCCTCTTCGGTCTTTTAAGTGGAGGTTTCCTGTTTGGGATTGAGTTTCCAGTTACTCCTAGAGTTCTAGTTAACACTCCTCTTCGGTCTTTTGAGTGGTGGTTTCCTGTTTGGGGTTGGGTCTCCAGTTCCTCCTAGAGTTCGAGTTAACACTCCTCTTCGGTCTTTTGAGTGGAGTTTTCATGTTTGGGATTGGGTCTCCAGTTCCTCCGAGAGTTCTAGTTAACACTCCTCTTCGGTCTTTTGAGTGGAGGTTTCCTGTTTGGGGTTTGGTCTCCAGTTCCTCCTAGAGTTCGAGTTAACACTCGTCTTCGGTCTTTTCAGTGGAAGTTTCCTATTTAGGATTGGGTCTCCAGTTCCTCCTAGAGTTCGAGTTAACACTCCTCTTCGGTCTTTTGAGTGGAGGTTTCCTGTTTGAGATTGGGTCTCCAGTTCCTCCTAGAGTTCGAGTTAACACTCCTCTTCGGTCTTATGAGTGGAGGTTTCCTGTTTGGGATTGGGTCTCCAGTTCCTCCTAGAGTTCGAGTTAACACTCCTCTTCGGTCTTTTGAGTGGAGGTTTCCTGTTTGGTATTGGGTCTCCAGTTCCTTCTAGAGTTCGAGTTAACACTCCTCTTCGGTCTTTTCAGTGGAAGTTTCCTGTTTGGGATTGGGTCTCCAGTTCCTCCTAGAGTTCGAGTTAACACTCCTCTTCGGTCTTCTCTGTGGAGGTTTCCTATTTGGGATTGGGTCTCCAATTCATCCTAGAGTTCGAGTTAACACTTCTCTTCGGTCTTTTGAGTGGAGGTTTCTTGTTTAGGATTGGGTCTCCAGTTCCTCCTAGAGTCCGAGTTAACACTCCTCTTCGGTCTTTTGAGTGGAGGTTTCATGTTTGGGATTGGGTCTCCAGTTCCTCCTAGAGTTCTAGTTAACACTCCTCTTCGGTCTTTTGAGTGGAGGTTTCCTGTTTGGTGTTGGGTCTCCAGTTCCTCCTAGAGTTCGAGTTAACACTCCTCTTCGGTCTTTTGAGTGGAGGTTTCCTGTTTGGGATTGGGTCTCCAGTTCCTCCTAGAGTTCGAGTTAACACTCCTCTTCGGTCTTTTGAGTGGAGGTTTCCTGTTTGGGATTGGGTCTCCAGTTCCTCCTAGAGTTCTAGTTAACACTCCTCTTCGGTCTTTTCAGTGGAAGTTTACTATTTAGGATTGGGTCTCCAGTTCCTCCTAGAGTTCGAGTTAACACTCCTCGTCGGTCTTTTGAGTGGAGGTTTCCTGTTTGAGATTGGGTCTCCAGTTCCTCCTAGAGTTTGAGTTAACACTCCTCTTCGGTCTTTTGAGTGGAGGTTTCCTGTTTGGGATTGGGTCTCCAGTTCCTCCTAGAGTTCGAGTTAACACTCCTCTTCGGTCTTTTGAGTGGAGGTTTCCGGTTTGGGATTGGGTCTGCAGTTCCTCCTAGAGTTCGAGTTAACACTCCTCTTCGGTCTTTGAGTGGAGGTTTCCTGTTTGTGATTGGGTCTCCAGTTCCTCCTAGAGTTCTAGTTAACACTCCTCTTCGGTCTTTTGAGTGGAGGTTTCCTGTTTGGGGTTGGGCCTCCAGTTCCTAATAGAGTTCGAGTTAACACTCCTCTTCGGTCTTTTGAGTGGAGGTTTCCTGTTTGGGATTGGGTCTCCAGTTCCTCCTAGAGTTCGAGTTAACAATCCTCTTCGGTCTTTTGAGTGGAGGTTTCCTGTTTGGGATTGGGTCTCCAGTTCCTCCTAGATTTCGAGTTAACACTCCTCTTCGGACTTTTCAGTGGAGATTTCCTGTTTGGGATTGGGTCTCCAGTTCCTCCTAGAGTTCTAGTTAACACTCCTCTTCGGTCTTCTCTGTGGAGGTTTCCTATTTGGGATTGGGTCTCCAATTCCTCCTAGAGTTCGAGTTAACACTCCTCTTCGGTCTTTTGAGTGGAGGTTTTTTTTTGGGGATTGGGTCTCCAGTTCCTCCTAGAGTTCGAGTTAACACTCCTCTTCGGCCTTTTGAGTGGAGGTTTCCTGTTTTGGATTGGGTCTCCAGTTCCTCCTAGAGTTCGAGTTAACAGTCCTCTTCGGTCTTCTCTGTGGAGGTTTCCTATTTGGGATTGGGTCTCCAATTCCTCCTAGAGTTCGAGTTAACACTCTTCTTCGGTCTTTTGAATGGAGGTTTCCAGTTTGGGATTGGGTCTCCAGTTCCTCCTAGAGTTCGAGTTAACACTCCTCTTCGGTCTTTTGAGTGGAGGTTTCCTGTTTGGGATTGGGTCTCCAGTTCCTCCTAGAGATCGAGTTAACACTCCTCTTCGGTCTTTTGAGTGGAGGTTTCATGTTTGGGATTGGGTCTCCAGTTCCTCCTAGAGTTCGAGTTAACACTCCTCTTCGGTCTTTGAGTGGAGGTTTCCTGTTTGGGATTGGGTCTCCAGTTCCTCCTAGAGTTCGAGTTAACACTCCTCTTCGGTCTTTGAGTGGAGGTTTCCTGTTTGGGATTGGGTCTCCAGTTCCTCCTAGAGTTCTAGTTAACACTCCTCTTCGGTCTTTTGAGTGGAGGTTTCCTGTTTGGGGTAGGGTCTCCAGTTCCTACTAGAGTTCGAGTTAACACTCCTCTTCGGTCTTTTGAGTGGAGGTTTCCTGTTTGGGATTGGGTCTCCAGTTCCTCCTAGAGTTCGAGTTAACACTCCTCTTCGGTCTTTTGAGCGGAGGTTTCCTGTTTGGGATTGGGTCTCCAGTTCCTCCTAGAGTACGAGTTAACACTCCTCTTCAGTCTTTTGAGTGGAGGTTTCCTGTTTGGGATTGGGTCTCCAGTTCCTCCTAGAGTTCGAATTAACTCTCCTCTTCGGTCTTTTCAGTGGAAGTTTCCTGTTTGGGATTGGGTCACCAGTTCCTCCTAGAGTTCGAGTTAACACTCCTCTTCGGTCTTTTAAGTGGAGGTTTCCTGTTTGGGATTGGGTCTCCAGTTCCTCCAAGAGTTCGAGTTAACACTCCTCTTCGGTCTTTTGAGTGGTGGTTTCCTGTTTGGGATTGGGTCTCCAGTTCCTCCTAGAGTTCATGTTAACACTCCTTTTCGGTCTTTTGAGTGGAGGTTTCCTGTTTGGGGATTGGTCTCCAGTTCCTCCTAGAGTTCGAGTTAACACTCCTCTTCGGTCTTTTGAATGGAGGTTTCCTGTTTGGGGTTGGGTCTCCAGTTCCTCCAAGAATTCGAGTTAACACTCCTCTTCGGTCTTTTGAGTGGAGGTTTCATGTTTGGGATTGGGTCTCCAGTTCCTCCTAGAGTTCGAGTTAACACTCCTCTTCGGTCTTTTAAGTGGAGGTTTCCTGTTTGTGGTTGGGTCTCCAGTCCCTCCTAGAGTTCGAGTTAACACTCCTCTTCGGTCTTTTGAGTGGAGGTTTCCTGTTTGGAATTGAGTTTCCAGTTCCTCCTAGAGTTCGAGTTAACACTCCTCTTCTGTCTTTTGAGTGGAGGTTTCCTGTTTGGGGTTGGGTCTCCAGTTCCTCCTAGATTTCGAGTTAACACTACTCTTCGGTCTTTTGAGTGGAGTTTTCATGTTTGGGATTGGGTCCCCAGTTCCTCCTAGAGTTCTAGTTAACACTCCTCTTCGGTCTTTTGAGTGGAGGTTTCCTGTTTGGGGTTGGGTCTCCAGTTCCTCCTAGAGTTCGAGTTAACACTCCTCTTCGGTCTTTTGAGTGGAGGTTTCCTGTTTGGGATTGGGTCTCCAGTTCCTCCTAGAGTTCTAGTTAACACTCCTCTTCGGTCTTTTCAGTGGAAGTTTCCTATTTAGGATTGGGTCTCCAATTCCTCCTAGAGTTCGAGTTAACAATCCTCTTCGGTCTTTTGAGTGGAGGTTTCCTGTTTGAGATTGGGTCTCCAGTTCCTCCTAGAGTTCGAGTTAACACTCCTCTTCGGTCTTTTGAGTGAAAGGTTTCCTGTTTGGGATTGGGTCTCCAGTTCCTCCTAGAGTTCGAGTTAACACTCCTCTTCGGTCTTTTGAGTGGAGGTTTCCTGTTTGGGATTGGGTCTCCAGTTCCTTCTAGAGTTCGAGTTAACACTCCTCTTCGGTCTTTTAAGTGGAAGATTCCTGTTTGGGATTGGGTCTCCAGTTCCTCCTAGAGTTCGAGTTAACACTCCTCTTCGGTCTTTTGAGTGGAGGTTTCCTGTTTGGGATTGGGTCTCCAGTTCCTCCTAGATTTCGAGTTAACACTCCTCTTCGGTCTTTTGAGTGGAGGTTTCCTGTTTGGGATTGGGTCTCCAGTTCCTCCTAGAGTTCGAGTTAACACTCCTCTTCGGTCTTTTGAGTGGAGGATTCCTGTTTGGGATTGGGTCTCCAGTTCCTTCTAGAGTTCGAGTTAACACTCCTCTTCGGTCTTTTAAGTGGAAGATTCCTGTTTGGGATTGGGTCTCCAGTTCCTCCTAGAGTTCGAGTTAACACTCCTCTTCGGTCTTCTCTGTGGAGGTTTCCTATTTGGGATTGGGTCTCCAATTCCTCCTAGAGTTCGAGTTAACACTCCTCTTCGGTCTTTTGAGTGGAGGTTTCCTGTTTGGGATTGGGTCTCCAGTTCCTCCTAGATTTCGAGTTAACTCTCCTCTTCGTTCTTTTGAGTGGAGGTTTCCTGTTTGGGATTGGGTCTCCAGTTCCTCCTAGAGTTCGAGTTAACACTCCTCTTCGGTCTTTTGAGTGGAGGTTTCCTGTTTGGGATTGGGTCTCCAGTTCCTCCTAGAGTTCGAGTTAACACTCCTCTTCGGTCTTTTCAGTGGAAGTTTCCTATTTAGGATTGGGTCTCCAGTTCTTCCTAGAGTTCGAGTTAACACTCCAATTCGGTCTTTTGAGTGGAGGTTTCCTGTTTGAGATTGGGTCTCCAGTTCCTCCTAGAGTTCGAGTTAACACTCCTCTTCGGTCTTTTGAGTGGAGGTTTCCTCTTTGGGATTGGGTCTCCAGTTCCTCCTAGAGTTCGAGTTAACACTCCTCTTCGGTCTTTTGAGTGGAGGTTTCCTGTTTTGGATTGGGTCTCCAGTTCCTTCTAGAGTTCGAGTTAACACTCCTCTTCGGTCTTTTCAGTGGAAGTTTCCTGTTTGGGATTGGGTCTCCAGTTCCTCCTAGAGTTCGAGTTAACACTCCTCTTCGGTCTTCTCTGTGGAGGTTTCCTATTTGGGATTGGGTCTCCAATTCCTCCTAGAATTCGAGTTAACACTCCTCTTCGGTCTTTTGAGTGGAGGTTTCCTGTTTAGGATTGCGTCTCCAATTCCTCCTAGCGTTCGAGTTAACACTCCTCTTCGGTCTTTTGAGTGGAGGTTTCCTGTTTGGGATTGGGTCTCCAGTTCCTCCTAGAGTTCGAGTTAACACTCCTCTTCGGTCTTTTGAGTGGAGGTTTCCTGTTTGGGATTGGGTTTCCAGTTCCTCCTAGAGTTCGAGTTAACACTCCTCTTCGGTCTTTGAGTGGAAGTTTCCTGTTTGGGATTGTGTCTCCAGTTCCTCCTAGAGTTCTAGTTAACACTCCTCTTCGGTCTTTGAGTGGAGGTTTCCTGTTTGGGGTTGGGTCTCCAGTTCCTACTAGAGTTCGAGTTAACACTGCTCTTCGGTCTTTTGAGTGGAGGTTTCCTGTTTGGGATTGGGTCTCCAGTTCCTCCTAGAGTTCGAGTTAACAATCCTCTTCGGTCTTTTGAGAGGAGGTTTCCTGTTTGGGATTGGGTCTCCAGTTCCTCCTAGAGTTCGAGTTAACACTCCTCTTCGGTCTTTTCAGTGGAGATTTCCTGTTTGGGATTGGGTCTCCAGTTCTTCCTAGAGTTCGAGTTAACACTCCAATTCGGTCTTTTGAGTGGAGGTTTCCTGTTTGAGATTGGGTCTCCAGTTCCTCCTAGAGTTCGAGTTAACACTCCTCTTCGGTCTTTTGAGTGGAGGTTTCCTGTTTGGGATTGGGTCTCCAGTTCCTCCTAGAGTTCGAGTTAACACTCCTCTTCGGTCTTTTGAGTGGAGGTTTCCTGTTTGGGATTGGGTTTCCAGTTCCTCCTAGAGTTCGAGTTAACACTCCTCTTCGGTCTTTGAGTGGAGGTTTCCTGTTTGGGATTGTGTCTCCAGTTCCTCCTAGAGTTCTAGTTAACACTCCTCTTCGGTCTTTGAGTGGAGGTTTCCTGTTTGGGGTTGGGTCTCCAGTTCCTACTAGAGTTCGAGTTAACACTGCTCTTCGGTCTTTTGAGTGGAGGTTTCCTGTTTGGGATTGGGTCTCCAGTTCCTCCTAGAGTTCGAGTTAACAATCCTCTTCGGTCTTTTGAGAGGAGGTTTCCTGTTTGGGATTGGGTCTCCAGTTCCTCCTAGAGTTCGAGTTAACACTCCTCTTCGGTCTTTTCAGTGGAGATTTCCTGTTTGGGATTGGGTCTCCAGTTCTTCCTAGAGTTCGAGTTAACACTCCAATTCGGTCTTTTGAGTGGAGGTTTCCTGTTTGAGATTGGGTCTCCAGTTCCTCCTAGAGTTCGAGTTAACACTCCTCTTCGGTCTTTTGAGTGGAGGTTTCCTGTTTGGGATTGGGTCTCCAGTTCCTCCTAGAGTTCGAGTTAACACTCCTCTTCGGTCTTTTGAGTGGAGGTTTCCTGTTTTGGATTGGGTCTCCAGTTCCTTCTAGAGTTCGAGTTAACACTCCTCTTCGGTCTTTTCAGTGGAAGTTTCCTGTTTGGGATTGGGTCTCCAGTTCCTCCTAGAGTTCGAGTTAACACTCCTCTTCGGTCTTCTCTGTGGAGGTTTCCTATTTGGGATTGGGTCTCCAATTCCTCCTAGAATTCGAGTTAACACTCCTCTTCGGTCTTTTGAGTGGAGGTTTCCTGTTTAGGATTGCGTCTCCAATTCCTCCTAGCGTTCGAGTTAACACTCCTCTTCGGTCTTTTGAGTGGAGGTTTCCTTTTTGGGATTGGGTCTCCAGTTCCTCCTAGAGTTCGAGTTAACACTCCTCTTCGGTCTTTTGAGTGGAGGTTTCCTGTTTGGGATTGGGTTTCCAGTTCCTCCTAGAGTTCGAGTTAACACTCCTCTTCGGTCTTTTGAGTGGAGGTTTCCTGTTTGGGATTGTGTCTCCAGTTCCTCCTAGAGTTCTAGTTAACACTCCTCTTCGGTCTTTGAGTGGAGGTTTCCTGTTTGGGGTTGGGTCTCCAGTTCCTACTAGAGTTCGAGTTAACACTGCTCTTCGGTCTTTTGAGTGGAGGTTTCCTGTTTGGGATTGGGTCTCCAGTTCCTCCTAGAGTTCGAGTTAACACTCCTCTTCGGTCTTTGAGTGGAGGTTTCCTGTTTGGGATTGTGTCTCCAGTTCCTCCTAGAGTTCTAGTTAACACTCCTCTTCGGTCTTTGAGTGGAGGTTTCCTGTTTGGGGTTGGGTCTCCAGTTCCTACTAGAGTTCGAGTTAACACTGCTCTTCGGTCTTTTGAGTGGAGGTTTCCTGTTTGGGATTGGGTCTCCAGTTCCTCCTAGAGTTCGAGTTAACAATCCTCTTCGGTCTTTTGAGAGGAGGTTTCCTGTTTGGGATTGGGTCTCCAGTTCCTCCTAGAGTTCGAGTTAACACTCCTCTTCGGTCTTTTCAGTGGAGATTTCCTGTTTGGGATTGGGTCTCCAGTTCTTCCTAGAGTTCGAGTTAACACTCCAATTCGGTCTTTTGAGTGGAGGTTTCCTGTTTGAGATTGGGTCTCCAGTTCCTCCTAGAGTTCGAGTTAACACTCCTCTTCGGTCTTTTGAGTGGAGGTTTCCTGTTTGGGATTGGGTCTCCAGTTCCTCCTAGAGTTCGAGTTAACACTCCTCTTCGGTCTTTTGAGTGGAGGTTTCCTGTTTTGGATTGGGTCTCCAGTTCCTTCTAGAGTTCGAGTTAACACTCCTCTTCGGTCTTTTCAGTGGAAGTTTCCTGTTTGGGATTGGGTCTCCAGTTCCTCCTAGAGTTCGAGTTAACACTCCTCTTCGGTCTTCTCTGTGGAGGTTTCCTATTTGGGATTGGGTCTCCAATTCCTCCTAGAATTCGAGTTAACACTCCTCTTCGGTCTTTTGAGTGGAGGTTTCCTGTTTAGGATTGCGTCTCCAATTCCTCCTAGCGTTCGAGTTAACACTCCTCTTCGGTCTTTTGAGTGGAGGTTTCCTTTTTGGGATTGGGTCTCCAGTTCCTCCTAGAGTTCGAGTTAACACTCCTCTTCGGTCTTTTGAGTGGAGGTTTCCTGTTTGGGATTGGGTTTCCAGTTCCTCCTAGAGTTCGAGTTAACACTCCTCTTCGGTCTTTTGAGTGGAGGTTTCCTGTTTGGGATTGTGTCTCCAGTTCCTCCTAGAGTTCTAGTTAACACTCCTCTTCGGTCTTTGAGTGGAGGTTTCCTGTTTGGGGTTGGGTCTCCAGTTCCTACTAGAGTTCGAGTTAACACTGCTCTTCGGTCTTTTGAGTGGAGGTTTCCTGTTTGGGATTGGGTCTCCAGTTCCTCCTAGAGTTCGAGTTAACAATCCTCTTCGGTCTTTTGAGAGGAGGTTTCCTGTTTGGGATTGGGTCTCCAGTTCCTCCTAGAGTTCGAGTTAACACTCCTCTTCGGTCTTTTCAGTGGAGATTTCCTGTTTGGGATTGGGTCTCCAGTTCCTCCTAGAGTTCTAGTTAACACTCCTCTTCGGTCTTCTCTGTGGAGGTTTCCTATTTGGGATTGGGTCTCCAATTCCTCCTAGAGTTCGAGTTAACACTCCTCTTCGGTCTTTTGAGTGGAGGTTTCCTTTTTGGGATTGGGTCTCCAGTTCCTCCTAGAGTTCGAGTTAACACTCCTCTTCGGTCTTTTAAGTGGAGGTTTCCTGTTTGGGATTGGGTCTCCAGTTCCTCCTAGAGTTCGAGTTAACACTCCAATTCGGTCTTTTGAGTGGAGGTTTCCTGTTTGAGATTGGGTCTCCAGTTCCTCCTAGAGTTCGAGTTAACACTCCTCTTCGGTCTTTTGAGTGGAGGTTTCCTGTTTGGGATTGGGTCTCCAGTTCCTCCTAGAGTTCGAGTTAACACTCCTCTTCGGTCTTTTGAGTGGAGGTTTCCTGTTTTGGATTGGGTCTCCAGTTCCTTCTAGAGTTCGAGTTAACACTCCTCTTCGGTCTTTTCAGTGGAAGTTTCCTGTTTGGGATTGGGTCTCCAGTTCCTCCTAGAGTTCGAGTTAACACTCCTCTTCGGTCTTCTCTGTGGAGGTTTCCTATTTGGGATTGGGTCTCCAATTCCTCCTAGAATTCGAGTTAACACTCCTCTTCGGTCTTTTGAGTGGAGGTTTCCTGTTTAGGATTGCGTCTCCAATTCCTCCTAGCGTTCGAGTTAACACTCCTCTTCGGTCTTTTGAGTGGAGGTTTCCTTTTTGGGATTGGGTCTCCAGTTCCTCCTAGAGTTCGAGTTAACACTCCTCTTCGGTCTTTTGAGTGGAGGTTTCCTGTTTGGGATTGGGTTTCCAGTTCCTCCTAGAGTTCGAGTTAACACTCCTCTTCGGTCTTTTGAGTGGAGGTTTCCTGTTTGGGATTGTGTCTCCAGTTCCTCCTAGAGTTCTAGTTAACACTCCTCTTCGGTCTTTGAGTGGAGGTTTCCTGTTTGGGGTTGGGTCTCCAGTTCCTACTAGAGTTCGAGTTAACACTGCTCTTCGGTCTTTTGAGTGGAGGTTTCCTGTTTGGGATTGGGTCTCCAGTTCCTCCTAGAGTTCGAGTTAACAATCCTCTTCGGTCTTTTGAGAGGAGGTTTCCTGTTTGGGATTGGGTCTCCAGTTCCTCCTAGAGTTCGAGTTAACACTCCTCTTCGGTCTTTTCAGTGGAGATTTCCTGTTTGGGATTGGGTCTCCAGTTCCTCCTAGAGTTCTAGTTAACACTCCTCTTCGGTCTTCTCTGTGGAGGTTTCCTATTTGGGATTGGGTCTCCAATTCCTCCTAGAGTTCGAGTTAACACTCCTCTTCGGTCTTTTGAGTGGAGGTTTCCTTTTTGGGATTGGGTCTCCAGTTCCTCCTAGAGTTCGAGTTAACACTCCTCTTCGGTCTTTTAAGTGGAGGTTTCCTGTTTGGGATTGGGTCTCCAGTTCCTCCTAGAGTTCGAGTTAACACTCCTCTTCGGTCTTTTGAGTGGTGGTTTCCTGTTTGGGATTGGGTCTCCAGTTCCTCCTAGAGTTCAGGTTAACATTCCTTTTCGGTCTTTTGAGTGGAGGTTTCCTGTTTGGGGATTGGTCTCCAGTTCCTCCTAGAGTTCGAGTTAACACTCCTCTTCGGTCTTTTGAGTGGAGGTTTCCTGTTTGGGGTTGGGTCTCCAGTTCCTCCAAGAATTCGAGTTAACACTCCTTTTCGGTCTTTTGAGTGGAGGTTTCCTGTTTGGGGATTGGTCTCCAGTTCCTCCTAGAGTTCGAGTTAACACTCCTCTTCGGTCTTTTGAGTGGAGGTTTCCTGTTTGGGGTTGGGTCTCCAGTTCCTCCAAGAATTCGAGTTAACACTCCTCTTCGGTCTTTTGAGTGGAGGTTTCATGTTTGGGATTGGGTCTCCAGTTCCTCCTAGAGTTCGAGTTAACACTCCTCTTCGGTCTTTTAAGTGGAGGTTTCCTGTTTGTGGTTGGGTCTCCAGTCCCTCCTAGAGTTCGAGTTAACACTCCTCTTCGGTCTTTTGAGTGGAGGTTTCCTGTTTGGAATTGAGTTTCCAGTTCCTCCTAGAGTTCGAGTTAACACTCCTCTTCTGTCTTTTGAGTGGAGGTTTCCTGTTTGGGGTTGGGTCTCCAGTTCCTCCTAGATTTCGAGTTAACACTACTCTTCGGTCTTTTGAGTGGAGTTTTCATGTTTGGGATTGGGTCTCCAGTTCCTCCTAGACTTCTAGTTAACACTCCTCTTCGGTCTTTTGAGTGGAGGTTTCCTGTTTGGGGTTGGGTCTCCAGTTCCTCCTAGATTTCGAGTTAACACTCCTCTTCGGTCTTTTGAGTGGAGGTTTCCTGTTTGGGATTGGGTCTCCAGTTCCTCCTAGAGTTCTAGTTAACACTCCTCTTCGGTCTTTTCAGTGGAAGTTTCCTATTTAGGATTGGGTCTCCAATTCCTCCTAGAGTTCGAGTTAACAATCCTCTTCGGTCTTTTGAGTGGAGGTTTCCTGTTTGAGATTGGGTCTCCAGTTCCTCCTAGAGTTCGAGTTAACACTCCTCTTCGGTCTTTTGAGTGAAAGGTTTCCTGTTTGGGATTGGGTCTACAGTTCCTCCTAGAGTTCGAGTTAACACTCCTCTTCGGTCTTTTGAGTGGGGTTTCCTGTTTGGGATTGGGTCTCCAGTTCCTTCTAGAGTTCGAGTTAACACTCCTCTTCGGTCTTTTAAGTGGAAGATTCCTGTTTGGGATTGGGTCTCCAGTTCCTCCTAGAGTTCGAATTAACACTCCTCTTCGGTCTTTTGAGTGGAGGTTTCATGTTTGGGATTGGGTCTCCAGTTCCTCCTAGATTTCGAGTTAACACTCCTCTTCGGTCTTTTGAGTGGAGGTTTCATGTTTGGGATTGGGTCTCCAGTTCCTCCTAGAGTTTTAGTTAACACTCCTCTTCGGTCTTTTGAGTGGAAGTTTCCTGTTTGGGGTTGGGTCTCCAGTTCCTCCTAGATTTCGAGTTAACACTCCTCTTCGGTCTTTTGAGTGGAGGTTTCCTGTTTGGGATTGGGTCTCCAGTTCCTCCTAGAGTTCGAGTTAACACTCCTATTCGGTCTTTTGAGTGGAGGTTTCCTGTTTGGGATTGGGTCTCCAGTTCCTCCTAGAGTTCGAGTTAACACTCCTCTTCGGTGTTTTCAGTGGAAGTTTCCTATTTAGGATTGGGTCTCCAGTTCTTCCTAGAGTTCGAGTTAACACTCCAATTCGGTCTTTTGAGTGGAGGTTTCCTGTTTGAGATTGGGTCTCCAATTCCTCCTAGAGTTCGAGTTAACACTCCTCTTCGGTCTTTTGAGTGGAGGTTTCCTGTTTGGGATTGGGTCTCCAGTTCCTCCTAGAGTTCGAGTTAACACTCCTCTTCGGTCTTTTGAGTGGAGGTTTCCTGTTTTGGATTGGGTCTCCAGTTCCTTCTAGAGTTCGAGTTAACACTCCTCTTCGGTCTTTTCAGTGGAAGATTCCTGTTTGGGATTGGGTCTCCAGTTCCTCCTAGAGTTCGAGTTAACACTCCTCTTCGGTCTTTTGAGTGGAGGTTTCCTATTTGGGATTGGGTCTCCAATTCCTCCTAGAATTCGAGTTAACACTCCTCTTCGGTCTTTTGAGTGAAGGTTTCCTGTTTGTGATTGGGTCTCCAGTTCCTCCTAGAGTTTTAGTTAACACTCCTCTTCGGTCTTTTGAGCGGAGGTTTCCTGTTTGGGATTGGGTCTCCAGTTCCTCCTAGAGTACGAGTTAACACTCCTCTTCGGTCTTTTGAGTGGAGGTTTCCTGTTTGGGATTGGGTCTCCAGTTCCTCCTAGAGTTCGAGTTAACACTCCTCTTCGGTCTTTTGAGTGGAGGTTTCCTGTTTGGGATTGGGTCTCCAGTTCCTCCTAGAGTTCGAGTTAACACTCCTCTTCGGACTTTTCAGTGGAAGTTTCCTATTTAGGATTGGGTCTCCAGTTCTTCCTAGAGTTCGATTTAACACTCCAATTCGGTCTTTTGAGTGGAGGTTTCCTGTTTGAGATTGGGTCTCCAATTCCTCCTAGAGTTCGAGTTAACACTCCTCTTCGGTCTTTTGAGTGGAGGTTTCCTGTTTGGGATTGGGTCTCCAGTTCCTCCTAGAGTTCGAGTTAACACTCCTCTTCGGTCTTTTGAGTGGAGGTTTCCTGTTTTGGATTGGGTCTCCAGTTCCTTCTAGAGTTCGAGTTAACACTCCTCTTCGGTCTTTTCAGTGGAAGATTCCTGTTTGGGATTGGGTCTCCAGTTCCTCCTAGAGTTCGAGTTAACACTCCTCTTCGGTCTTTTGAGTGGAGGTTTCCTATTTGGGATTGGGTCTCCAATTCCTCCTAGAATTCGAGTTAACACTCCTCTTCGGTCTTTTGAGTGAAGGTTTCCTGTTTGTGATTGGGTCTCCAGTTCCTCCTAGAGTTTTAGTTAACACTCCTCTTCGGTCTTTTGAGCGGAGGTTTCCTGTTTGGGATTGGGTCTCCAGTTCCTCCTAGAGTACGAGTTAACACTCCTCTTCGGTCTTTTGAGTGGAGGTTTCCTGTTTGGGATTGGGTCTCCAGTTCCTCCTAGAGTTCGAGTTAACACTCCTCTTCGGTCTTTTGAGTGGAGGTTTCCTGTTTGGGATTGGGTCTCCAGTTCCTCCTAGAGTTCGAGTTAACACTCCTCTTCGGACTTTTCAGTGGAAGTTTCCTATTTAGGATTGGGTCTCCAGTTCTTCCTAGAGTTCGATTTAACACTCCAATTCGGTCTTTTGAGTGGAGGTTTCCTGTTTGAGATTGGGTCTCCAATTCCTCCTAGAGTTCGAGTTAACACTCCTCTTCGGTCTTTTGAGTGGAGGTTTCCTGTTTGGGATTGGGTCTCCAGTTCCTCCTAGAGTTCGAGTTAACACTCCTCTTCGGTCTTTTGAGTGGAGGTTTCCTGTTTTGGATTGGGTCTCCAGTTCCTTCTAGAGTTCGAGTTAACACTCCTCTTCGGTCTTTTCAGTGGAAGTTTCCTGTTTGGGATTGGGTCTCCAGTTCCTCCTAGATTTCGAGTTAACACTCCTCTTCGGTCTTCTCTGTGGAGGTTTCCTATTTGGGATTGGGTCTCCAATTCCTCCTAGAATTCGAGTTAACACTCCTCTTCGGTCTTTTGAGTGGAGGTTTCCTGTTTGGGATTGGGTCTCCAGTTCCTCCTAGAGTACGAGTTAACACTCCTCTTCAGTCTTTTGAGTGGAGGTTTCCTGTTTGGGATTGGGTCTCCAGTTCCTCCTAGAGTTCGAATTAACTCTCCTCTTCGGTCTTTTCAGTGGAAGTTTCCTGTTTGGGATTGGGTCACCAGTTCCTCCTAGAGTTCGAGTTAACACTCCTCTTCGGTCTTTTAAGTGGAGGTTTCCTGTTTGGGATTGGGTCTCCAGTTCCTCCTAGAGTTCGAGTTAACACTCCTCTTCGGTCTTTTGAGTGGTGGTTTCCTGTTTGGGATTGGGTCTCCAGTTCCTCCTAGAGTTCAGGTTAACACTCCTTTTCGGTCTTTTGAGTGGAGGTTTCCTGTTTGGGGATTGGTCTCCAGTTCCTCCTAGAGTTCGAGTTAACACTCCTCTTCGGTCTTTTGAGTGGAGGTTTCCTGTTTGGAATTGAGTTTCCAGTTCCTCCTAGAGTTCGAGTTAACACTCCTCTTCTGTCTTTTGAGTGGAGGTTTCCTGTTTGGGGTTGGGTCTCCAGTTCCTCCTA
The DNA here is from genome assembly GCA_964036315.1 of Acanthosepion esculentum. Taxonomy (NCBI): domain Eukaryota; kingdom Metazoa; phylum Mollusca; class Cephalopoda; order Sepiida; family Sepiidae; genus Acanthosepion; species Acanthosepion esculentum. The sequence goes on along the minus strand of OZ038490.1, from coordinate 18,719,754 downwards.
GATTTCGAGTTAACACTACTCTTCGGTCTTTTGAGTGGAGTTTTCATGTTTGGGATTGGGTCTCCAGTTCCTCCTAGACTTCTAGTTAACACTCCTCTTCGGTCTTTTGAGTGGAGGTTTCCTGTTTGGGGTTGGGTCTCCAGTTCCTCCTAGATTTCGAGTTAACACTCCTCTTCGGTCTTTTGAGTGGAGGTTTCCTGTTTGGGATTGGGTCTCCAGTTCCTCCTAGAGTTCTAGTTAACACTCCTCTTCGGTCTTTTCAGTGGAAGTTTCCTATTTAGGATTGGGTCTCCAATTCCTCCTAGAGTTCGAGTTAACAATCCTCTTCGGTCTTTTGAGTGGAGGTTTCCTGTTTGAGATTGGGTCTCCAGTTCCTCCTAGAGTTCGAGTTAACACTCCTCTTCGGTCTTTTGAGTGAAAGGTTTCCTGTTTGGGATTGGGTCTCCAGTTCCTCCTAGAGTTCGAGTTAACACTCCTCTTCGGTCTTTTGAGTGGAGGTTTCCTGTTTGGGATTGGGTCTCCAGTTCCTTCTAGAGTTCGAGTTAACACTCCTCTTCGGTCTTTTAAGTGGAAGATTCCTGTTTGGGATTGGGTCTCCAGTTCCTCCTAGAGTTCGAGTTAACACTCCTCTTCGGTCTTTTGAGTGGAGGTTTCATGTTTGGGATTGGGTCTCCAGTTCCTCCTAGAGTTCGAGTTAACACTCCTCTTCGGTCTTTTGAGTGGAGGTTTCCTGTTTGGGATTGGGTCTCCAGTTCCTCCTAGATTTCGAGTTAACACTCCTCTTCGGTCTTTTCAGTGGAAGTTTCCTATTTAGGATTGGGTCTCCAGTTCTTCCTAGAGTTCGAGTTAACACTCCAATTCGGTCTTTTGAGTGGAGGTTTCCTGTTTGAGATTGGGTCTCCAGTTCCTCCTAGAGTTCGAGTTAACACTCCTCTTCGGTCTTTTGAGTGGAGGTTTCCTGTTTTGGATTGGGTCTCCAGTTCCTTCTAGAGTTCGAGTTAACACTCCTCTTCGGTCTTTTCAGTGGAAGTTTCCTGTTTGGGATTGGGTCTCCAGTTCCTCCTAGAGTTCGAGTTAACACTCCTCTTCGGTCTTCTCTGTGGAGGTTTCCTATTTGGGATTGGGTCTCCAATTCCTCCTAGAATTCGAGTTAACACTCCTCTTCGGTCTTTTGAGTGGAGGTTTCCTGTTTGGGATTGCGTCTCCAGTTCCTCCTAGCGTTCGAGTTAACACTCCTCTTCGGTCTTTTGAGTGGAGGTTTCCTGTTTGGGATTGGGTCTCCAGTTCCTCCTAGAGTTCGAGTTAACACTCCACTTCGGTCTTTTGAGTGGAGGTTTCCTGTTTGGGATTGGGTCTCCAGTTCCTGCTAGAGTTCGAGTTAACACTCTTCTTCGGTCTTTGAGTGGAGGTTTCCTGTTTGGGATTGGGTCTCCAGTTCCTCCTAGAGTTCTAGTTAACACTCCACTTCGGTCTTTTGAGTGGAGATTTCCTGTTTGGGGTTGTGTCTCCAGTTCCTACTAGAGTTCGAGTTAACACTCCTCTTCGGTCTTTTGAGTGGAGGTTTCCTGTTTGGGATTGGTTCTCCAGTTCCTCCTAGAGTTCGAGTTAACACTCCTCTTCGGTCTTTGAGTGCAGGTTTCCTGTTTGGGATTGGGTCTCCAGTTCCTCCTAGAGTTCTAGTTAACACTCCTCTTCGGTCTTTTGAGTAGAGGTTTCCTGTTTGGGGTTGTGTCTCCAGTTCCTACTAGAGTTCGAGTTAACACTCCTCTTCGGTCTTTTGAGTGGAGGTTTCCTGTTTGGGATTGGGTCTCCAGTTCCTCGTAGAGTTCGAGTAAACACTCCCCTTCGGTCTTTTGAGTGGAAGTTTCCTGTTTGGGATTGGGTCTCCAGTTCCTCCTAGAGTTCGAGTTAACACTCCTCTTCGGTCTTTTCAGTGGAGGTTTCCTGTTTGTGATTGGGTCTCCAGTTCCTCCTAGAGTTCTAGTTAACACTCCTCTTCGGTCTTCTCTGTGGAGGTTTCCTATTTGGGATTGGGTCTCCAATTCCTCCTAGAGTTCGAGTTAACACTCCTCTTCGGTCTTTTGAGTGGAGGTTTCCTGTTTGGGATTGGGTCTCCAGTTCCTCCTAGAGTTCGAGTTAACACTCCTCTTCGGTCTTTTGAGTGGAGGTTTCCTGTTTGGGATTGGGTCTCCAGTTCCTCCTAGAGTTCGAGTTAACACTCCTCTTCGGTCTTTGAGTGGAGGTTTACTGTTTGGGATTGGGTCTCCAGTTCCTCCTAGAGTTCTAGTTAACACTCCTCTTCGGTCTTTTGAGTGGAGGTTTCCTGTTTGGGGTTGGGTCTCCAGTTCCTACTAGAGTTCGAGTTAACACTCCTCTTCGGGCTTTTGAGTGGAGGTTTCCTGTTTGGGATTGGGTCTCCAGTTCCTCCTAGAGTTCGAGTTAACACTCCTCTTCGGTCTTTTGAGTGGAGGTTTCCTGTTTGGGATTGGGTCTCCAGTTCCTCCTAGAGTTCGAGTTAACACTCCTCTTCAGTCTTTTGAGTGGTGTTTTCCTGTTTGGGATTGGGTCTCCAGTTCCTCCTAGAGTTCGAGTTAACACTCCTCTTCGGTCTTTTGAGTGGAGGTTTCATGTTTGGGATTGGGTCTCCAGTTCCTCCTAGAGTTCGAATTAACACTCCTCTTCGGTCTTTTAAGTGGAGGTTTCCTGCTTGGGATTGAGTTTCCAGTTACTCCTAGAGTTCTAGTTAACACTCCTCTTCGGTCTTTTGAGTGGTGGTTTCCTGTTTGGGGTTGGGTCTCCAGTTCCTCCTAGAGTTCGAGTTAACACTCCTCTTCGGTCTTTTGAGTGGAGTTTTCATGTTTGGGATTGGGTCTCCAGTTCCTCCGAGAGTTCTAGTTAACACTCCTCTTCGGTCTTTTGAGTGGAGGTTTCCTGTTTGGGGTTTGGTCTCCAGTTCCTCCTAGAGTTCTAGTTAACACTCGTCTTCGGTCTTTTCAGTGGAAGTTTCCTATTTAGGATTGGGTCTCCAGTTCCTCCTAGAGTTCGAGTTAACACTCCTCTTCGGTCTTTTGAGTGGAGGTTTCCTGTTTGAGATTGGGTCTCCAGTTCCTCCTAGAGTTCGAGTTAACACTCCTCTTCGGTCTTATGAGTGGAGGTTTCCTGTTTGGGATTGGGTCTCCAGTTCCTCCTAGAGTTCGAGTTAACACTCCTCTTCGGTCTTTTGAGTGGAGGTTTCCTGTTTGGTATTGGGTCTCCAGTTCCTTCTAGAGTTCGAGTTAACACTCCTCTTCGGTCTTTTCAGTGGAAGTTTCCTGTTTGGGATTGGGTCTCCAGTTCCTCCTAGAGTTCGAGTTAACACTCCTCTTCGGTCTTCTCTGTGGAGGTTTCCTATTTGGGATTGGGTCTCCAATTCCTCCTAGAGTTCGAGTTAACACTTCTCTTCGGTCTTTTGAGTGGAGGTTTCTTGTTTAGGATTGGGTCTCCAGTTCCTCCTAGAGTCCGAGTTAACACTCCTCTTCGGTCTTTTGAGTGGAGGTTTCATGTTTGGGATTGGGTCTCCAGTTCCTCCTAGAGTTCTAGTTAACACTCCTCTTCGGTCTTTTGAGTGGAGGTTTCCTGTTTGGTGTTGGGTCTCCAGTTCCTCCTAGAGTTCGAGTTAACACTCCTCTTCGGTCTTTTGAGTGGAGGTTTCCTGTTTGGGATTGGGTCTCCAGTTCCTCCTAGAGTTCGAGTTAACACTCCTCTTCGGTCTTTTGAGTGGAGGTTTCCTGTTTGGGATTGGGTCTCCAGTTCCTCCTAGAGTTCTAGTTAACACTCCTCTTCGGTCTTTTCAGTGGAAGTTTACTATTTAGGATTGGGTCTCCAGTTCCTCCTAGAGTTCGAGTTAACACTCCTCGTCGGTCTTTTGAGTGGAGGTTTCCTGTTTGAGATTGGGTCTCCAGTTCCTCCTAGAGTTTGAGTTAACACTCCTCTTCGGTCTTTTGAGTGGAGGTTTCCTGTTTGGGATTGGGTCTCCAGTTCCTCCTAGAGTTCGAGTTAACACTCCTCTTCGGTCTTTTGAGTGGAGGTTTCCGGTTTGGGATTGGGTCTGCAGTTCCTCCTAGAGTTCGAGTTAACACTCCTCTTCGGTCTTTGAGTGGAGGTTTCCTGTTTGTGATTGGGTCTCCAGTTCCTCCTAGAGTTCTAGTTAACACTCCTCTTCGGTCTTTTGAGTGGAGGTTTCCTGTTTGGGGTTGGGCCTCCAGTTCCTAATAGAGTTCGAGTTAACACTCCTCTTCGGTCTTTTGAGTGGAGGTTTCCTGTTTGGGATTGGGTCTCCAGTTCCTCCTAGAGTTCGAGTTAACAATCCTCTTCGGTCTTTTGAGTGGAGGTTTCCTGTTTGGGATTGGGTCTCCAGTTCCTCCTAGATTTCGAGTTTACACTCCTCTTCGGACTTTTCAGTGGAGATTTCCTGTTTGGGATTGGGTCTCCAGTTCCTCCTAGAGTTCTAGTTAACACTCCTCTTCGGTCTTCTCTGTGGAGGTTTCCTATTTGGGATTGGGTCTCCAATTCCTCCTAGAGTTCGAGTTAACACTCCTCTTCGGTCTTTTGAGTGGAGGTTTTTTTTTGGGGATTGGGTCTCCAGTTCCTCCTAGAGTTCGAGTTAACACTCCTCTTCGGCCTTTTGAGTGGAGGTTTCCTGTTTTGGATTGGGTCTCCAGTTCCTCCTAGAGTTCGAGTTAACAGTCCTCTTCGGTCTTCTCTGTGGAGGTTTCCTATTTGGGATTGGGTCTCCAATTCCTCCTAGAGTTCGAGTTAACACTCTTCTTCGGTCTTTTGAATGGAGGTTTCCAGTTTGGGATTGGGTCTCCAGTTCCTCCTAGAGTTCGAGTTAACACTCCTCTTCGGTCTTTTGAGTGGAGGTTTCCTGTTTGGGATTGGGTCTCCAGTTCCTCCTAGAGATCGAGTTAACACTCCTCTTCGGTCTTTTGAGTGGAGGTTTCATGTTTGGGATTGGGTCTCCAGTTCCTCCTAGAGTTCGAGTTAACACTCCTCTTCGGTCTTTGAGTGGAGGTTTCCTGTTTGGGATTGGGTCTCCAGTTCCTCCTAGAGTTCGAGTTAACACTCCTCTTCGGTCTTTGAGTGGAGGTTTCCTGTTTGGGATTGGGTCTCCAGTTCCTCCTAGAGTTCTAGTTAACACTCCTCTTCGGTCTTTTGAGTGGAGGTTTCCTGTTTGGGGTAGGGTCTCCAGTTCCTACTAGAGTTCGAGTTAACACTCCTCTTCGGTCTTTTGAGTGGAGGTTTCCTGTTTGGGATTGGGTCTCCAGTTCCTCCTAGAGTTCGAGTTAACACTCCTCTTCGGTCTTTTGAGCGGAGGTTTCCTGTTTGGGATTGGGTCTCCAGTTCCTCCTAGAGTACGAGTTAACACTCCTCTTCAGTCTTTTGAGTGGAGGTTTCCTGTTTGGGATTGGGTCTCCAGTTCCTCCTAGAGTTCGAATTAACTCTCCTCTTCGGTCTTTTCAGTGGAAGTTTCCTGTTTGGGATTGGGTCACCAGTTCCTCCTAGAGTTCGAGTTAACACTCCTCTTCGGTCTTTTAAGTGGAGGTTTCCTGTTTGGGATTGGGTCTCCAGTTCCTCCAAGAGTTCGAGTTAACACTCCTCTTCGGTCTTTTGAGTGGTGGTTTCCTGTTTGGGATTGGGTCTCCAGTTCCTCCTAGAGTTCATGTTAACACTCCTTTTCGGTCTTTTGAGTGGAGGTTTCCTGTTTGGGGATTGGTCTCCAGTTCCTCCTAGAGTTCGAGTTAACACTCCTCTTCGGTCTTTTGAGTGGAGGTTTCCTGTTTGGGGTTGGGTCTCCAGTTCCTCCAAGAATTCGAGTTAACACTCCTCTTCGGTCTTTTGAGTGGAGGTTTCATGTTTGGGATTGGGTCTCCAGTTCCTCCTAGAGTTCGAGTTAACACTCCTCTTCGGTCTTTTAAGTGGAGGTTTCCTGTTTGTGGTTGGGTCTCCAGTCCCTCCTAGAGTTCGAGTTAACACTCCTCTTCGGTCTTTTGAGTGGAGGTTTCCTGTTTGGAATTGAGTTTCCAGTTCCTCCTAGAGTTCGAGTTAACACTCCTCTTCTGTCTTTTGAGTGGAGGTTTCCTGTTTGGGGTTGGGTCTCCAGTTCCTCCTAGATTTCGAGTTAACACTACTCTTCGGTCTTTTGAGTGGAGTTTTCATGTTTGGGATTGGGTCCCCAGTTCCTCCTAGAGTTCTAGTTAACACTCCTCTTCGGTCTTTTGAGTGGAGGTTTCCTGTTTGGGGTTGGGTCTCCAGTTCCTCCTAGAGTTCGAGTTAACACTCCTCTTCGGTCTTTTGAGTGGAGGTTTCCTGTTTGGGATTGGGTCTCCAGTTCCTCCTAGAGTTCTAGTTAACACTCCTCTTCGGTCTTTTCAGTGGAAGTTTCCTATTTAGGATTGGGTCTCCAATTCCTCCTAGAGTTCGAGTTAACAATCCTCTTCGGTCTTTTGAGTGGAGGTTTCCTGTTTGAGATTGGGTCTCCAGTTCCTCCTAGAGTTCGAGTTAACACTCCTCTTCGGTCTTTTGAGTGAAAGGTTTCCTGTTTGGGATTGGGTCTCCAGTTCCTCCTAGATTTCGAGTTAACACTCCTCTTCGGTCTTTTGAGTGGAGGTTTCCTGTTTGGGATTGGGTCTCCAGTTCCTCCTAGAGTTCGAGTTAACACTCCTCTTCGGTCTTTTGAGTGGAGGATTCCTGTTTGGGATTGGGTCTCCAGTTCCTTCTAGAGTTCGAGTTAACACTCCTCTTCGGTCTTTTAAGTGGAAGATTCCTGTTTGGGATTGGGTCTCCAGTTCCTCCTAGAGTTCGAGTTAACACTCCTCTTCGGTCTTCTCTGTGGAGGTTTCCTATTTGGGATTGGGTCTCCAATTCCTCCTAGAGTTCGAGTTAACACTCCTCTTCGGTCTTTTGAGTGGAGGTTTCCTGTTTGGGATTGGGTCTCCAGTTCCTCCTAGATTTCGAGTTAACTCTCCTCTTCGTTCTTTTGAGTGGAGGTTTCCTGTTTGGGATTGGGTCTCCAGTTCCTCCTAGAGTTCGAGTTAACACTCCTCTTCGGTCTTTTGAGTGGAGGTTTCCTGTTTGGGATTGGGTCTCCAGTTCCTCCTAGAGTTCGAGTTAACACTCCTCTTCGGTCTTTTCAGTGGAAGTTTCCTATTTAGGATTGGGTCTCCAGTTCTTCCTAGAGTTCGAGTTAACACTCCAATTCGGTCTTTTGAGTGGAGGTTTCCTGTTTGAGATTGGGTCTCCAGTTCCTCCTAGAGTTCGAGTTAACACTCCTCTTCGGTCTTTTGAGTGGAGGTTTCCTCTTTGGGATTGGGTCTCCAGTTCCTCCTAGAGTTCGAGTTAACACTCCTCTTCGGTCTTTTGAGTGGAGGTTTCCTGTTTTGGATTGGGTCTCCAGTTCCTTCTAGAGTTCGAGTTAACACTCCTCTTCGGTCTTTTCAGTGGAAGTTTCCTGTTTGGGATTGGGTCTCCAGTTCCTCCTAGAGTTCGAGTTAACACTCCTCTTCGGTCTTCTCTGTGGAGGTTTCCTATTTGGGATTGGGTCTCCAATTCCTCCTAGAATTCGAGTTAACACTCCTCTTCGGTCTTTTGAGTGGAGGTTTCCTGTTTAGGATTGCGTCTCCAATTCCTCCTAGCGTTCGAGTTAACACTCCTCTTCGGTCTTTTGAGTGGAGGTTTCCTGTTTGGGATTGGGTCTCCAGTTCCTCCTAGAGTTCGAGTTAACACTCCTCTTCGGTCTTTTGAGTGGAGGTTTCCTGTTTGGGATTGGGTTTCCAGTTCCTCCTAGAGTTCGAGTTAACACTCCTCTTCGGTCTTTGAGTGGAGGTTTCCTGTTTGGGATTGTGTCTCCAGTTCCTCCTAGAGTTCTAGTTAACACTCCTCTTCGGTCTTTGAGTGGAGGTTTCCTGTTTGGGGTTGGGTCTCCAGTTCCTACTAGAGTTCGAGTTAACACTGCTCTTCGGTCTTTTGAGTGGAGGTTTCCTGTTTGGGATTGGGTCTCCAGTTCCTCCTAGAGTTCGAGTTAACAATCCTCTTCGGTCTTTTGAGAGGAGGTTTCCTGTTTGGGATTGGGTCTCCAGTTCCTCCTAGAGTTCGAGTTAACACTCCTCTTCGGTCTTTTCAGTGGAGATTTCCTGTTTGGGATTGGGTCTCCAGTTCTTCCTAGAGTTCGAGTTAACACTCCAATTCGGTCTTTTGAGTGGAGGTTTCCTGTTTGAGATTGGGTCTCCAGTTCCTCCTAGAGTTCGAGTTAACACTCCTCTTCGGTCTTTTGAGTGGAGGTTTCCTGTTTGGGATTGGGTCTCCAGTTCCTCCTAGAGTTCGAGTTAACACTCCTCTTCGGTCTTTTGAGTGGAGGTTTCCTGTTTGGGATTGGGTTTCCAGTTCCTCCTAGAGTTCGAGTTAACACTCCTCTTCGGTCTTTGAGTGGAGGTTTCCTGTTTGGGATTGTGTCTCCAGTTCCTCCTAGAGTTCTAGTTAACACTCCTCTTCGGTCTTTGAGTGGAGGTTTCCTGTTTGGGGTTGGGTCTCCAGTTCCTACTAGAGTTCGAGTTAACACTGCTCTTCGGTCTTTTGAGTGGAGGTTTCCTGTTTGGGATTGGGTCTCCAGTTCCTCCTAGAGTTCGAGTTAACAATCCTCTTCGGTCTTTTGAGAGGAGGTTTCCTGTTTGGGATTGGGTCTCCAGTTCCTCCTAGAGTTCGAGTTAACACTCCTCTTCGGTCTTTTCAGTGGAGATTTCCTGTTTGGGATTGGGTCTCCAGTTCTTCCTAGAGTTCGAGTTAACACTCCAATTCGGTCTTTTGAGTGGAGGTTTCCTGTTTGAGATTGGGTCTCCAGTTCCTCCTAGAGTTCGAGTTAACACTCCTCTTCGGTCTTTTGAGTGGAGGTTTCCTGTTTGGGATTGGGTCTCCAGTTCCTCCTAGAGTTCGAGTTAACACTCCTCTTCGGTCTTTTGAGTGGAGGTTTCCTGTTTTGGATTGGGTCTCCAGTTCCTTCTAGAGTTCGAGTTAACACTCCTCTTCGGTCTTTTCAGTGGAAGTTTCCTGTTTGGGATTGGGTCTCCAGTTCCTCCTAGAGTTCGAGTTAACACTCCTCTTCGGTCTTCTCTGTGGAGGTTTCCTATTTGGGATTGGGTCTCCAATTCCTCCTAGAATTCGAGTTAACACTCCTCTTCGGTCTTTTGAGTGGAGGTTTCCTGTTTAGGATTGCGTCTCCAATTCCTCCTAGCGTTCGAGTTAACACTCCTCTTCGGTCTTTTGAGTGGAGGTTTCCTGTTTGAGATTGGGTCTCCAGTTCCTCCTAGAGTTCGAGTTAACACTCCTCTTCGGTCTTTTGAGTGGAGGTTTCCTCTTTGGGATTGGGTCTCCAGTTCCTCCTAGAGTTCGAGTTAACACTCCTCTTCGGTCTTTTGAGTGGAGGTTTCCTGTTTTGGATTGGGTCTCCAGTTCCTTCTAGAGTTCGAGTTAACACTCCTCTTCGGTCTTTTCAGTGGAAGTTTCCTGTTTGGGATTGGGTCTCCAGTTCCTCCTAGAGTTCGAGTTAACACTCCTCTTCGGTCTTCTCTGTGGAGGTTTCCTATTTGGGATTGGGTCTCCAATTCCTCCTAGAATTCGAGTTAACACTCCTCTTCGGTCTTTTGAGTGGAGGTTTCCTGTTTAGGATTGCGTCTCCAATTCCTCCTAGCGTTCGAGTTAACACTCCTCTTCGGTCTTTTGAGTGGAGGTTTCCTGTTTGGGATTGGGTCTCCAGTTCCTCCTAGAGTTCGAGTTAACACTCCTCTTCGGTCTTTTGAGTGGAGGTTTCCTGTTTGGGATTGGGTTTCCAGTTCCTCCTAGAGTTCGAGTTAACACTCCTCTTCGGTCTTTGAGTGGAGGTTTCCTGTTTGGGATTGTGTCTCCAGTTCCTCCTAGAGTTCTAGTTAACACTCCTCTTCGGTCTTTGAGTGGAGGTTTCCTGTTTGGGGTTGGGTCTCCAGTTCCTACTAGAGTTCGAGTTAACACTGCTCTTCGGTCTTTTGAGTGGAGGTTTCCTGTTTGGGATTGGGTCTCCAGTTCCTCCTAGAGTTCGAGTTAACAATCCTCTTCGGTCTTTTGAGAGGAGGTTTCCTGTTTGGGATTGGGTCTCCAGTTCCTCCTAGAGTTCGAGTTAACACTCCTCTTCGGTCTTTTCAGTGGAGATTTCCTGTTTGGGATTGGGTCTCCAGTTCTTCCTAGAGTTCGAGTTAACACTCCAATTCGGTCTTTTGAGTGGAGGTTTCCTGTTTGAGATTGGGTCTCCAGTTCCTCCTAGAGTTCGAGTTAACACTCCTCTTCGGTCTTTTGAGTGGAGGTTTCCTGTTTGGGATTGGGTCTCCAGTTCCTCCTAGAGTTCGAGTTAACACTCCTCTTCGGTCTTTTGAGTGGAGGTTTCCTGTTTGGGATTGGGTTTCCAGTTCCTCCTAGAGTTCGAGTTAACACTCCTCTTCGGTCTTTGAGTGGAGGTTTCCTGTTTGGGATTGTGTCTCCAGTTCCTCCTAGAGTTCTAGTTAACACTCCTCTTCGGTCTTTGAGTGGAGGTTTCCTGTTTGGGGTTGGGTCTCCAGTTCCTACTAGAGTTCGAGTTAACACTGCTCTTCGGTCTTTTGAGTGGAGGTTTCCTGTTTGGGATTGGGTCTCCAGTTCCTCCTAGAGTTCGAGTTAACAATCCTCTTCGGTCTTTTGAGAGGAGGTTTCCTGTTTGGGATTGGGTCTCCAGTTCCTCCTAGAGTTCGAGTTAACACTCCTCTTCGGTCTTTTCAGTGGAGATTTCCTGTTTGGGATTGGGTCTCCAGTTCTTCCTAGAGTTCGAGTTAACACTCCAATTCGGTCTTTTGAGTGGAGGTTTCCTGTTTGAGATTGGGTCTCCAGTTCCTCCTAGAGTTCGAGTTAACACTCCTCTTCGGTCTTTTGAGTGGAGGTTTCCTGTTTGGGATTGGGTCTCCAGTTCCTCCTAGAGTTCGAGTTAACACTCCTCTTCGGTCTTTTGAGTGGAGGTTTCCTGTTTTGGATTGGGTCTCCAGTTCCTTCTAGAGTTCGAGTTAACACTCCTCTTCGGTCTTTTCAGTGGAAGTTTCCTGTTTGGGATTGGGTCTCCAGTTCCTCCTAGAGTTCGAGTTAACACTCCTCTTCGGTCTTCTCTGTGGAGGTTTCCTATTTGGGATTGGGTCTCCAATTCCTCCTAGAATTCGAGTTAACACTCCTCTTCGGTCTTTTGAGTGGAGGTTTCCTGTTTAGGATTGCGTCTCCAATTCCTCCTAGCGTTCGAGTTAACACTCCTCTTCGGTCTTTTGAGTGGAGGTTTCCTTTTTGGGATTGGGTCTCCAGTTCCTCCTAGAGTTCGAGTTAACACTCCTCTTCGGTCTTTTGAGTGGAGGTTTCCTGTTTGGGATTGGGTTTCCAGTTCCTCCTAGAGTTCGAGTTAACACTCCTCTTCGGTCTTTTGAGTGGAGGTTTCCTGTTTGGGATTGTGTCTCCAGTTCCTCCTAGAGTTCTAGTTAACACTCCTCTTCGGTCTTTGAGTGGAGGTTTCCTGTTTGGGGTTGGGTCTCCAGTTCCTACTAGAGTTCGAGTTAACACTGCTCTTCGGTCTTTTGAGTGGAGGTTTCCTGTTTGGGATTGGGTCTCCAGTTCCTCCTAGAGTTCGAGTTAACAATCCTCTTCGGTCTTTTGAGAGGAGGTTTCCTGTTTGGGATTGGGTCTCCAGTTCCTCCTAGAGTTCGAGTTAACACTCCTCTTCGGTCTTTTCAGTGGAGATTTCCTGTTTGGGATTGGGTCTCCAGTTCCTCCTAGAGTTCTAGTTAACACTCCTCTTCGGTCTTCTCTGTGGAGGTTTCCTATTTGGGATTGGGTCTCCAATTCCTCCTAGAGTTCGAGTTAACACTCCTCTTCGGTCTTTTGAGTGGAGGTTTCCTTTTTGGGATTGGGTCTCCAGTTCCTCCTAGAGTTCGAGTTAACACTCCTCTTCGGTCTTTTAAGTGGAGGTTTCCTGTTTGGGATTGGGTCTCCAGTTCCTCCTAGAGTTCGAGTTAACACTCCTCTTCGGTCTTTTGAGTGGTGGTTTCCTGTTTGGGATTGGGTCTCCAGTTCCTCCTAGAGTTCAGGTTAACATTCCTTTTCGGTCTTTTGAGTGGAGGTTTCCTGTTTGGGGATTGGTCTCCAGTTCCTCCTAGAGTTCGAGTTAACACTCCTCTTCGGTCTTTTGAGTGGAGGTTTCCTGTTTGGGGTTGGGTCTCCAGTTCCTCCAAGAATTCGAGTTAACACTCCTTTTCGGTCTTTTGAGTGGAGGTTTCCTGTTTGGGGATTGGTCTCCAGTTCCTCCTAGAGTTCGAGTTAACACTCCTCTTCGGTCTTTTGAGTGGAGGTTTCCTGTTTGGGGTTGGGTCTCCAGTTCCTCCAAGAATTCGAGTTAACACTCCTCTTCGGTCTTTTGAGTGGAGGTTTCATGTTTGGGATTGGGTCTCCAGTTCCTCCTAGAGTTCGAGTTAACACTCCTCTTCGGTCTTTTAAGTGGAGGTTTCCTGTTTGTGGTTGGGTCTCCAGTCCCTCCTAGAGTTCGAGTTAACACTCCTCTTCGGTCTTTTGAGTGGAGGTTTCCTGTTTGGAATTGAGTTTCCAGTTCCTCCTAGAGTTCGAGTTAACACTCCTCTTCTGTCTTTTGAGTGGAGGTTTCCTGTTTGGGGTTGGGTCTCCAGTTCCTCCTAGATTTCGAGTTAACACTACTCTTCGGTCTTTTGAGTGGAGTTTTCATGTTTGGGATTGGGTCTCCAGTTCCTCCTAGACTTCTAGTTAACACTCCTCTTCGGTCTTTTGAGTGGAGGTTTCCTGTTTGGGGTTGGGTCTCCAGTTCCTCCTAGATTTCGAGTTAACACTCCTCTTCGGTCTTTTGAGTGGAGGTTTCCTGTTTGGGATTGGGTCTCCAGTTCCTCCTAGAGTTCTAGTTAACACTCCTCTTCGGTCTTTTCAGTGGAAGTTTCCTATTTAGGATTGGGTCTCCAATTCCTCCTAGAGTTCGAGTTAACAATCCTCTTCGGTCTTTTGAGTGGAGGTTTCCTGTTTGAGATTGGGTCTCCAGTTCCTCCTAGAGTTCGAGTTAACACTCCTCTTCGGTCTTTTGAGTGAAAGGTTTCCTGTTTGGGATTGGGTCTACAGTTCCTCCTAGAGTTCGAGTTAACACTCCTCTTCGGTCTTTTGAGTGGGGTTTCCTGTTTGGGATTGGGTCTCCAGTTCCTTCTAGAGTTCGAGTTAACACTCCTCTTCGGTCTTTTAAGTGGAAGATTCCTGTTTGGGATTGGGTCTCCAGTTCCTCCTAGAGTTCGAATTAACACTCCTCTTCGGTCTTTTGAGTGGAGGTTTCATGTTTGGGATTGGGTCTCCAGTTCCTCCTAGATTTCGAGTTAACACTCCTCTTCGGTCTTTTGAGTGGAGGTTTCATGTTTGGGATTGGGTCTCCAGTTCCTCCTAGAGTTTTAGTTAACACTCCTCTTCGGTCTTTTGAGTGGAAGTTTCCTGTTTGGGGTTGGGTCTCCAGTTCCTCCTAGATTTCGAGTTAACACTCCTCTTCGGTCTTTTGAGTGGAGGTTTCCTGTTTGGGATTGGGTCTCCAGTTCCTCCTAGAGTTCGAGTTAACACTCCTATTCGGTCTTTTGAGTGGAGGTTTCCTGTTTGGGATTGGGTCTCCAGTTCCTCCTAGAGTTCGAGTTAACACTCCTCTTCGGTGTTTTCAGTGGAAGTTTCCTATTTAGGATTGGGTCTCCAGTTCTTCCTAGAGTTCGAGTTAACACTCCAATTCGGTCTTTTGAGTGGAGGTTTCCTGTTTGAGATTGGGTCTCCAATTCCTCCTAGAGTTCGAGTTAACACTCCTCTTCGGTCTTTTGAGTGGAGGTTTCCTGTTTGGGATTGGGTCTCCAGTTCCTCCTAGAGTTCGAGTTAACACTCCTCTTCGGTCTTTTGAGTGGAGGTTTCCTGTTTTGGATTGGGTCTCCAGTTCCTTCTAGAGTTCGAGTTAACACTCCTCTTCGGTCTTTTCAGTGGAAGATTCCTGTTTGGGATTGGGTCTCCAGTTCCTCCTAGAGTTCGAGTTAACACTCCTCTTCGGTCTTTTGAGTGGAGGTTTCCTATTTGGGATTGGGTCTCCAATTCCTCCTAGAATTCGAGTTAACACTCCTCTTCGGTCTTTTGAGTTGAGGTTTCCTGTTTGTGATTGGGTCTCCAGTTCCTCCTAGAGTTTTAGTTAACACTCCTCTTCGGTCTTTTGAGCGGAGGTTTCCTGTTTGGGATTGAGTCTCCAGTTCCTCCTAGAGTACGAGTTAACACTCCTCTTCGGTCTTTTGAGTGGAGGTTTCCTGTTTGGGATTGGGTCTCCAGTTCCTCCTAGAGTTCGAGTTAACACTCCTCTTCGGTCTTTTGAGTGGAGGTTTCCTGTTTGGGATTGGGTCTCCAGTTCCTCCTAGAGTTCGAGTTAACACTCCTCTTCGGACTTTTCAGTGGAAGTTTCCTATTTAGGATTGGGTCTCCAGTTCTTCCTAGAGTTCGATTTAACACTCCAATTCGGTCTTTTGAGTGGAGGTTTCCTGTTTGAGATTGGGTCTCCAATTCCTCCTAGAGTTCGAGTTAACACTCCTCTTCGGTCTTTTGAGTGGAGGTTTCCTGTTTGGGATTGGGTCTCCAGTTCCTCCTAGAGTTCGAGTTAACACTCCTCTTCGGTCTTTTGAGTGGAGGTTTCCTGTTTTGGATTGGGTCTCCAGTTCCTTCTAGAGTTCGAGTTAACACTCCTCTTCGGTCTTTTCAGTGGAAGTTTCCTGTTTGGGATTGGGTCTCCAGTTCCTCCTAGAGTTCGAGTTAACACTCCTCTTCGGTCTTCTCTGTGGAGGTTTCCTATTTGGGATTGGGTCTCCAATTCCTCCTAGAATTCGAGTTAACACTCCTCTTCGGTCTTTTGAGTGGAGGTTTCCTGTTTGGGATTGGGTCTCCAGTTCCTCCTAGAGTACGAGTTAACACTCCTCTTCAGTCTTTTGAGTGGAGGTTTCCTGTTTGGGATTGGGTCTCCAGTTCCTCCTAGAGTTCGAATTAACTCTCCTCTTCGGTCTTTTCAGTGGAAGTTTCCTGTTTGGGATTGGGTCACCAGTTCCTCCTAGAGTTCGAGTTAACACTCCTCTTCGGTCTTTTAAGTGGAGGTTTCCTGTTTGGGATTGGGTCTCCAGTTCCTCCTAGAGTTCGAGTTAACACTCCTCTTCGGTCTTTTGAGTGGTGGTTTCCTGTTTGGGATTGGGTCTCCAGTTCCTCCTAGAGTTCAGGTTAACACTCCTTTTCGGTCTTTTGAGTGGAGGTTTCCTGTTTGGGGATTGGTCTCCAGTTCCTCCTAGAGTTCGAGTTAACACTCCTCTTCGGTCTTTTAAGTGGAGGTTTCCTGTTTGTGGTTGGGTCTCCAGTCCCTCCTAGAGTTCGAGTTAACACTCCTCTTCGGTCTTTTGAGTGGAGGTTTCCTGTTTGGAATTGAGTTTCCAGTTCCTCCTAGAGTTCGAGTTAACACTCCTCTTCTGTCTTTTGAGTGGAGGTTTCCTGTTTGGGGTTGGGTCTCCAGTTCCTCCTAGATTTCGAGTTAACACTACTCTTCGGTCTTTTGAGTGGAGTTTTCATGTTTGGGATTGGGTCTCCAGTTCCTCCTAGACTTCTAGTTAACACTCCTCTTCGGTCTTTTGAGTGGAGGTTTCCTGTTTGGGGTTGGGTCTCCAGTTCCTCCTAGATTTCGAGTTAACACTCCTCTTCGGTCTTTTGAGTGGAGGTTTCCTGTTTGGGATTGGGTCTCCAGTTCCTCCTAGAGTTCTAGTTAACACTCCTCTTCGGTCTTTTCAGTGGAAGTTTCCTATTTAGGATTGGGTCTCCAATTCCTCCTAGAGTTCGAGTTAACAATCCTCTTCGGTCTTTTGAGTGGAGGTTTCCTGTTTGAGATTGGGTCTCCAGTTCCTCCTAGAGTTCGAGTTAACACTCCTCTTCGGTCTTTTGAGTGAAAGGTTTCCTGTTTGGGATTGGGTCTCCAGTTCCTCCTAGAGTTCGAGTTAACACTCCTCTTCGGTCTTTTAAGTGGAGGTTTCCTGTTTGGGATTGGGTCTCCAGTTCCTTCTAGAGTTCGAGTTAACACTCCTCTTCGGTCTTTTAAGTGGAAGATTCCTGTTTGGGATTGGGTCTCCAGTTCCTCCTAGAGTTCGAGTTAACACTCCTCTTCGGTCTTTTGAGTGGAGGTTTCATGTTTGGGATTGGGTCTCCAGTTCCTCCTAGAGTTCGAGTTAACACTCCTCTTCGGTCTTTTGAGTGGAGGTTTCCTGTTTGGGATTGGGTCTCCAGTTCCTCCTAGATTTCGAGTTAACACTCCTCTTCGGTCTTTTCAGTGGAAGTTTCCTATTTAGGATTGGGTCTCCAGTTCTTCCTAGAGTTCGAGTTAACACTCCAATTCGGTCTTTTGAGTGGAGGTTTCCTGTTTGAGATTGGGTCTCCAGTTCCTCCTAGAGTTCGAGTTAACACTCCTCTTCGGTCTTTTGAGTGGAGGTTTCCTGTTTTGGATTGGGTCTCCAGTTCCTTCTAGAGTTCGAGTTAACACTCCTCTTCGGTCTTTTCAGTGGAAGTTTCCTGTTTGGGATTGGGTCTCCAGTTCCTCCTAGAGTTCGAGTTAACACTCCTCTTCGGTCTTCTCTGTGGAGGTTTCCTATTTGGGATTGGGTCTCCAATTCCTCCTAGAATTCGAGTTAACACTCCTCTTCGGTCTTTTGAGTGGAGGTTTCCTGTTTGGGATTGCGTCTCCAGTTCCTCCTAGCGTTCGAGTTAACACTCCTCTTCGGTCTTTTGAGTGGAGGTTTCCTGTTTGGGATTGGGTCTCCAGTTCCTCCTAGAGTTCGAGTTAACACTCCTCTTCGGTCTTCTCTGTGGAGGTTTCCTATTTGGGATTGGGTCTCCAATTCCTCCTAGAGTTCGAGTTAACACTCCTCTTCGGTCTTTTGAGTGGAGGTTTCCTTTTTGGGATTGGGTCTCCAGTTCCTCCTAGAGTTCGAGTTAACACTCCTCTTCGGTCTTTTAAGTGGAGGTTTCCTGTTTGGGATTGGGTCTCCAGTTCCTCCTAGAGTTCGAGTTAACACTCCTCTTCGGTCTTTTGAGTGGTGGTTTCCTGTTTGGGATTGGGTCTCCAGTTCCTCCTAGAGTTCAGGTTAACACTACTTTTCGGTCTTTTGAGTGGAGGTTTCCTGTTTGGGGATTGGTCTCCAGTTCCTCCTAGAGTTCGAGTTAACACTCCTCTTCGGTCTTTTGATTGGAGGTTTCCTGTTTGGGGTTGGGTCTCCAGTTCCTCCAAGAATTCGAGTTAACACTCCTCTTCGGTCTTTTGAGTGGAGATTTCATGTTTGGGATTGGGTCTCCAGTTCCTCCTAGAGTTCGAGTTAACACTCCTCTTCGGTCTTTTAAGTGGAGGTTTCCTGTTTGTGGTTGGGTCTCCAGTCCCTCCTAGAGTTCGAGTTAACACTCCTCTTCGGTCTTTTGAGTGGAGGTTTCCTGTTTGGAATTGAGTTTCCAGTTCCTCCTAGAGTTCGAGTTAACACTCCTCTTCTGTCTTTTGAGTGGAGGTTTCCTGTTTGGGGTTGGGTCTCCAGTTCCTCCTAGATTTCGAGTTAACACTACTCTTCGGTCTTTTGAGTGGAGTTTTCATGTTTGGGATTGGGTCTCCAGTTCCTCCTAGAGTTCTAGTTAACACTCCTCTTCGGTCTTTTGAGTGGAGGTTTCCTGTTTGGGATTGGGTCTCCAGTTCCTCCTAGAGTTCTAGTTAACTCTCCTCTTCGGTTTTTTCAGTGGAAGTTTCCTATTTAGGATTGGGTCTCCAATTCCTCCTAGAGTTCAAGTTAACAATCCTCTTCGGTCTTTTGAGTGGAGGTTTCCTGTTTGAGATTGGGTCTCCAGTTCCTCCTAGAGCTCGAGTTAACACTCCTCGTCGGTCTTTTGAGTGGAGGTTTCCTGTTTGGGATTGGGTCTCCAGTTCCTCCTAGAGTTCGAGTTAACACTCCTTTTCGGTCTTTTGAGTGGAGGTTTCCTGTTTGGGATTGGGTCTCCAGTTCCTCCTAGAGTTCGAGTTAACACTCCTCTTCGGTCTTTTGAGTGGAGGTTTCCTGTTTAGGATTGGGTCTCCATTTCCTCCTAGAGTTCGAGTTAACACTCCTCTTCGGTCTTCTCTGTGGAGGTTTCCTATTTGGGATTGGGTCTCCAATTCCTCCTAGATTTCGAGTTAACCCTCCTCTTCGGTCTTTTGAGTGGAGGTTTCCTGTTTGGGATTGGGTCTCCAGTTCCTCCTAGAGTTCGAGTTAACACTCTTCTTCGGTCTTTTGAGTGGAGGTTTCCGGTTTGGGATTGAGTTTCCAGTTCCTCCTAGAGTTCTAGTTAACACTCCTCTTCGGGCTTTTGAGTGGAGGTTTCCTGTTTGGGGTTGGGTCTCCAGTTCCTCCTAGATTTCGTGTTAACACTCCTCTTCGGTATTTTGAGTGGAGGTTTCCTGTTTGGGATTGGGTCTCCAGTTCCTCCTAGAGTTCTAGTTAACACTCCTCTTCGGTCTTTTCAGTGGATGTTTCCTATTTAGGATTGGGTCTCCAATTCCTCCTAGAGTTCGAGTTAACACTCCTCTTCGGTCTTTTGAGTGGAGGTTTCCTGTTTGAGATTGGGTCTCCAGTTCCTCCTAGAGTTCGAGTTAACACTCCTCTTCGGTCTTTTGAGTGGAGGTTTCCTGTTTGGGATTGGGTCTCCAGTTCCTCCTAGAGTTCGAGTTAACACTCCTCTTCGGTCTTTTGAGTGGAGGTTTCCTGTTTGGGATTGGGCCTCCAGTTCCTTCTAGAGTTCGAGTTAACACTCCTCTTCGGTCTTTTCAGTGGAAGTTTCCTGTTTGGGATTGGGTCTCCAGTTCCTCCTAGAGTTCGAGTTAACACTCCTCTTCGGTCTTCTCTGTGGAGGTTTCCTATTTGGGATTGGGTCTCCAATTCCTCCTAGAGTTCGAGTTAACACTCCTCTTCGGTCTTTTGAGTGGAGGTTTCCTGTTTGGGATTGGGTCTCCAGTTCCTCCTAGAGTTCTAGTTAACACTCCTCTTCGGGCTTTTCAGTGGAAGTTTCCTGTTTGGGGTTGGGTCTCCAGTTCCTCCTAGATTTCGAGTTAACACTCCTCTTCGGTCTTTTGAGTGGAGTTTTCATGTTTGGGATTGGGTCTCCAGTTCCTCCTAGAGTTCTAGTTAACACTCCTCTTCGGTCTTTTGAGTGGAGGTTTCCTGTTTGGGGTTGGGTCTCCAGTTCCTCCTAGATTTCGAGTTAACACTCCTCTTCGGTCTTTTGAGTGGAGGTTTCCTGTTTGGGATTGGGCCTCCAGTTCCTTCTAGAGTTCGAGTTAACACTCCTCTTCGGTCTTTTCAGTGGAAGTTTCCTGTTTGGGATTGGGTCTCCAGTTCCTCCTAGAGTTCGAGTTAACACTCCTCTTCGGTCTTCTCTGTGGAGGTTTCCTATTTGGGATTGGGTCTCCAATTCCTCCTAGAGTTCGAGTTAACACTCCTCTTCGGTCTTTTGAGTGGAGGTTTCCTGTTTGGGATTGGGTCTCCAGTTCCTCCTAGAGTTCGAGTTAACACTCCTCTACGGTCTTTTGAGTGGAGGTTTCATGTTTGGGATTGGGTCTCCAGTTCCTCCTAGAGTTCTAGTTAACACTCCTCTTCGGTCTTTTGAGTGGAGGTTTCCTGTTTGGTGTTGGGTCTCCAGTTCCTCCTAGAGTTCGAGTTAACACTCCTCTTCGGTCTTTTGAGTGGAGGTTTCCTGTTTGGGATTGGGTCTCCAGTTCCTCCTAGAGTTCTAGTTAACACTCCTCTTCGGGCTTTTCAGTGGAAGTTTCCTGTTTGGGGTTGGGTCTCCAGTTCCTCCTAGATTTCGAGTTAACACTCCTCTTCGGTCTTTTGAGTGGAGGTTTCCTGTTTGGGGTTGGGTCTCCAGTTCCTCCTAGAGTTCGAGTTAACACTCCTCTTCGGTCTTTTGAGTGGAGGTTTCCTGTTTGGGATTGGGTCTCCAGTTCCTCCTAGAGTTCTAGTTAACACTCCTCTTCGGTCTTTTCAGTGGAAGTTTCCTATTTAGGATTGGGTCTCCAATTCCTCCTAGAGTTCAAGTTAACAATCCTCTTCGGTCTTTTGAGTGGAGGTTTCCTGTTTGAGATTGGGTCTCCAGTTCCTCCTAGAGTTCGAGTTAACACTCCTCTTCGGTCTTTTGAGTGGAGGTTTCCTCTTTGGGATTGGGTCTCCAGTTCCTCCTAGAGTTCGAGTTAACACTCCTTTTCGGTCTTTTGAGTGGAGGTTTCCTGTTTGGGATTGGGTCTCCAGTTCCTCCTAGAGTTCGAGTTAACACTCCTCTTCGGTCTTTTGGGTGGAGGTTTCCTGTTTAGGATTGGGTCTCCATTTCCTCCTAGAGTTCGAGTTAACACTCCTCTTCGGTCTTCTCTGTGGAGGTTTCCTATTTGGGATTGGGTCTCCAATTCCTCCTAGATTTCGAGTTAACCCTCCTCTTCGGTCTTTTAAGTGGAGGTTTCCTGTTTGGGATTGGGTCTCCAGTTCCTCCTAGAGTTCGAGTTAACACTCTTCTTCGGTCTTTTGAGTGGAGGTTTCCGGTTTGGGATTGAGTTTCCAGTTCCTCCTAGAGTTCTAGTTAACACTCCTCTTCGGGCTTTTGAGTGGAGGTTTCCTGTTTGGGGTTGGGTCTCCAGTTCCTCCTAGATTTCGTGTTAACACTCCTCTTCGGTCTTTTGAGTGGAGGTTTCCTGTTTGGGATTGGGTCTCCAGTTCCTCCTAGAGTTCTAGTTCACACTCCTCTTCGGTCTTTTCAGTGGAAGTTTCCTATTTAGGATTGGGTCTCCAATTCCTCCTAGAGTTCGAGTTAACACTCCTCTTCGGTCTTTTGAGTGGAGGTTTCCTGTTTGAGATTGGGTCTCCAGTTCCTCCTAGAGTTCGAGTTAACACTCCTCTTCGGTCTTTTGAGTGGAGGTTTCCTGTTTGGGATTGGGTCTCCAGTTCCTCCTAGAGTTCGAGTTAACACTCCTCTTCGGTCTTTTGAGTGGAGGTTTCCTGTTTGGGATTGGGCCTCCAGTTCCTTCTAGAGTTCGAGTTAACACTCCTCTTCGGTCTTTTCAGTGGAAGTTTCCTGTTTGGGATTGGGTCTCCAGTTCCTCCTAGAGTTCGAGTTAACACTCCTCTTCGGTCTTCTTTGTGGAGGTTTCCTATTTGGGATTGGGTCTCCAATTCCTCCTAGAGTTCGAGTTAACACTCCTCTTCGGTCTTTTGAGTGGAGGTTTCCTGTTTGGGATTGGGTCTCCAGTTCCTCCTAGAGTTCGAGTTAACACTCCTCTACGGTCTTTTGAGTGGAGGTTTCATGTTTGGGATTGGGTCTCCAGTTCCTCCTAGAGTTCTAGTTAACACTCCTCTTCGGTCTTTTGAGTGGAGGTTTCCTGTTTGGTGTTGGGTCTCCAGTTCCTCCTAGAGTTCGAGTTAACACTCCTCTTCGGTCTTTTGTGTGGAGGTTTCCTGTTTGGGATTGGGTCTCCAGTTCCTCCTAGAGTTCTAGTTAACACTCCTCTTCGGGCTTTTCAGTGGAAGTTTCCTGTTTGGGGTTGGGTCTCCAGTTCCTCCTAGATTTCGAGTTAACACTCCTCTTCGGTCTTTTGAGTGGAGTTTTCATGTTTGGGATTGGGTCTCCAGTTCCTCCTAGAGTTCTAGTTAACACTCCTCTTCGGTCTTTTGAGTGGAGGTTTCCTGTTTGGGGTTGGGTCTCCAGTTCCTCCTAGAGTTCGTGTTAACACTCCTCTTCGGTCTTTTGAGTGGAGGTTTCCTGTTTGGGATTGGGTCTCCAGTTCCTCCTAGAGTTCTAGTTAACACTCCTCTTCGGTCTTTTCAGTGGAAGTTTCCTATTTAGGATTGGGCCTCCAGTTCCTTCTAGAGTTCGAGTTAACACTCCTCTTCGGTCTTTTCAGTGGAAGTTTCCTGTTTGGGATTGGGTCTCCAGTTCCTCCTAGAGTTCGAGTTAACACTCCTCTTCGGTCTTCTCTGTGGAGGTTTCCTATTTGGGATTGGGTCTCCAATTCCTCCTAGAGTTCGAGTTAACACTCCTCTTCGGTCTTTTGAGTGGAGGTTTCCTGTTTGGGATTGGGTCTCCAGTTCCTCCTAGAGTTCGAGTTAACAATCCTCTTCGGTCTTTTGAGTGGAGGTTTCATGTTTGGGATTGGGTCTCCAGTTCCTCCTAGAGTTCTAGTTAACACTCCTCTTCGGTCTTTTGAGTGGAGGTTTCCTGTTTGGTGTTGGGTCTCCAGTTCCTCCTAGAGTTCGAGTTAACACTCCTCTTCGGTCTTTTGAGTGGAGGTTTACTGTTTGGGATTGGGTCTCCAGTTCCTCCTAGAGTTCTAGTTAACACTCCTCTTCGGGCTTTTCAGTGGAAGTTTCCTATTTAGGATTGGGTCTCCAGTTCCTCCTAGAGTTCGAGTTAACACTCCTCTTCGGTCTTTTGAGTGGAGGTTTCCTGTTTGAGATTGGGTCTCCAGTTCCTCCTAGAGTTCGAGTTAACACTCCTCTTCGGTCTTTTGAGTGGAGGTTTCCTGTTTGGGATTGGGTCTCCAGTTCCTCCTAGAGTTCGAGTTAACACTCCTCTTCGGGCTTTTGAGTGGAGGTTTCCTGTTTCGGATTGGGTCTCCAGTTCCTTCTAGAGTTCGAGTTAACACTCCTCTTCGGTCTTTTCAGTGGAAGTTTCCTGTTTGGGATTGGGTCTCCAGTTCCTCCTAGAGTTCGAGTTAACACTCCTCTTCGGTCTTCTTTGTGGAGGTTTCCTATTTGGGATTGGGTCTCCAATTCCTCCTAGAGTTCGAGTTAACACTCCTCTTCGGTCTTTTGAGTGGAGGTTTCCTGTTTGGGATTGGGTCTCCAGTTCCTCCTAGAGTTCGAGTTAACACTCCTCTACGGTCTTTTGAGTGGAGGTTTCATGTTTGGGATTGGGTCTCCAGTTCCTCCTAGAGTTCTAGTTAACACTCCTCTTCGGTCTTTTGAGTGGAGGTTTCCTGTTTGGTGTTGGGTCTCCAGTTCCTCCTAGAGTTCGAGTTAACACTCCTCTTCGGTCTTTTGTGTGGAGGTTTCCTGTTTGGGATTGGGTCTCCAGTTCCTCCTAGAGTTCTAGTTAACACTCCTCTTCGGGCTTTTCAGTGGAAGTTTCCTGTTTGGGGTTGGGTCTCCAGTTCCTCCTAGATTTCGAGTTAACACTCCTCTTCGGTCTTTTGAGTGGAGTTTTCATGTTTGGGATTGGGTCTCCAGTTCCTCCTAGAGTTCTAGTTAACACTCCTCTTCGGTCTTTTGAGTGGAGGTTTCCTGTTTGGGGTTGGGTCTCCAGTTCCTCCTAGAGTTCGTGTTAACACTCCTCTTCGGTCTTTTGAGTGGAGGTTTCCTGTTTGGGATTGGGCCTCCAGTTCCTCCTAGAGTTCTAGTTAACACTCCTCTTCGGTCTTTTCAGTGGAAGTTTCCTGTTTGGGATTGGGTCTCCAGTTCCTCCTAGAGTTCGAGTTAACACTCCTCTTCGGTCTTCTCTGTGGAGGTTTCCTATTTGGGATTGGGTCTCCAATTCCTCCTAGAGTTCGAGTTAACACTCCTCTTCGGTCTTTTGAGTGGAGGTTTCCTGTTTGGGATTGGGTCTCCAGTTCCTCCTAGAGTTCGAGTTAACAATCCTCTTCGGTCTTTTGAGTGGAGGTTTCATGTTTGGGATTGGGTCTCCAGTTCCTCCTAGAGTTCTAGTTAACACTCCTCTTCGGTCTTTTGAGTGGAGGTTTCCTGTTTGGTGTTGGGTCTCCAGTTCCTCCTAGAGTTCGAGTTAACACTCCTCTTCGGTCTTTTGAGTGGAGGTTTACTGTTTGGGATTGGGTCTCCAGTTCCTCCTAGAGTTCTAGTTAACACTCCTCTTCGGGCTTTTCAGTGGAAGTTTCCTATTTAGGATTGGGTCTCCAGTTCCTCCTAGAGTTCGAGTTAACACTCCTCTTCGGTCTTTTGAGTGGAGGTTTCCTGTTTGAGATTGGGTCTCCAGTTCCTCCTAGAGTTCGAGTTAACACTCCTCTTCGGTCTTTTGAGTGGAGGTTTCCTGTTTGGGATTGGGTCTCCAGTTCCTCCTAGAGTTCGAGTTAACACTCCTCTTCGGGCTTTTGAGTGGAGGTTTCCTGTTTCGGATTGGGTCTCCAGTTCCTTCTAGAGTTAGTGTTAACACTCCTCTTCGGTCTTTTCAGTGGAAGTTTCCTGTTTGGGATTGGGTCTCCAGTTCCTCCTAGAGTTCGAGTTAACACTCCTCTTCGGTCTTCTCTGTGGAGGTTTCCTATTTGGGATTGGGTCTCCAATTCCTCCTAGAGTTCGAGTTAACACTCCTCTTCGGTCTTTTGAGTGGAGGTTTCCTGTTTGGGATTGGGTCTCCAGTTCCTCCTAGAGTTCGAGTTAACACTCCTCTTCGGTCTTTGAGTGGAGGTTTCCTGTTTGGGATTGGGTCTCCAGTTCCTCCTAGAGTTCTAGTTAACACTCTTCTTCGGTCTTTTGAGTGGAGGTTTCCTGTTTGGTGTTGGGTCTCCAGTTCCTACTAGAGTTGGAGTTAACACTCCTCTTCGGTCTTTTGAGTGGAGGTTTCCTATTTGGGATTGGGTCTCCAGTTCCTCCTAGAGTTCGAGTAAACACTCCTCTTCGGTCTTTTGTGTGGAGGTTTCCTGTTTGGGATTGGGTCTCCAGTTCCTCCTAGAGTTCGAGTTAACACTCCTCTTCGGTCTTTTCAGTGGAGGTTTCCTGTTTGGGATTGGGTCTCCAGTTCCTCCTAGAGTTCGAGTTAACACTCCTCTTCGGTCTATGAGTGGAGGTTTCCTGTTTGGGATTGGGTCTCCAGTTCCTCCTAGAGTTCTGGTTAACACTCCTCTTCGGTCTTTTGAGTGGAGGTTTCCTGTTTGGGATTGGGTCTCCAGTTCCTCCTAGAGTTCGAGTTAACACTCCACTTCGGTCTTTTGAGTGTAGGTTTCCTGTTTGGGATTGGGTCTCCAGTTCCTCCTAGAGTTCGAGTTAACACTCCTCTTCAGTCTTTTGAGTGGAGCTTTCCTGTTTGTGATTGGGTCTCCAGTTCCTCCTAGAGTTCGAATTAACACTCCTCTTCGGTCTTTTCAGTGGAAGTTTCCTGTTTGGGATTGGGTCTCCAGTTCCTCCTAGATTTCGAGTTAACACTCCACATCGGTCTTTTGAGTGGAGGTTTCCTGTTTGGGGTTGGGTCTCCAGTTCCTCCTAGAGTTCGAGTTAACACTCCTCTTCGGTCTCTTGAGTGGAGGTTTCCTGTTTGGGGTTGGGTCTCCAGTTCCTCCTAGAGTTCGAGTTAACACTCCTCTTCGGTCTTTTGAGTGGAGGTTTCATGTTTAGGATTGGGTCTCCAGTTCCTCCTAGAGTTCGAGTTAACACTCCTCTTCGGTCTTTTAAGTGGAGGTTTCCTGTTTGGGGTTGTGTCTCCAGTTCCTCCTAGAGTTCGAGTTAACTATCCTCTTCGGTCTTTTGAGTGGAGGTTTCCTGTTTGGGATTGAGTTTCCAGTTCCTCCTAGAGTTCTAGTTAACACTCCTCTTCGGTCTTTTGAGTGGAGGTTTCCTGTTTGGGGTTGGGTCTACAGTTCCTCCTTGAGTTCGAGTTAACACTCCTCTTCGGTCTTTTGAGTGGAGTTTTCATGTTTGGGATTGGGTCTCCAGTTCCTCCTAGAGTTCGAGTTAACACTCCTCTTCGGTCTTTTCAGTGGAGGTTTCCTGTTTGGGATTGGGTCTCCAGTTCCTCCTAGATTTCGAGTTAACACTCCTCTTCGGTCTTTGAGTGGAGGTTTCCTGTTTGGGATTGGGTCTCCAGTTCCTCCTAGAGTTCTGGTTAACACTCCTCTTCGGTCTTTTGAGTGGAGGTTTCCTGTTTGGGATTGGGTCTCCAGTTCCTCCTAGAGTTCGAGTTAACACTCCACTTCGGTCTTTTGAGTGGAGGTTTCCTGTTTGGGATTGGGTCTCCAGTTCCTCCTAGAGTTCGAGTTAACACTCCTCTTCAGTCTTTTGAGTGGAGGTTTCCTGTTTGGGATTGGGTCTCCAGTTCCTCCTAGAGTTCGAATTAACACTCCTCTTCGGTCTTTTCAGTGGAAGTTTCCTGTTTGGGATTGGGTCTCCAGTTCCACCTAGATTTCGAGTTAACACTCCACTTCGGTCTTTTGAGTGGACGTTTCCTGTTTGGGGTTGGGTCTCCAGTTCCTCCTAGAGTTCGAGTTAACACTCCTCTTCGGTCTCTTGAGTGGAGGTTTCCTGATTAGGTTTGGGTCTCCAATTCCTCCTAGAGTTCGAGTTAACACTCCTCTTCGGTCTTTTGAGTGGAGGTTTCCTGTTTGGGATTGGGTCTCCAGTTCCTCCTAGAGTTCGAGTTAACACTCCTCTTCGGTCTTTGAGTGGAGGTTTCCTGTTTGGGATTGGGTCTCCAGTTCCTCCTAGAGTTCTAGTTAACACTCTTCTTCGGTCTTTTGAGTGGAGGTTTCCTGTTTGGTGTTGGGTCTCCAGTTCCTACTAGAGTTGGAGTTAACACTCCTCTTCGGTCTTTTGAGTGGAGGTTTCCTATTTGGGATTGGGTCTCCAGTTCCTCCTAGAGTTCGAGTAAACACTCCTCTTCGGTCTTTTGTGTGGAGGTTTCCTGTTTGGGATTGGGTCTCCAGTTCCTCCTAGAGTTCGAGTTAACACTCCTCTTCGGTCTTTTCAGTGGAGGTTTCCTGTTTGGGATTGGGTCTCCAGTTCCTCCTAGAGTTCGAGTTAACACTCCTCTTCGGTCTTTGAGTGGAGGTTTCCTGTTTGGGATTGGGTCTCCAGTTCCTCCTAGAGTTCTGGTTAACACTCCTCTTCGGTCTTTTGAGTGGAGGTTTCCTGTTTGGGATTGGGTCTCCAGTTCCTCCTAGAGTTCGAGTTAACACTCCACTTCGGTCTTTTGAGTGGAGGTTTCCTGTTTGGGATTGGGTCTCCAGTTCCTCCTAGAGTTCGAGTTAACACTCCTCTTCAGTCTTTTGAGTGGAGGTTTCCTGTTTGGGATTGGGTCTCCAGTTCCCCCTAGAGTTCGAATTAACACTCCTCTTCGGTCTTTTCAGTGGAAGTTTCCTGTTTGGGATTGGGTCTCCAGTTCCTCCTAGATTTCGAGTTAACACTCCACTTCGGTCTTTTGAGTGGAGGTTTCCTGTTTGGGGTTGGGTCTCCAGTTCCTCCTAGAGTTCGAGTTAAGACTCCTCTTCGGTCTCTTGAGTGGAGGTTTCCTGTTTGGGGTTGGGTCTCCAGTTGCTCCTAGAGTTCGAGTTAACACTCCTCTTCGGTCTTTTGAGTGGAGGTTTCATGTTTAGGATTGGGTCTCCAGTTCCTCCTAGAGTTCGAGTTAACACTCCTCTTCGGTCTTTTAAGTGGAGGTTTCCTGTTTGGGGTTGTGTCTCCAGTTCCTCCTAGAGTTCGAGTTAACAATCCTCTTCGGTCTTTTGAGTGGAGGTTTCCTGTTTGGGATTGAGTTTCCAGTTCCTCCTAGAGTTCTACTTAACACTCCTCTTCGGTCTTTTGAGTGGAGGTTTCCTGTTTGGGATTGGGTCTCCAGTTCCTCCTAGAGTTCTGGTTAACACTCCTCTTCGGTCTTTTGAGTGGAGGTTTCCTGTTTGGGATTGGGTCTCCAGTTCCTCCTAGAGTTCGAGTTAACACTCCTCTTCGGTCTTTTCAGTGGAAGTTTCCTGTTTGGGATTGGGTCTCCAGTTCCTCCTAGAGTTCGAGTTAACACTCCTCTTCGGTCTTCTCTGTGGAGGTTTCCTATTTGGGATTGGGTCTCCAATTCCTCCTAGAGTTCGAGTTAACACTCCTCTTCGGTCTTTTGAGTGGAGGTTTCCTGTTTGGGATTGGGTCTCCAGTTCCTCCTAGAGTTCGAGTTAACACTCCTCTACGGTCTTTTGAGTCGAGGTTTCATGTTTGGGATTGGGTCTCCAGTTTCTCCTAGAGTTCTAGTTAACACTCCTCTTCGGTCTTTTGAGTGGAGGTTTCCTGTTTGGTGTTGGGTCTCCAGTTCCTCCTAGAGTTCGAGTTAACACTCCTCTTCGGTCTTTTGAGTGGAGGTTTCCTGTTTGGGATTGGGTCTCCAGTTCCTCCTAGAGTTCTAGTTAACACTCCTCTTCGGGCTTTTCAGTGGAAGTTTCCTGTTTGGGGTTGGGTCTCCAGTTCCTCCTAGATTTCGAGTTAACACTCCTCTTCGGTCTTTTGAGTGGAGGTTTCCTGTTTGGGGTTGGGTCTCCAGTTCCTCCTAGAGTTCGAGTTAACACTCCTCTTCGGTCTTTTGAGTGGAGGTTTCCTGTTTGGGATTGGGTCTCCAGTTCCTCCTAGAGTTCTAGTTAACACTCCTCTTCGGTCTTTTCAGTGGAAGTTTCCTATTTAGGATTGGGTCTCCAATTCCTCCTAGAGTTCAAGTTAACAATCCTCTTCGGTCTTTTGAGTGGAGGTTTCCTGTTTGAGATTGGGTCTCCAGTTCCTCCTAGAGTTCGAGTTAACACTCCTCTTCGGTCTTTTGAGTGGAGGTTTCCTCTTTGGGATTTGGTCTCCAGTTCCTCCTAGAGTTCGAGTTAACACTCCTTTTCGGTCTTTTGAGTGGAGTTTTCCTGTTTGGGATTGGGTCTCCAGTTCCTCCTAGAGTTCGAGTTAACACTCCTCTTCGGTCTTTTGAGTGGAGGTTTCCTGTTTAGGATTGGGTCTCCATTTCCTCCTAGAGTTCGAGTTAACACTCCTCTTCGGTCTTCTCTGTGGAGGTTTCCTATTTGGGATTGGGTCTCCAATTCCTCCTAGATTTCGAGTTAACCCTCCTCTTCGGTCTTTTAAGTGGAGGTTTCCTGTTTGGGATTGGGTCTCCAGTTCCTCCTAGAGTTCGAGTTAACACTCTTCTTCGGTCTTTTGAGTGGAGGTTTCCGGTTTGGGATTGAGTTTCCAGTTCCTCCTAGAGTTCTAGTTAACACTCCTCTTCGGGCTTTTGAGTGGAGGTTTCCTGTTTGGGGTTGGGTCTCCAGTTCCTCCTAGATTTCGTGTTAACACTCCTCTTCGGTCTTTTGAGTGGAGGTTTCCTGTTTGGGATTGGGTCTCCAGTTCCTCCTAGAGTTCTAGTTAACACTCCTCTTCGGTCTTTTCAGTGGAAGTTTCCTATTTAGGATTGGGTCTCCAATTCCTCCTAGAGTTCGAGTTAACACTCCTCTTCGGTCTTTTGAGTGGAGGTTTCCTGTTTGAGATTGGGTCTCCAGTTCCTCCTAGAGTTCGAGTTAACACTCCTCTTCGGTCTTTTGAGTGGAGGTTTCCTGTTTGGGATTGGGTCTCCAGTTCCTCCTAGAGTTCGAGTTAACACTCCTCTTCGGTCTTTTGAGTGGAGGTTTCCTGTTTGGGATTGGGCCTCCAGTTCCTTCTAGAGTTCGAGTTAACACTCCTCTTCGGTCTTTTCAGTGGAAGTTTCCTGTTTGGGATTGGGTCTCCAGTTCCTCCTAGAGTTCGAGTTAACACTCCTCTTCGGTCTTCTCTGTGGAGGTTTCCTATTTGGGATTGGGTCTCCAATTCCTCCTAGAGTTCGAGTTAACACTCCTCTTCGGTCTTTTGAGTGGAGGTTTCCTGTTTGGGATTGGGTCTCCAGTTCCTCCTAGAGTTCTAGTTAACACTCCTCTTCGGGCTTTTCAGTGGAAGTTTCCTGTTTGGGGTTGGGTCTCCAGTTCCTCCTAGATTTCGAGTTAACACTCCTCTTCGGTCTTTTGAGTGGAGTTTTCATGTTTGGGATTGGGTCTCCAGTTCCTCCTAGAGTTCTAGTTAACACTCCTCTTCGGTCTTTTGAGTGGAGGTTTCCTGTTTGGGGTTGGGTCTCCAGTTCCTCCTAGATTTCGAGTTAACACTCCTCTTCGGTCTTTTGAGTGGAGGTTTCCTGTTTGGGATTGGGCCTCCAGTTCCTTCTAGAGTTCGAGTTAACACTCCTCTTCGGTCTTTTCAGTGGAAGTTTCCTGTTTGGGATTGGGTCTCCAGTTCCTCCTAGAGTTCGAGTTAACACTCCTCTTCGGTCTTCTTTGTGGAGGTTTCCTATTTGGGATTGGGTCTCCAATTCCTCCTAGAGTTCGAGTTAACACTCCTCTTCGGTCTTTTGAGTGGAGGTTTCCTGTTTGGGATTGGGTCTCCAGTTCCTCCTAGAGTTCGAGTTAACACTCCTCTACGGTCTTTTGAGTGGAGGTTTCATGTTTGGGATTGGGTCTCCAGTTCCTCCTAGAGTTCTAGTTAACACTCCTCTTCGGTCTTTTGAGTGGAGGTTTCCTGTTTGGTGTTGGGTCTCCAGTTCCTCCTAGAGTTCGAGTTAACACTCCTCTTCGGTCTTTTGTGTGGAGGTTTCCTGTTTGGGATTGGGTCTCCAGTTCCTCCTAGAGTTCTAGTTAACACTCCTCTTCGGGCTTTTCAGTGGAAGTTTCCTGTTTGGGGTTGGGTCTCCAGTTCCTCCTAGATTTCGAGTTAACACTCCTCTTCGGTCTTTTGAGTGGAGTTTTCATGTTTGGGATTGGGTCTCCAGTTCCTCCTAGAGTTCTAGTTAACACTCCTCTTCGGTCTTTTGAGTGGAGGTTTCCTGTTTGGGGTTGGGTCTCCAGTTCCTCCTAGAGTTCGTGTTAACACTCCTCTTCGGTCTTTTGAGTGGAGGTTTCCTGTTTGGGATTGGGTCTCCAGTTCCTCCTAGAGTTCTAGTTAACACTCCTCTTCGGTCTTTTCAGTGGAAGTTTCCTATTTAGGATTGGGCCTCCAGTTCCTTCTAGAGTTCGAGTTAACACTCCTCTTCGGTCTTTTCAGTGGAAGTTTCCTGTTTGGGATTGGGTCTCCAGTTCCTCCTAGAGTTCGAGTTAACACTCCTCTTCGGTCTTCTCTGTGGAGGTTTCCTATTTGGGATTGGGTCTCCAATTCCTCCTAGAGTTCGAGTTAACACTCCTCTTCGGTCTTTTGAGTGGAGGTTTCCTGTTTGGGATTGGGTCTCCAGTTCCTCCTAGAGTTCTAGTTAACACTCCTCTTCGGTCTTTTCAGTGGAGGTTTCCTGTTTGGTGTTGGGTCTCCAGTTCCTCCTAGAGTTCGAGTTAACACTCCTCTTCGGTCTTTTGAGTGGAGGTTTACTGTTTGGGATTGGGTCTCCAGTTCCTCCTAGAGTTCTAGTTAACACTCCTCTTCGGGCTTTTCAGTGGAAGTTTCCTATTTAGGATTGGGTCTCCAGTTCCTCCTAGAGTTCGAGTTAACACTCCTCTTCGGTCTTTTGAGTGGAGGTTTCCTGTTTGAGATTGGGTCTCCAGTTCCTCCTAGAGTTCGAGTTAACACTCCTCTTCGGTCTTTTGAGTGGAGGTTTCCTGTTTGGGATTGGGTCTCCAGTTCCTCCTAGAGTTCGAGTTAACACTCCTCTTCGGGCTTTTGAGTGGAGGTTTCCTGTTTCGGATTGGGTCTCCAGTTCCTTCTAGAGTTAGTGTTAACACTCCTCTTCGGTCTTTTCAGTGGAAGTTTCCTGTTTGGGATTGGGTCTCCAGTTCCTCCTAGAGTTCGAGTTAACACTCCTCTTCGGTCTTCTCTGTGGAGGTTTCCTATTTGGGATTGGGTCTCCAATTCCTCCTAGAGTTCGAGTTAACACTCCTCTTCGGTCTTTTGAGTGGAGGTTTCCTGTTTGGGATTGGGTCTCCAGTTCCTCCTAGAGTTCGAGTTAACACTCCTCTTCGGTCTTTGAGTGGAGGTTTCCTGTTTGGGATTGGGTCTCCAGTTCCTCCTAGAGTTCTAGTTAACACTCTTCTTCGGTCTTTTGAGTGGAGGTTTCCTGTTTGGTGTTGGGTCTCCAGTTCCTACTAGAGTTGGAGTTAACACTCCTCTTCGGTCTTTTGAGTGGAGGTTTCCTATTTGGGATTGGGTCTCCAGTTCCTCCTAGAGTTCGAGTAAACACTCCTCTTCGGTCTTTTGTGTGGAGGTTTCCTGTTTGGGATTGGGTCTCCAGTTCCTCCTAGAGTTCGAGTTAACACTCCTCTTCGGTCTTTTCAGTGGAGGTTTCCTGTTTGGGATTGGGTCTCCAGTTCCTCCTAGAGTTCGAGTTAACACTCCTCTTCGGTCTTTGAGTGGAGGTTTCCTGTTTGGGATTGGGTCTCCAGTTCCTCCTAGAGTTCTGGTTAACACTCCTCTTCGGTCTTTTGAGTGGAGGTTTCCTGTTTGGGATTGGGTCTCCAGTTCCTCCTAGAGTTCGAGTTAACACTCCACTTCGGTCTTTTGAGTGGAGGTTTCCTGTTTGGGATTGGGTCTCCAGTTCCTCCTAGAGTTCGAGTTAACACTCCTCTTCAGTCTTTTGAGTGGAGCTTTCCTGTTTGTGATTGGGTCTCCAGTTCCTCCTAGAGTTCGAATTAACACTCCTCTTCGGTCTTTTCAGTGGAAGTTTCCTGTTTGGGATTGGGTCTCCAGTTCCTCCTAGATTTCGAGTTAACACTCCACTTCGGTCTTTTGAGTGGAGGTTTCCTGTTTGGGGTTGGGTCTCCAGTTCCTCCTAGAGTTCGAGTTAACACTCCTCTTCGGTCTCTTGAGTGGAGGTTTCCTGTTTGGGGTTGGGTCTCCAGTTCCTCCTAGAGTTCGAGTTAACACTCCTCTTCGGTCTTTTGAGTGGAGGTTTCATGTTTAGGATTGGGTCTCCAGTTCCTCCTAGAGTTCGAGTTAACACTCCTCTTCGGTCTTTTAAGTGGAGGTTTCCTGTTTGGGGTTGTGTCTCCAGTTCCTCCTAGAGTTCGAGTTAACACTCCTCTTCGGTCTTTGAGTGGAGGTTTCCTGTTTGGGATTGGGTCTCCAGTTCCTCCTAGAGTTCTGGTTAACACTCCTCTTCGGTCTTTTGAGTGGAGGTTTCCTGTTTGGGATTGGGTCTCCAGTTCCTCCTAGAGTTCGAGTTAACACTCCACTTCGGTCTTTTGAGTGGAGGTTTCCTGTTTGGGATTGGGTCTCCAGTTCCTCCTAGAGTTCGAGTTAACACTCCTCTTCAGTCTTTTGAGTGGAGGTTTCCTGTTTGGGATTGGGTCTCCAGTTCCTCCTAGAGTTCGAATTAACACTCCTCTTCGGTCTTTTCAGTGGAAGTTTCCTGTTTGGGATTGGGTCTCCAGTTCCACCTAGATTTCGAGTTAACACTCCACTTCGGTCTTTTGAGTGGACGTTTCCTGTTTGGGGTTGGGTCTCCAGTTCCTCCTAGAGTTCGAGTTAACACTCCTCTTCGGTCTCTTGTGTGGAGGTTTCCTGTTTGGGTTTGGGTCTCCAATTCCTCCTAGAGTTCGAGTTAACACTCCTCTTCGGTCTTTTGAATGGAGGTTTCCTGTTTGGGATTGGGTCTCCAGTTCCTCCTAGAGTTCGAGTTAACACTCCTCTTCGGTCTTTGAGTGGAGGTTTCCTGTTTGGGATTGGGTCTCCAGTTCCTCCTAGAGTTCTAGTTAACACTCTTCTTCGGTCTTTTGAGTGGAGGTTTCCTGTTTGGTGTTGGGTCTCCAGTTCCTACTAGAGTTGGAGTTAACACTCCTCTTCGGTCTTTTGAGTGGAGGTTTCCTATTTGGGATTGGGTCTCCAGTTCCTCCTAGAGTTCGAGTAAACACTCCTCTTCGGTCTTTTGTGTGGAGGTTTCCTGTTTGGGATTGGGTCTCCAGTTCCTCCTAGAGTTCGAGTTAACACTCCTCTTCGGTCTTTTCAGTGGAGGTTTCCTGTTTGGGATTGGGTCTCCAGTTCCTCCTAGAGTTCGAGTTAACACTCCTCTTCGGTCTTTGAGTGGAGGTTTCCTGTTTGGGATTGGGTCTCCAGTTCCTCCTAGAGTTCTGGTTAACACTCCTCTTCGGTCTTTTGAGTGGAGGTTTCCTGTTTGGGATTGGGTCTCCAGTTCCTCCTAGAGTTCGAGTTAACACTCCACTTCGGTCTTTTGAGTGGAGGTTTCCTGTTTGGGATTGGGTCTCCAGTTCCTCCTAGAGTTCGAGTTAACACTCCTCTTCAGTCTTTTGAGTGGAGGTTTCCTGTTTGGGATTGGGTCTCCAGTTCCTCCTAGAGTTCGAATTAACACTCCTCTTCGGTCTTTTCAGTGGAAGTTTCCCGTTTGGGATTGGGTCTCCAGTTCCTCCTAGATTTCGAGTTAACACTCCACTTCGGTCTTTTGAGTGGAGGTTTCCTGTTTGGGGTTGGGTCTCCAGTTCCTCCTAGAGTTCGAGTTAAGACTCCTCTTCGGTCTCTTGAGTGGAGGTTTCCTGTTTGGGGTTGGGTCTCCAGTTGCTCCTAGAGTTCGAGTTAACACTCCTCTTCGGTCTTTTGAGTGGAGGTTTCATGTTTAGGATTGGGTCTCCAGTTCCTCCTAGAGTTCGAGTTAACACTCCTCTTCGGTCTTTTAAGTGGAGGTTTCCTGTTTGGGGTTGTGTCTCCAGTTCCTCCTAGAGTTCGAGTTAACAATCCTCTTCGGTCTTTTGAGTGGAGGTTTCCTGTTTGGGATTGAGTTTCCAGTTCCTCCTAGAGTTCTAGTTAACACTCCTCTTCGGTCTTTTGAGTGGAGGTTTCCTGTTTGGGGTTGGGTCTACAGTTCCTCCTTGAGTTCGAGTTAACACTCCTCTTCGGTCTTTTGAGTGGAGTTTTCATGTTTGTGATTGGGTCTCCAGTTCCTCCTAGAGTTCGAGTTAACACTCCTCTTCGGTCTTTTCAGTGGAGGTTTCCTGTTTGGGATTGGGTCTCCAGTTCCTCCTAGAGTTCGAGTTAACACTCCTCTTCGGTCTTTGAGTGGGGGTTTCCTGTTTGGGATTGGGTCTCCAGTTCCTCCTAGAGTTCTGGTTAACACTCCTCTTCGGTCTTTTGAGTGGAGGTTTCCTGTTTGGGATTGGGTCTCCAGTTCCTCCTAGAGTTCGAGTTAACACTCCACTTCGGTCTTTTGAGTGGAGGTTTCCTGTTTGGGATTGAGTCTCCAGTTCCTCCTAGAGTTCGAGTTAACACTCCTCTTCAGTCTTTTGAGTGGAGGTTTCCTGTTTAGGATTGGGTCTCCAGTTCCTCCTAGAGTTCTAGTTAAGACTCCTCTTCGGACTTTTCAGTGGAAGTTTCCTACTTAGGATTGGGTCTCCAGTTCCTCCTAGAGTTCGAGTTAACACTCCTCTTCGGTCTTTTGAGTGGAGGTTTCCTGTTTGGGATTGGGTTTCCAGTTCCTCCTAGAGTTCGAGTTAACACTCCTCTTCGGTCTTTTGAGTGGAGGTTTCCTGTTTGGGATTGGGTCTCCAGTTCCTCCTAGAGTTCTAGTTAAGACTCCTCTTCGGACTTTTCAATGGAAGTTTCCTATTTAGGATTGGGTCTGCAGTTCCTCCAAGAGTTCGAGTTAACACTCCTCTTCCGTCTTTTGAGTGGAGGTTTCCTGTTTGGGATTGGGTCTCCAGTTCCTCCTAGAGTTCTAGTTAAGACTCCTCTTCGGACTTTTCAATGGAAGTTTCCTATTTAGGATTGGGTCTGCAGTTCCTCCTAGAGTTCGAGTTAACACTCCTCTTCGGTCTTTTGAGTGGAGGTTTCCTGTTTGGGATTGGGTCTCCAGTTCCTCCTAGAGTTCGAGTTAACACTCCTCTTCGGTCTTTTGAGTGGAGGTTTCCTGTTTGGGATTGGGTCTCCAGTTCCTCCTAGAGTTCGAGTTAACACTCCTCTTCAGTCTTTTGAGTGGAGGTTTCCTGTTTGGGATTGGGTCTCCAGTTCCTCCTAGAGTTCGAATTAACACTCCTCTTCGGTCTTTGAGTGGAGGTTTCTTGTTTGGGATTGGGTCTCCAGTTCCTCCTAGAGTTCTGGTTAACACTCCTCTTCGGTCTTTTGAGTGG
Source organism: Acanthosepion esculentum (assembly GCA_964036315.1). Classification (NCBI taxonomy): domain Eukaryota; kingdom Metazoa; phylum Mollusca; class Cephalopoda; order Sepiida; family Sepiidae; genus Acanthosepion; species Acanthosepion esculentum. Next base: position 18,683,792 of record OZ038490.1, on the reverse strand, counting down.
AGGTTTCCTGTTTGGGATTGGGTCTCCAGTTCCTCCTAGAGTTCGAGTTAACACTCCACTTCGGTCTTTTGAGTGGAGGTTTCCTGTTTGGGATTGGGTCTCCAGTTCCTCCTAGAGTTCGAGTTAACACTCCTCTTCAGTCTTTTGAGTGGAGGTTTCCTGTTTGGGATTGGGTCTCCAGTTCCTCCTAGAGTTCGAATTAACACTCCTCTTCGGTCTTTTCAGTGGAAGTTTCCTGTTTGGGATTGGGTCTCCAGTTCCTCCTAGATTTCGAGTTAACACTCCACTTCGGTCTTTTGAGTGGACGTTTCCTGTTTGGGGTTGGGTCTCCAGTTCCTCCTAGAGTTCGAGTTAACACTCCTCTTCGGTCTCTTGAGTGGAGGTTTCCTGTTTGGGGTTGGGTCTCCAATTCCTCCTAGAGTTCGAGTTAACACTCCTCTTCGGTCTTTTGAGTGGAGGTTTCCTGTTTGGGATTGGGTCTCCAGTTCCTCCTAGAGTTCGAGTTAACACTCCTCTTCGGTCTTTGAGTGGAGGTTTCCTGTTTGGGATTGGGTCTCCAGTTCCTCCTAGAGTTCTAGTTAACACTCTTCTTCGGTCTTTTGAGTGGAGGTTTCCTGTTTGGTGTTGGGTCTCCAGTTCCTACTAGAGTTGGAGTTAACACTGCTCTTCGGTCTTTTGAGTGGAGGTTTCCTATTTGGGATTGGGTCTCCAGTTCCTCCTAGAGTTCGAGTAAACACTCCTCTTCGGTCTTTTGTGTGGAGGTTTCCTGTTTGGGATTGGGTCTCCAGTTCCTCCTAGAGTTCGAGTTAACACTCCTCTTCGGTCTTTTCAGTGGAGGTTTCCTGTTTGGGATTGGGTCTCCAGTTCCTCCTAGAGTTCGAGTTAACACTCCTCTTCGGTCTTTGAGTGGAGGTTTCCTGTTTGGGATTGGGTCTCCAGTTCCTCCTAGAGTTCTGGTTAACACTCCTCTTCGGTCTTTTGAGTGGAGGTTTCCTGTTTGGGATTGGGTCTCCAGTTCCTCCTAGAGTTCGAGTTAACACTCCACTTCGGTCTTTTGAGTGGAGGTTTCCTGTTTGGGATTGGGTCTCCAGTTCCTCCTAGAGTTCGAGTTAACACTCCTCTTCAGTCTTTTGAGTGGAGGTTTCCTGTTTGGGATTGGGTCTCCAGTTCCTCCTAGAGTTCGAATTAACACTCCTCTTCGGTCTTTTCAGTGGAAGTTTCCTGTTTGGGATTGGGTCTCCAGTTCCTCCTAGATTTCGAGTTAACACTCCACTTCGGTCTTTTGAGTGGAGGTTTCCTGTTTGGGGTTGGGTCTCCAGTTCCTCCTAGAGTTCGAGTTAAGACTCCTCTTCGGTCTCTTGAGTGGAGGTTTCCTGTTTGTGGTTGGGTCTCCAGTTGCTCCTAGAGTTCGAGTTAACACTCCTCTTCGGTCTTTTGAGTGGAGGTTTCATGTTTAGGATTGGGTCTCCAGTTCCTCCTAGAGTTCGAGTTAACACTCCTCTTCGGTCTTTTAAGTGGAGGTTTCCTGTTTGGGGTTGTGTCTCCAGTTCCTCCTAGAGTTCGAGTTAACAATCCTCTTCGGTCTTTTGAGTGGAGGTTTCCTGTTTGGGATTGAGTTTCCAGTTCCTCCTAGAGTTCTAGTTAACACTCCTCTTCGGTCTTTTGAGTGGAGGTTTCCTGTTTGGGGTTGGGTCTACAGTTCCTCCTTGAGTTCGAGTTAACACTCCTCTTCGGTCTTTTGAGTGGAGTTTTCATGTTTGTGATTGGGTCTCCAGTTCCTCCTAGAGTTCGAGTTAACACTCCTCTTCGGTCTTTTCAGTGGAGGTTTCCTGTTTGGGATTGGGTCTCCAGTTCCTCCTAGAGTTCGAGTTAACACTCCTCTTCGGTCTTTGAGTGGAGGTTTCCTGTTTGGGATTGGGTCTCCAGTTCCTCCTAAAGTTCTGGTTAACACTCCTCTTCGGTCTTTTGAGTGGAGGTTTCCTGTTTGGGATTGGGTCTCCAGTTCCTCCTAGAGTTCGAGTTAACACTCCACTTCGGTCTTTTGAGTGGAGGTTTCCTGTTTGGGATTGAGTCTCCAGTTCCTCCTAGAGTTCGAGTTAACACTCCTCTTCAGTCTTTTGAGTGGAGGTTTCCTGTTTAGGATTGGGTCTCCAGTTCCTCCTAGAGTTCTAGTTAAGACTCCTCTTCGGACTTTTCAGTGGAAGTTTCCTACTTAGGATTGGGTCTCCAGTTCCTCCTAGAGTTCGAGTTAACACTCCTCTTCGGTCTTTTGAGTGGAGGTTTCCTGTTTGGGATTGGGTTTCCAGTTCCTCCTAGAGTTCGAGTTAACACTCCTCTTCGGTCTTTTGAGTGGAGGTTTCCTGTTTGGGATTGGGTCTCCAGTTCCTCCTAGAGTTCTAGTTAAGACTCCTCTTCGGATTTTCAGTGGAAGTTTCCTATTTAGGATTGGGTCTCCAGTTCCTCCAAGAGTTCGAGTTAACACTCCTCTTCCGTCTTTTGAGTGGAGGTTTCCTGTTTGGGATTGGGTCTCCAGTTCCTCCTAGAGTTCGAGTTAACACTCCTCTTCGGTCTTTTGAGTGGAGGTTTCCTGTTTGGGATTGGGTCTCCAGTTCCTCCTAGAGTTCGAGTTAACACTCCTCTTCGGTCTTTTCAGTGGAAGTTTCCTATTCAGGATTGGGTCTCCAGTTCCTCCTAGAGTTCGAGTTAACACTCCTCTTCGGTCTTTTGAGTGGAAGTTTCCTGTTTGGGATTGGGTCTCCAGTTCCTCCTAGAGTTCGAGTTAACACTCCTCTTCGGTCTTTTCAGTGGAAGTTTCCTATTTAGGATTGGGTCTCCAGTTCCTCCTAGAGTTCGAGTTAGCACTCCTCTTCGGTCTTTTGAGTGGAGGTTTCCTGTTTGGGATTGGGTCTCCAGTTCCTCCTAGAGTTGGAGTTAACAGTCCTCTTTGGTCTTTTGAGTCGAGTTTTCCTGTTTGGGATTGGGTCTCCAGTTCCTCATAGAGTTCGAGTTAACACTCCTTTTCGGTCTTTTGAGTGGAGGTTTCCTGTTTGGGATTGGGTCTCCAGTTCCTCCTAGAGTTCTAGTTAAGACTCCTCTTCGGACTTTTCAGTGGAAGTTTCCTATTTAGGATTGGGTCTCCAGTTCCTCCTAGAGTTCGAGTTAACACTCCTCTTCGGTCTTTTGAGTGGAGGTTTCCTGTTTGGGATTGGGTCTCCAGTTCCTCCTAGAGTTCTAGTTAACACTCCTCTTCGGTCTTTTGATTGGAAGTTTCCTGTTTGGGATTGGGTTTCCAGTTCCTCCTAGAGTTCTAGTTAACACTCCTCTTCGGTCTTTTCAGTGGAAGTTTCCTGTTTGGGATTGGGTTTCCAGTTCCTCCTAGAGTTCGAGTTAACACTCCTCTTCGGTCTTTTCAGTGGAAGTTTCCTGTTTGGGATTGGGTTTCCAGTTCCTCCTAGAGTTCGAGTTAACACTCCTCTTCGGTCTTTTGATTGGAAGTTTCCTGTTTGGGATTGGGTCTACAGTTCCTCCTAGAGTTCTAGTTAACACTCCTCTACGGTCTTTTCAGTGGAAGTTTCCTGTTTGGGATTGGGTTTCCAGTTCCTCCTAGAGTTCTAGTTAACACTCCTCTTCGGTCTTTTGATTGGAAGTTTCCTGTTTGGGATTGGGTTTCCAGTTCCTCCTAGAGTTCTAGTTAACACTCCTCTTCGGTCTTTTCAGTGGAAGTTTCCTGTTTGGGATTGGGTTTCCAGTTCCTCCTAGAGTTCGAGTTAACACTCCTCTTCGGTCTTTTCAGTGGAAGTTTCCTGTTTGGGATTGGGTCTCCAGTTCCTCCTAGAGTTCGAGTTAACACTCCTCTTCGGTCTTTTGAGTGGAGGTTTCCTGTTTGGGATTGGGTCTCCAGTTCCTCCTAGATTTCGAGTTAACACTCCTCTTCGGTCTTTTGAGTGGAGGTTTCCTGTTTGGGATTGGGTCTCCAGTTCCTCCTAGAGTTCGAGTTAACACTCCTCTTCGGTCTTTTGAGTGGAGGTTTCCTGTTTGGGATTGGGTTTCCAGTTCCTCCTAGAGTTCGAGTTAACACTCCTCTTCGGTCTTTTCAGTGGAAGTTTCCTATTTAGGATTGGGTCTCCAGTTCCTCCTAGAGTTCGAGTTAACACTCCTCTTCGGTCTTTTGAGTGGAGGTTTCCTGTTTGGGATTGGGTCTCCAGTTCCTCCAAGAGTTCGAGTTAACACTCCTCTTCGGTCTTTTGAGTGGAGGTTTCCTGTTTGGGATTGGGTCTCCAGTTCCTCCTAGAATTCGAGTTAACATTCCTCTTCGGTCTTTTGAGTGGAGGTTTCCTGTTTGGGATTGGGTCTCCAGTTCCACCTAGAGTTCGAGTTAACACTCCTCTTCGGTCTTTTGAGTGGAGGTTTCCTGTTTGGGATTGGGTCTCCAGTTCCTCCTAGAGTTCGAGTTAACACTCCTCTTCGGTCTTTTGAGTGGAGTTTTCATGTTTGGGATTGGGCCTCCAGTTCCTCCTAGAGTTCTAGTTAACACTCCTCTTCGGTCTTTTGACTGGAGGTTTCCTGTTTGGGATTGGGTCTCCAGTTCCTCCTAGAGTTCTAGTTAAGACTACTCTTCGGACTTTTCAGTGGAAGTTTCCTACTTAGGATTGGGTCTCCAGTTCCTCCTAGAGTTCGAGTTAACACTCCTCTTCGGTCTTTTGAGTGGAGGTTTCCTGTTTGGGATTGGGTTTCCAGTTCCTCCTAGAGTTCGAGTTAACACTCCTCTTCGGTCTTTTGAGTGGAGGTTTCCTGTTTGGGATTGGGTCTCCAGTTCCTCCTAGAGTTCGAGTTAACACTCCTCTTCGGTCTTTTGAGTGGAAGTTTCCTGTTTGGGATTGGGTCTCCAGTTCCTCCTAGAGTTCGAGTTAACATTCCTCTTCGGTCTTTTGAGTGGAGGTTTCCTGTTTGGGATTGGGTCTCCAGTTCCTCCTAGAGTTCGAGTTAACACTCCTCTTCGGTCTTTTGAGTGGAAGTTTCCTGTTTGGGATTGGGTCTCCAGTTCCTCCTAGAGTTCGTGTTAACACTCCTCTTCGGTCTTTTCAGTGGAGGTTTCCTGTTTGGGATTGGGTCTCCAGTTCCTCCTAGAGTTCGAGTTAACACTCCTCTTCGGTCTTTTCAGTGGAGCTTTCCTGTTTGGGATTGGGTTTCCAGTTCCTCCTAGAGTTCGAGTTAACACTCCTCTTCGGTCTTTTGAGTGGAGGTTTCCTGTTTGGGGTTGGGTCTCCAGTTCCTCCTAGAGTTCGAGTTAACATTCCTCTTCGGTCTTTTGAGTGGAGGTTTCCTGTTTGGAATTGGGTCTCCAGTTCCTCCTAGAGTTCGAGTTAACACTCCTCTTCGGTCTTTTGAGTGGAAGTTTCCTGTTTGGGATTGGGTCTCCAGTTCCTCCTAGAGTTCTAGTTAACACTCCTCTTCGGTCTTTTCAGTGGAAGTTTCCTGTTTGGGATTGGGTCTCCAGTTCCTCCTAGAGTTCTAGTTAACACTCCTCTTCGGTCTTTTCAGTGGAAGTTTCCTGTTTGGGATTGGGTTTCCAGTTCCTCCTAGAGTTCGAGTTAACACTCCTCTTCGGTCTTTTGAGTGGAGGTTTCCTGTTTGGGATTGGGTCTCCAGTTCCTCCTAGAGTTCTAGTTAAGACTCCTCCTCGGACTTTTCAGTGGAAGTTTCCTATTTAGGATTGGGTCTCCAGTTCCTCCTAGAGTTCGAGTTAACACTCCTCTTCGGTCTTTTGAGTGGAGGTTTCCTGTTTGGGATTGGGTCTCCTGTTCCTCCTAGAGTTCTAGTTAAGACTCCTCTTCGGACTTTTCAATGGAAGTTTCCTATTTAGGATTGGGTCTCCAGTTCCTCCTAGAGTTCGAGTTAACATTCCTCTTCGGTCTTTTGAGTGGAGGTTTCCTTTTTGGGATTGGGTCTCCAGTTCCTCCTAGAGTTCGAGTTAACACTCCTCTTCGGTCTTTTGAGTGGAGGTTTCCTGTTTGGGATTGGGTCTCCAGTTCCTCCTAGAGTTCGAGTTAACACTCCTCTTCGGTCTTTTGAGTGGAAGTTTCCTGTTTGGGATTGGGTCTCCAGTTCCTCCTAGAGTTCGAGTTAACACTCCTCTTCGGTCTTTTCAGTGGAAGTTTCCTATTTAGGATTGGGTCTCCAGTTCCTCCTAGAGTTCGAGTTAACACTCCTCTTCGGTCTTTTGAGTGGAGGTTTCCTGTTTGGGATTGGGTCTCCAGTTCCTCCTAGATTTGGAGTTAACAGTCCTCTTTGGTCTTTTGAGTCGAGTTTTCCTGTTTGGGATTGGGTCTCCAGTTCCTCCTAGAGTTCGAGTTAACACTCCTTTTCGGTCTTTTGAGTGGAGGTTTCCTGTTTGGGATTGGGTCTCCAGTTCCTCCTAGAGTTCTAGTTAAGACTCCTCTTCGGACTTTTCAGTGGAAATTTCCTATTTAGGATTGGGTCTCCAGTTCCTCCTAGAGTTCGAGTTAACACTCCTCTTCGGTCTTTTGAGTGGAGGTTTCTTGTTTGGGATTGGGTCTCCAGTTCCTCCTACAGTTCTAGTTAACACTCCTCTTCGGTCTTTTCAGTGGAAGTTTCCTGTTTGGGATTGGGTTTCCAGTTCCTCCTAGAGTTCGAGTTAACACTCCTCTTCGGTCCTTTGAGTGGAGGTTTCCTGTTTGGGATTGGGTCTCCAGTTCCTCCTAGAGTTCGAGTTAACACTCCTCTTCGGTCTTTTGAGTGGAGGTTTCCTGTTTGGGATTGGGTCTCCAGTTCCTCCTAGATTTCGAGTTAACACTCCTCTTCGGTCTTTTGAGTGGAGGTTTCCTGTTTGGGATTGGGTCTCCAGTTCCTCCTAGAGTTCGAGTTAACACTCCTCTTCGTTCTTTTGAGTGGAGGTTTCCTGTTTGGGATTGGGTTTCCAGTTCCTCCTAGAGTTCGAGTTAACACTCCTCTTCGGTCTTTTCAGTGGAAGTTTCCTATTTAGGATTGGGTCTCCAGTTCCTCCTAGAGTTCGAGTTAACACTCCTCTTCGGTCTTTTGAGTGGAGGTTTCCTGTTTGGGATTGGGTCTCCAGTTCCTCCAAGAGTTCGAGTTAACACTCCTCTTCGGTCTTTTGAGTGGAGGTTTCCTGTTTGGGATTGGGTCTCCAGTTCCTCCTAGAGTTCGAGTTAACACTCCTCTTCGGTTTTTGAGTGGAAGTTTCCTGTTTGGGATTGGGTCTCCAGTTCGTCCTAGAGTTCGAGTTAACATTCCTCTTCGGTCTTTTGAGTGGAAGTTTCCTATTTGGGATTGGGTCTCCAGTTCCTCCTAGAGTTCGTGTTAACACTTCTCTTCGGTCTTTTCAGTGGAGGTTTCCTGTTTGGGATTGGGTCTCCAGTTCCTCCTAGAGTTCGAGTTAACACTCCTCTTCGGTCTTTTCAGTGGAGGTTTCCTGTTTGGGATTGGGTTTCCAGTTCCTCCTAGTGTTCGAGTTAACACTCCTCTTCGGTCTTTTGAGTGGAGGTTTCCTGTTTGGGGTTGGGTCTCCAGTTCCTCTTAGAGTTCGAGTTAACACTCCTCTTCGGTCTTTTGAGTGGAGGTTTCCTGTTTGGGATTGGGTCTCCAGTTCCTCCTAGAGTTCGAGTTAACACTCCTCTTCGGTCTTTTGAGTGGAAGTTTCCTGTTTGGGATTGGGTCTCCTGTTCCTCCTAGAGTTCTAGTTAACACTCCTCTTCGGTCTTTTCAGTGGAAGTTTCCTGTTTGGGATTGGGTCTCCAGTTCCTCCTAGAGTTCTAGTTAACACTCCTCTTCGGTCTTTTCAGTGGAAGTTTCCTGTTTGGGATTGGGTTTCCAGTCCCTCCTAGAGTTCGAGTTAACACTCCTCTTCGGTCTTTTGAGTGGAGGTTTCCTGTTTGGGATTGGGTCTCCAGTTCCTCCTAGAGTTCGAGTTAACACTCCTCTTCGGTCTTTTGAGTGGAGGTTTCCTGTTTGGGATTGGGTCTCCAGTTCCTCCTAGAGTTCTAGTTAACACTCCTCTTCGGACTTTTCAGTGGAGGTTTCCTGTTTGGGATTGAGTCTCCAGTTCCTCCTAGAGTTCGAGTTAACACTCCTCTTCGGTCTTTTCAGTGGAAGTTTCCTATTTAGGATTGGGTCTCCAGTTCCTCCTAGAGTTCGAGTTAACACTCCTCTTCGGTTTTTGAGTGGAGTTTTCCTGTTTGGGATTGGGTCTCCAGTTCCTCCTAGAGTTCGAGTTAACACTCCTCTTCGGTCTTTTGAGTGGAGGTTTCCTGTTTGGGATTGGGTCTCCAGTTCCTCCTAGAGTTCGATTTAACACTCCTCTTCGGTCTTTTGAGTGGAGGTTTCCTGTTTGGGATTGGGTCTCCAGTTCCTCCTAGAGTTCGAGTTAACACTCCTCTTCGGTCTTTTGAGTGGAAGTTTCCTGTTTGGGATTGGGTCTCCAGTTCCTCCTAGAGTTCGAGTTAACACTCCTCTTCGGTCTTTTGAGTGGAGGTTTCCTGTTTGGGATTGGGTCTCCAGTTCCTCCTAGAGTACGAGTTAACACTCCTCTTCGGTCTTTTGAGTGGGGGTTTCCTGTTTGGGATTGGGTCTCCAGTTCCTCCAAGAGTTCGAGTTAACACTCCTCTTCGGTCTTTTGAGTGGAGGTTTCCTGTTTGGGATTGGGTCTCCAGTTCCTCCTAGAGTTCGAGTTAACACTCCTCTTCGGTCTTTTGAGTGGAAGTTTCCTATTTAGGATTGGGTCTCCAGTTCCTCCTAGAGTTCGAGTTAACACTCCTCTTCGGTCTTTTGAGTGGAGGTTTCCTGTTTGGGATTGGGTCTCCAGTTCCTCCTAGAGTTGGAGTTAACAGTCCTCTTCGGTCTTTTGAGTGGAGTTTTCCTGTTTGGGATTGGGTCTCCAGTTTCTCCTAGAGTTCGAGTTAACACTCCTTTCGGTCTTTTGAGTGGAGGTTTCCTGTTTGGGATTGGGTCTCCAGTTCCTCCTAGAGTTCTAGTTAAGACTCCTCTTCGGACTTTTCAGTGGAAGTTTCTTATTTAGGATTGGGTCTCCAGTTCCTCCTAGAGTTCGAGTTAACACTCCTCTTCGGTCTTTTGAGTGGAGGTTTCCTGTTTGGGATTGGGTTTCCAGTTCCTCCTAGAGTTCGAGTTAACACTCCTCTTCGGTCTTTTGAGTGGAGGTTTCCTGTTTGGGATTGGGTCACCAGTTCCTCCTAGATTTCTAGTTAAGACTCCTCTTCGGACTTTTCAGTGGAACTTTCCTATTTAGGATTGGGTCTCCTGTTCCTCCTAGAGTTCGAGTTAACACTCCTCTTCGGTCTTTTGAGTGGAGGTTTCCTGTTTGGGATTGGGTCTCCAGTTCCTCCTAGAGTTCTAGTTAACACTCCTCTTCGGTCTTTTCAGTGGAAGTTTCCTATTTAGGATTGGGTCTCCAGTTCCTCCTAGAGTTCGAGTTAACACTCCTCTTCGGTCTTTTGAGTGGAGGTTTCCTGTTTGGGATTGGGTCTCCAGTTCCTCCTAGAGTTCGAGTTAACACTCCTCTTCGGTCTTTTGAGTGGAAGTTTCCTATTTAGGATTGGGTCTCCAGTTCCTCCTAGAGTTCGAGTTAACACTCCTCTTCGGTCTTTTGAGTGGAGGTTTCCTGTTTGGGATTGGGTCTCCAGTTCCTCCTAGAGTTGGAGTTAACAGTCCTCTTCGGTCTTTTGAGTGGAGTTTTCCTGTTTGGGATTGGGTCTCCAGTTTCTCCTAGAGTTCGAGTTAACACTCCTTTCGGTCTTTTGAGTGGAGGTTTCCTGTTTGGGATTGGGTCTCCAGTTCCTCCTAGAGTTCTAGTTAAGACTCCTCTTCGGACTTTTCAGTGGAAGTTTCTTATTTAGGATTGGGTCTCCAGTTCCTCCTAGAGTTCGAGTTAACACTCCTCTTCGGTCTTTTGAGTGGAGGTTTCCTGTTTGGGATTGGGTTTCCAGTTCCTCCTAGAGTTCGAGTTAACACTCCTCTTCGGTCTTTTGAGTGGAGGTTTCCTGTTTGGGATTGGGTCACCAGTTCCTCCTAGATTTCTAGTTAAGACTCCTCTTCGGACTTTTCAGTGGAACTTTCCTATTTAGGATTGGGTCTCCTGTTCCTCCTAGAGTTCGAGTTAACACTCCTCTTCGGTCTTTTGAGTGGAGGTTTCCTGTTTGGGATTGGGTCTCCAGTTCCTCCTAGAGTTCTAGTTAACACTCCTCTTCGGTCTTTTCAGTGGAAGTTTCCTATTTAGGATTGGGTCTCCAGTTCCTCCTAGAGTTCGAGTTAACACTCCTCTTCGGTCTTTTGAGTGGAGGTTTCCTGTTTGGGATTGGGTCTCCAGTTCCTCCTAGAGTTCGAGTTAACACTCCTCTTCGGTCTTTTGAGTGGAAGTTTCCTATTTAGGATTGGGTCTCCAGTTCCTCCTAGAGTTCGAGTTAACACTCCTCTTCGGTCTTTTGAGTGGAGGTTTCCTGTTTGGGATTGGGTCTCCAGTTCCTCCTAGAGTTCGAGTTAACACTCCTTTCGGTCTTTTGAGTGGAGGTTTCCTGTTTGGGATTGGGTCTCCAGTTCCTCCTAGAGTTCTAGTTAAGACTCCTCTTCGGACTTTTCAGTGGGAGTTTCTTATTTAGGATTGGGTCTCCAGTTCCTCCTAGAGTTCGAGTTAACACTCCTCTTCGGTCTTTTGAGTGGAGGTTTCCTGTTTGGGATTGGGTTTCCAGTTCCTCCTAGAGTTCGAGTTAACACTCCTCTTCGGTCTTTTGAGTGGAGGTTTCCTGTTTGGGATTGGGTCACCAGTTCCTCCTAGATTTCTAGTTAAGACTCCTCTTCGGACTTTTCAGTGGAAGTTTCCTATTTAGGATTGGGTCTCCTGTTCCTCCTAGAGTTCGAGTTAACACTCCTCATCGGTCTTTTGAGTGGAGGTTTCTTGTTTGGGATTGGGTCTCCAGTTCCTCCTAGAGTTCTAGTTAACACTCCTCTTCGGTCTTTTCAGTGGAGGTTTCCTGTTTGGGATTGGGTCTCCAGTTCCTCCTAGAGTTCGAGTTAACACTCCTCTTCGGTTTTTGAGTGGAGGTTTCCTGTTTGGGATTGGGTCTCCAGTTCCTCCTAGAGTTCGAGTTAACACTCCTCTTCGGTCTTTTGTGTGGAAGTTTCCTGTTTGGGATTGGGTCTCCAGTTCCTCCTAGAGTTCGAGTTAACACTCCTCTTCGGTCATTTGAGTGGAGGTTTCCTGTTTGGGATTGGGTCTCCAGTTCCTCCTAGAGTTCGAGTTAACACTCCTCTTCGGGCTTTTGAGTGGAAGTTTCCTGTTTGGGATTGGGTCTCCAGTTCCTCCTAGAGTTCGAGTTAACACTCCTCTTCGGTCTTTTGAGTGGAGGTTTCCTGTTTGGGATTGGGTCTCCAGTTCCTCCTAGAGTTCGAGTTAACACTCCTCTTCGGTCTTTTCAGTGGAGGTTTCCTCTTTGGGATTGGGTTTCCAGTTCGTCCTAGAGTTCGAGTTAACACTCCTCTTCGGTCTTTTGAGTGGAGGTTTCCTGTTTGGGGTTGGGTCTCCAGTTCCTCCTAGAGTTCGAGTTAACACTCCTCTTCGGTCTTTTGAGTGGAGGTTTCCTGTTTGTGATTGGGTCTCCAGTTCCTCCTAGAGTTCGAGTTAACACTCCTCTTCGGTCTTTTGAGTGCAAGTTTCCTGTTTGGGATTGGGTCTCCAGTTCCTCCTAGAGTTCTAGTTAACACTCCTCTTCGGTCTTTTCAGTGGAAGTTTCCTGTTTGGGATTGGGTCTCCAGTTCCTCCTAGAGTTCTAGTTAACACTCCTCTTCGGTCTTTTCAGTGGAAGTTTCCTGTTTGGGATTGGGTCTCCAGTTCCTCCTAGAGTTCGAGTTAACACTCCTCTTCGGTCTTTTGAGTGGAGGTTTCCTGTTTGGGATTGGGTCTCCAGTTCCTCCTAGAGTTCTAGTTAACACTCCTCTTCGGTCTTTTCAGTGGAGGTTTCCTGTTTGGGATTGAGTCTCCAGTTCCTCCTAGAGTTCGAGTGAACACTCGTCTTCGGTCTTTTGAGTGGAGGTTTCCTGTTTGGGATTGGGTTTCCAGTTCCTCCTAGAGTTCGAGTTAACACTCCTCTTCGGTCTTTTCAGTGGAAGTTTCCTATTTAGGATTGGGTTTCCAGTCCCTCCTAGAGTTCGAGTTACACTCCTCTTCGGTCTTTTGAGTGGAGGTTTCCTGTTTGGGATTGGGTCTCCAATTCCTCCTAGAGTTCGAGTTAACACTCCTCTTCGGTCTTTTGAGTGGAGGTTTCCTTTTTGGGATTGGGTCTCCAGTTCCTCCTAGAGTTCGAGTTAACACTCCTCTTCGGTCTTTTGAGTGGAGGTTTCCTGTTTGGGATTGGGTCTCCAGTTCCTCCTAGAGTTCGAGTTAACACTCCTCTTCGGTCTTTTCAGTGGAGGTTTCCTGTTTGGGATTGGGTCTCCAGTTCCTCCTAGAGTTTGAGTTAACACTCCTCTTCGGTCTTTTGAGTGGAGGTTTCCTGTTTGGGATTGGGTCTCCAGTTCCTCCTAGAGTTGGAGTTAACACTCCTCTTCGGTCTTTTGAGTGGGGGTTTCCTGTTTGGGATTGGGTCTCCAGTTCCTCCTAGAGTTCGAGTTAACACTCCTCTTCGGTCTTTTGAGTGGAGGTTTCCTGTTTGGGATTGGGTCTCCAGTTCCTCCTAGAGTTCGAGTTAACACTCCTCTTCGGTATTTTGAGTGGAAGTTTCCTATTTAGGATTGGGTCTCCAGTTCCTCCTAGAGTTCGAGTTAACACTCCTCTTCGGTCTTTTGAGTGGAGGTTTCCTGTTTGGGATTGGGTCTCCAGTTCCTCCTAGAGTTCTAGTTAAGACTCCTCTTCGGACTTTTCAGTGGGAGTTTCTTATTTAGGATTGGGTCTCCAGTTCCTCCTAGAGTTCGAGTTAACACTCCTCTTCGGTCTTTTGAGTGGAGGTTTCCTGTTTGGGATTGGGTTTCCAGTTCCCCCTAGAGTTCGAGTTAACACTCCTCTTCGGTCTTTTGAGTGGAGGTTTCCTGTTTGGGATTGGGTCACCAGTTCCTCCTAGATTTCTAGTTAAGACTCCTCTTCGGACTTTTCAGTGGAAGTTTCCTATTTAGGATTGGGTCTCCTGTTCCTCCTAGAGTTCGAGTTAACACTCCTCTTCGGTCTTTTGAGTGGAGGTTTCCTGTTTGGGATTGGGTCTCCAGTTCCTCCTAGAGTTCTAGTTAACACTCCTCTTCGGTCTTTTCAGTGGAGGTTTCCTGTTTGGGATTGGGTCTCCAGTTCCTCCTAGAGTTCGAGTTAACACTCCTCTTCGGTTTTTGAGTGGAGGTTTCCTGTTTGGGATTGGGTCTCCAGTTCCTCCTAGAGTTCGAGTTAAGACTCCTCTTCGGACTTTTCAGTGGGAGTTTCTTATTTAGGATTGGGTCTCCAGTTCCTCCTAGAGTTCGAGTTAACACTCCTCTTCGGTCTTTTGAGTGGAGGTTTCCTGTTTGGGATTGGGTTTCCAGTTCCTCCTAGAGTTCGAGTTAACACTCCTCTTCGGTCTTTTGAGTGGAGGTTTCCTGTTTAGGATTGGGTCACCAGTTCCTCCTAGATTTCTAGTTAAGACTCCTCTTCGGACTTTTCAGTGGAAGTTTCCTATTTAGGATTGGGTCTCCTGTTCCTCCTAGAGTTCGAGTTAACACTCCTCATCGGTCTTTTGAGTGGTGGTTTCTTGTTTGGGATTGGGTCTCCAGTTCCTCCTAGAGTTCTAGTTAACACTCCTCTTCGGTCTTTTCAGTGGAGGTTTCCTGTTTGGGATTGGGTCTCCAGTTCCTCCTAGAGTTCGAGTTAACACTCCTCTTCGGTTTTTGAGTGGAGGTTTCCTGTTTGGGATTGGGTCTCCAGTTCCTCCTAGAGTTCGAGTTAACACTCCTCTTCGGTCTTTTGAGTGGAAGTTTCCTGTTTGGGATTGGGTCTCCAGTTCCTCCTAGAGTTCGAGTTAACACTCCTCTTCGGTCTTTTGAGTGGAGGTTTCCTGTTTGGGATTGGGTCTCCAGTTCCTCCTAGAGTTCGAGTTAACACTCCTCTTCGGTCTTTTGAGTGGAAGTTTCCTGTTTGGGATTGGGTCTCCAGTTCCTCCTAGAGTTCGAGTTAACACTCCTCTTCGGTCTTTTGAGTGGTGGTTTCCTGTTTGGGATTGGGTCTCCAGTTCCTCCTAGAGTTCGAGTTAACACTCCTCTTCGGTCTTTTCAGTGGTGGTTTCCTGTTTGGGATTGGGTCTCCAGTTCCTCCTAGAATTCTAGTTAACACTCCTCTTCGGTCTTTTCAGTGGAAGTTTCCTGTTTGGGATTGGGTCTCCAGTTCCTCCTAGAGTTCTAGTTAACACTCCTCTTCGGTCTTTTCAGTGGAAGTTTCCTGTTTGCGATTGGGTTTCCAGTTCCTCCTAGAGTTCGAGTTAACACTCGTCTTCGGTCTTTTGAGTGGAGGTTTCCTGTTTGGGATTGGGTCTCCAGTTCCTCCTAGAGTTCGAGTTAACACTCCTCTTCGGTCTTTTGAGTGGAGGTTTCCTGTTTGGGATTGGGTCTCCAGTTCCTCCTAGAGTTCTAGTTAACACTCCTCTTCGGTCTTTTCAGTGGAGGTTTCCTGTTTGGGATTGAGTCTCCAGTTCCTCCTAGAGTTCGAGTGAACACTCGTCTTCGGTCTTTTGAGTGGAGGTTTCCTGTTTGGGATTGGGTTTCCAGTTCCTCCTAGAGTTCGAGTTAACACTCCTCTTCGGTCTTTTGAGTGGAGGTTTCCTGTTTGGGATTGGGTCTCCAGTTCCTCCTAGAGTTCGAGTTAACACTCCTCTTCGGTCTTTTGAGTGGAGGTTTCCTGTTTGGGATTGGGTCTCCAGTTCCTCCTAGAGTTCGAGTTAACACTCCTCTTCGGTCTTTTGAGTGGAGGTTTCCTGTTTGGGATTGGGTCTCCAGTTCCTCCTAGAGTTCGAGTTAACACTCCTCTTCGGTATTTTGAGTGGAGGTTTCCTGTTTGGGATTGGGTCTCCAGTTCCTCCTAGAGTTGGAGTTAACACTCCTCTTCGGTCTTTTGAGTGGGGGTTTCCTGTTTGGGATTGGGTCTCCAGTTCCTCCTAGAGTTCGAGTTAACACTCCTCTTCGGTCTTTTGAGTGGAGGTTTCCTGTTTGGGATTGGGTCTCCAGTTCCTCCTAGAGTTCGAGTTAACACTCCTCTTCGGTCTTTTGAGTGGGGGTTTCCTGTTTGGGATTGGGTCTCCAGTTCCTCCTAGAGTTCGAGTTAACACTCCTCTTCGGTATTTTGAGTGGAAGTTTCCTATTTAGGATTGGGTCTCCAGTTCCTCCTAGAGTTCGAGTTAACACTCCTCTTCGGTCTTTTGAGTGGAGGTTTCCTGTTTGGGATTGGGTCTCCAGTTCCTCCTAGAGTTCTAGTTAAGACTCCTCTTCGGACTTTTCAGTGGGAGTTTCTTATTTAGGATTGGGTCTCCAGTTCCTCCTAGAGTTCGAGTTAACACTCCTCTTCGGTCTTTTGAGTGGAGGTTTCCTGTTTGGGATTGGGTTTCCAGTTCCTCCTAGAGTTCGAGTTAACACTCCTCTTCGGTCTTTTGAGTGGAGGTTTCCTGTTTGGGATTGGGTCACCAGTTCCTCCTAGATTTCTAGTTAAGACTCCTCTTCGGACTTTTCAGTGGAAGTTTCCTATTTAGGATTGGGTCTCCTGTTCCTCCTAGAGTTCGAGTTAACACTCCTCTTCGGTCTTTTGAGTGGAGGTTTCCTGTTTGGGATTGGGTCTCCAGTTCCTCCTAGAGTTCTAGTTAACACTCCTCTTCGGTCTTTTCAGTGGAGGTTTCCTGTTTGGGATTGGGTCTCCAGTTCCTCCTAGAGTTCGAGTTAACACTCCTCTTCGGTTTTTGAGTGGAGGTTTCCTGTTTGGGATTGGGTCTCCAGTTCCTCCTAGAGTTCGAGTTAAGACTCCTCTTCGGACTTTTAAGTGGGAGTTTCTTATTTAAAATTGGGTCTCCAGTTCCTCCTAGAGTTCGAGTTAACACTCCTCTTCGGTCTTTTGAGTGGAGGTTTCCTGTTTGGGATTGGGTTTCCAGTTCCTCCTAGAGTTCGAGTTAACACTCCTCTTCGGTCTTTTGAGTGGAGGTTTCCTGTTTGGGATTGGGTCACCAGTTCCTCCTAGATTTCTAGTTAAGACTCCTCTTCGGACTTTTCAGTGGAAGTTTCCTATTTAGGATTGGGTCTCCTGTTCCTCCTAGAGTTCGAGTTAACACTCCTCATCAGTCTTTTGAGTGGTGGTTTCTTGTTTGGGATTGGGTCTCCAGTTCCTCCTAGAGTTCTAGTTAACACTCCTCTTCGGTCTTTTCAGTGGAGGCTTCCTGTTTGGGATTGGGTCTCCAGTTCCTCCTAGAGTTCGAGTTAACACTCCTCTTCGGTTTTTGAGTGGAGGTTTCCTGTTTGGGATTGGGTCTCCAGTTCCTCCTAGAGTTCGAGTTAACACTCCTCTTCGGTCTTTTGAGTGGAAGTTTCCTGTTTGGGATTGGGTCTCCAGTTCCTCCTAGAGTTCGAGTTAACACTCCTCTTCGGTCTTTTGAGTGGAGGTTTCCTGTTTGGGATTGGGTCTCCAGTTCCTCCTAGAGTTCGAGTTAACACTCCTCTTCGGTCTTTTGAGTGGAAGTTTCCTGTTTGGGATTGGGTCTCCAGTTCCTCCTAGAGTTCGAGTTAACACTCCTCTTCGGTCTTTTGAGTGGTGGTTTCCTGTTTGGGATTGGGTCTCCAGTTCCTCCTAGAGTTCGAGTTAACACTCCTCTTCGGTCTTTTCAGTGGTGGTTTCCTGTTTGGGATTGGGTCTCCAGTTCCTCCTAGAATTCTAGTTAACACTCCTCTTCGGTCTTTTCAGTGGAAGTTTCCTGTTTGGGATTGGGTCTCCAGTTCCTCCTAGAGTTCTAGTTAACACTCCTCTTCGGTCTTTTCAGTGGAAGTTTCCTGTTTGTGATTGGGTTTCCAGTTCCTCCTAGAGTTCGAGTTAACACTCGTCTTCGGTCTTTTGAGTGGAGGTTTCCTGTTTGGGATTGGGTCTCCAGTTCCTCCTAGAGTTCGAGTTAACACTCCTCTTCGGTCTTTTGAGTGGAGGTTTCCTGTTTGGGATTGGGTCTCCAGTTCCTCCTAGAGTTCTAGTTAACACTCCTCTTCGGTCTTTTCAGTGGAGGTTTCCTGTTTGGGATTGAGTCTCCAGTTCCTCCTAGAGTTCGAGTGAACACTCGTCTTCGGTCTTTTGAGTGGAGGTTTCCTGTTTGGGATTGGGTTTCCAGTTCCTCCTAGAGTTCGAGTTAACACTCCTCTTCGGTCTTTTGAGTGGAGGTTTCCTGTTTGGGATTGGGTCTCCAGTTCCTCCTAGAGTTCGAGTTAACACTCCTCTTCGGTCTTTTGAGTGGAGGTTTCCTGTTTGGGATTGGGTCTCCAGTTCCTCCTAGAGTTCGAGTTAACACTCCTCTTCGGTCTTTTGAGTGGAGGTTTCCTGTTTGGGATTGGGTCTCCAGTTCCTCCTAGAGTTCGAGTTAACACTCCTCTTCGGTCTTTTGAGTGGAGGTTTCCTGTTTGGGATTGGGTCTCCAGTTCCTCCTAGAGTTGGAGTTAACACTCCTCTTCGGTCTTTTGAGTGGGGGTTTCCTGTTTGGGATTGGGTCTCCAGTTCCTCCTAGAGTTCGAGTTAACACTCCTCTTCGGTCTTTTGAGTGGAGGTTTCCTGTTTGGGATTGGGTCTCCAGTTCCTCCTAGAGTTCGAGTTAACACTCCTCTTCCGTCTTTTGAGTGGAGGTTTCCTGTTTGGGATTGGGTCTCCAGTTCCTCCTAGAGTTCGAGTTAACTCTCCTCTTCGGTCTTTTGAGTGGAGGTTTCCTGTTTGGGATTGGGTTTCCAGTTCCTCCTAGAGTTCGAGTTAACATTCCTCTTCGGTCTTTTCAGTGGAAGTTTCCTATTTAGGATTGGGTCTCCAGTTCCTCCTAGAGTTCGAGTTAACACTCCTCTTCGGTCTTTTGAGTGGAGGTTTCCTGTTTGGGATTGGGTCTCCAGTTCCTCCTAGAGTTCGAGTTAACACTCCTCTTCGGTCTTTTGAGTGGAGGTTTCCTGTTTGGGATTGGGTCTCCAGTTCCTCCTAGAGTTCGAGTTAACACCCCTCTTCGGTCTTTTGAGTGGAAGTTTCCTCTTTGGGATTGGGTCTCCAGTTCCTCCTAGAGTTCGAGTTAACATTCCTCTTCGGTCTTTTGAGTGGAGGTTTCCTGTTTGGGATTGGGTCTCCAGTTCCTCCTAGAGTCCGAGTTAACACTCCTCTTCGGTCTTTTGAGTGGAGGTTTCCTGTTTGGGATTGGGTCTCCAGTTCCTCCTAGAGTTCGAGTTAACACTCCTCTTCGGTCTTTTGAGTGGAAGTTTCCTGTTTGGGATTGGGTCTCCAGTTCCTCCTAGAGTTCGAGTTAACACTCCTCTTCGGTCTTTTGAGTGGAGGTTTCCTGTTTGGGATTGGGTCTCCAGTTCCTCCTAGAGTTCGAGTTAACACTCCTCTTCGGTCTTTTCAGTGGAGGTTTCCTCTTTGGGATTGGGTTTCCAGTTCCTCCTAGAGTTCGAGTTAACACTCCTCTTCGGTCTTTTGAGTGGAGGTTTCCTGTTTGGGATTGGGTCTCCAGTTCCTCCTAGAGTTCGAGTTAACACTCCTCTTCCGTCTTTTGAGTGGAGGTTTCCTGTTTGGGATTGGGTCTCCAGTTCCTCCTAGAGTTCGAGTTAACTCTCCTCTTCGGTCTTTTGAGTGGAGGTTTCCTGTTTGGGATTGGGTTTCCAGTTCCTCCTAGAGTTCGAGTTAACATTCCTCTTCGGTCTTTTCAGTGGAAGTTTCCTATTTAGGATTGGGTCTCCAGTTCCTCCTAGAGTTCGAGTTAACACTCCTCTTCGGTCTTTTGAGTGGAGGTTTCCTGTTTGGGATTGGGTCTCCAGTTCCTCCTAGAGTTCGAGTTAACACTCCTCTTCGGTCTTTTGAGTGGAGGTTTCCTGTTTGGGATTGGGTCTCCAGTTCCTCCTAGAGTTCGAGTTAACACCCCTCTTCGGTCTTTTGAGTGGAAGTTTCCTGTTTGGGATTGGGTCTCCAGTTCCTCCTAGAGTTCGAGTTAACATTCCTCTTCGGTCTTTTGAGTGGAGGTTTCCTGTTTGGGATTGGGTCTCCAGTTCCTCCTAGAGTTCGAGTTAACACTCCTCTTCGGTCTTTTGAGTGGAAGTTTCCTGTTTGGGATTGGGTCTCCAGTTCCTCCTAGAGTTCGAGTTAACACTCCTCTTCGGTCTTTTGAGTGGAGGTTTCCTGTTTGGGATTGGGTCTCCAGTTCCTCCTAGAGTTCGAGTTAACACTCCTCTTCGGTCTTTTCAGTGGAGGTTTCCTCTTTGGGATTGGGTTTCCAGTTCCTCCTAGAGTTCGAGTTAACACTCCTTTCGGTCTTTTCAGTGCAGGTTTCCTGTTTGGGATTGGGTCTCCAGTTCCTCCTAGAGTTCGAGTTAACACTCCTCTTCGGTCTTTTGAGTGGAGTTTTCCTGTTTGGGATTGGGTCTCCAGTTCCTCCTAGAGTTCGAGTTAACACTCCTCTTCGGTCTTTTGAGTGGAGGTTTCCTGTTTGGGATTCGGTCTCCAGTTCCTCCTAGAGTTCGAGTTAACACTCCTTTCGGTCTTTTGAGTGGAGGTTTCCTGTTTGGGATTGGGTCTCCAGTTCCTCCTAGAGTTCTAGTTAAGACTCCTCTTCGGACTTTTCAGTGGGAGTTTCTTATTTAGGATTGGGTCTCCAGTTCCTCCTAGAGTTCGAGTTAACACTCCTCTTCGGTCTTTTGAGTGGAGGTTTCCTGTTTGGGATTGGGTTTCCAGTTCCTCCTAGAGTTCGAGTTAACACTCCTCTTCGGTCTTTTGAGTGGAGGTTTCCTGTTTGGGATTGGGTCACCAGTTCCTCCTAGATTTCTAGTTAAGACTCCTCTTCGGACTTTTCAGTGGAAGTTTCCTATTTAGGATTGGGTCTCCTGTTCCTCCTAGAGTTCTAGTTAACATTCCTCTTCGGTCTTTTGAGTAGAGGTTTCCTTTTTGGGATTGGGTCTCCAGTTCCTCCTAGAGTTCGAGTTAACACTCCTCTTCGGTCTTTTGAGTGGAGGTTTCCTGTTTGGGATTGGGTCTCCAGTTCCTCCTAGAGTTCGAGTTAACACTCCTCTTCGGTCTTTTGAGTGGAAGTTTCCTGTTTGGGATTGGGTCTCCAGTTCCTCCTAGAGTTCGAGTTAACACTCCTCTTCGGTCTTTTGAGTGGAGGTTTCCTGTTTGGGATTGGGTCTCCAGTTCCTCCTAGAGTTCGAGTTAACACTCCTCTTCGGTCTTTTCAGTGGAGGTTTCCTCTTTGGGATTGGGTTTCCAGTTCCTCCTAGAGTTCGAGTTAACACTCCTTTCGGTCTTTTCAGTGGAGGTTTCCTGTTTGGGATTGGGTCTCCAGTTCCTCCTAGAGTTCGAGTTAACACTCCTCTTCGGTCTTTTGAGTGGAGTTTTCCTGTTTGGGATTGGGTCTCCAGTTCCTCCTAGAGTTCGAGTTAACACTCCTCTTCGGTCTTTTGAGTCGAAGTTTCCTGTTTGGGATTGGGTCTCCAGCTCCTCCTAGAGTTCGAGTTAACACTCCTCTTCGGTCTTTTGAGTGGAGGTTTCCTGTTTGGGATTGGGTCTCCAGTTCCTCCTAGAGTTGGAGTTAACACTCCTCTTCGGTCTTTTGAGTGGAGGTTTCCTGTTTGGGATTGGGTCTCCAGTTCCTCCTAGAGTTCGAGTTAACTCTCCTCTTCGGTCTTTTGAGTGGAGGTTTCCTGTTTGGGATTGGGTTTCCAGTTCCTCCTAGAGTTCGAGTTAACACTCCTCTTCGGTCTTTTCAGTGGAAGTTTCCTATTTAGGATTGGGTCTCCAGTTCCTCCTAGAGTTCGAGTTAACACTTCTCTTCGGTCTTTTGAGTGGAGGTTTCCTGTTTGGGATTGTGTCTCCAGTTCCTCCTAGATTTCGAGTTAACACTCCTCTTCGGTCTTTTGAGTGGAGGTTTCCTGTTTGGGATTGGGTCTCCAGTTCCTCCTAGAGTTCGAGTTAACACCCCTCTTCGGTCTTTTGAGTGGAAGTTTCCTGTTTGGGATTGGGTCTCCAGTTCCTCCTAGAGTTCGAGTTAACATTCCTCTTCGGTCTTTTGAGTGGAGGTTTCCTGTTTGGGATTGGGTCTCCAGTTCCTCCTAGAGTTCGAGTTAACACTCCTCTTCGGTCTTTTGAGTGGAGGTTTCCTGTTTGGGATTGGGTCTCCAGTTCCTCCTAGTGTTCGAGTTAACACTCCTCTTCGGTCTTTTGTGTGGAAGTTTCCTGTTTGGGATTGGGTCTCCAGTTCCTCCTAGATTTCGAGTTAACACTCCTCTTCGGTCTTTTGAGTGGAGGTTTCCTGTTTGGGATTGGGTCTCCAGTTCCTCCTAGAGTTCGAGTTAACACTCATCTTCGGTCTTTTCAGTGGAGGTTTCCTGTTTGGGATTGGGTTTCCAGTTCCTCTTAGAGTTCGAGTTAACACTCCTCTTCGGTCTTTTCAGTGGAGGTTTCCTGTTTGGGATTGGGTCTCCAGTTCCTCCTAGATTTCGAGTTAACACTCCTCTTCGGTCTTTTGAGTGGAGGTTTCCTGTTTGGGATTGGGTCTCCAGTTCCTCCTAGAGTTCGAGTTAACACTCCTCTTCGGTCTTTTGAGTGGAAGTTTCCTGTTTGGGATTGGGTCTCCAGCTCCTCCTAGAGTTCGAGTTAACACTCCACTTCGGTCTTTTGAGTGGAGGTTTCCTGTTTGGGATTGGGTCTCCAGTTCCTCCTAGAGTTCTAGTTAACACTCCTTTTCGGTCTTTTGAGTGGAGGTTTCCTGTTTGGGATTGGGTCTCCAGTTCCTCCTAGAGTTCTAGTTAACACTCCTCTTCGGTCTTTTCAGTGGAAGTTTCCTGTTTGGGATTGGGTCTCCAGTTCCTCCTAGAGTTCGAGTTAACACTCCTCTTCGGTCTTTTGAGTGGAGGTTTCCTTTTTGGGATTGGGTCTCCAGTTCCTCCTAGAGTTCGAGTTAACACTCCTCTTCGGTCTTTTGAGTGGAGGTTTCCTGTTTGGGATTGGGTCTCCAGTTCCTCCTAGAGTTCGAGTTAACACTCCTCTTCGGTCTTTTCAGTGGAAGTTTCCTGTTTGGGATTGAGTTTCCAGTTCCTCCTAGAGTTCGTGTTAACACTGCTCTTCGGTCTTTTGAGTGGAGGTTTCCTGTTTGGGATTGGGTCTCCAGTTCCTCCAAGAGTTCGAGTTAGCACTCGTCTTCGGTCTTTTCAGTGGAGGTTTCCTGTTTGGGATTGGGTTTCCAGTTCCTCCTAGAGTTCGAGTTAACACTCCTCTTCGGTCTTTTGAGTGGAGGTTTCCTGTTTGGGATTGGGTCTCCAGTTCCTCCTAGAGTTCGAGTTAACACTCCTCTTCGGTCTTTTGAGTGGAGGTTTCCTGTTTGGGATTGGGTCTCCAGTTCCTCCTAGAGTTCGAGTTAACACTCCTCTTCGGTCTTTTGAGTGGAGGTTTCATGTTTGGGATTGGGTCTCCAGTTCCTCCTAGAGTTCGAGTTAACACTCCTCTTCGGTCTTTTGAGTGGAGGTTTCCTGTTTGGGATTGGGTCTTCAGTTCCTCCTAGAGTTCGAGTTAACACTCCTCTTCGGTCTTTTGAGTGGAGGTTTCCTGTTTGGGATTGGGTCTCCAGTTCCTCCTAGAGTTCGAGTTAACACTCCTCTTCGGTCTTTTGAGTGGAGGTTTCCTGTTTGGGATTGGGTCTCCAGTTCCTCCTAGAGTTCGAGTTAACACTCCTCTTCGGTCTTTTCAGTGGAAGTTTCCTATTTAGGATTGGGTCTCCAGTTCCTCCTAGAGTTCGAGTTAACACTCCTCTTCGGACTTTTCAGTGGAAGTTTCCTATTTAGGATTGGGTCTCCAGTTCCTCCTAGAGTTCGAGTTAACACTCCTCTTCGGTCTTTTGAGTGGAAGTTTCCTGTTTGGGATTGGGTCTCCAGTTCCTCCAAGAGTTCGAGTTAACACTCCTCTTCGGTCTTTTGAGTGGAGGTTTCCTGTTTGGGATTGGGTCTCCAGTTCCTCCTAGAGTTCGAGTTAACACTCCTCTTCAGTCCTTTCAGTGGAAGTTTCCTGTTTGGGATTGGGTCTCCAGTTCCTCCTAGAGTTGGAGTTAACTCTCCTCTTCGGTCTTTTGAGTGGAGGTTTCCTGTTTGGGATTGGGTCTCCAGTTCCTCCTAGAGTTCGAGTTAACACTCCTCTTCGGTCTTTTGAGTGGAGGTTTCCTGTTTGGGATTGGGTTTCCAGTTCCTCCTAGAGTTCGAGTTAACACTCCTCTTCGGTCTTTTGAGTGGAGGTTTCCTGTTTGGGATTGGGTCTCCAGTTCCTCCTAGAGTTCGAGTTAACACTCCTCTTCGGTCTTTTCAGTGGAGGTTTCCTGTTTGGGATTGGCTTTCCAGTTCCTCCTAGAGTTCGAGTTAACACTCCTCTTCGGTCTTTTGAGTGGAGGTTTCCTGTTTGGGATTGGGTCTCCAGTTCCTCCTAGAGTTCGAGTTAACACTCCTCTTCGGTCTTTTGAGTGGAGGTTTCCTGTTTGGGATTGGGTCTCCAGTTCCTCCTAGAGTTCGAGTTAACACTCCTCTTCGGTCTTTTGAGTGGAGGTTTCATGTTTGGGATTGGATCTCCAGTTCCTCCTAGAGTTCGAGTTAACACTCCTCTTCGGTCTTTTCAGTGGAGGTTTCCTGTTTGGGATTGGGTCTCCAGTTCCTCCTAGAGTTCGAGTTAACACTCCTCTTCGGTCTTTTGTGTGGAGGTTTCCTGTTTGGGATTGGGTCTCCAGTTCCTCCTAGAGTTCGAGTTAACACTCCTCTTCGGTCTTTTGAGTGGAGGTTTCCATTTTGGGATTGGTTCTCCAGTTCCTCCTAGAGTTCGAGTTAACACTCCTCTTCGGTCTTTTGAGTGGAGGTTTCCTGTTTGGGATTGGGTCTCCAGTTCCTCCTAGAGTTCTAGTTAACACTCCTCTTCGGTCTTTTCAGTGGAAGTTTTCTATTTAGTATTGGGTCTCCAGTTCCTCCTAGAGTTCGAGTTAACACTCCTCTTCGGACTTTTCAGTGGAAGTTTCCTATTTAGGATTGGGTCTCCAGTTCCTCCTAGAGTTCGAGTTAACACTCCTCTTCGGTCTTTTGAGTGGAAGTTTCCTGTTTGGGATTGGGTCTCCAGTTCCTCCAAGAGTTCGAGTTAACACTCCTTTTCGGTCTTTTGAGTGGAGGTTTCCTGTTTGGGATTGGGTCTCCAGTTCCTCCTAGAGTTCGAGTTAACACTCCTCTTCGGTCTTTTGAGTGGAGGTTTCCTGTTTGGGATTGGGTCTCTAGTTCCTCCTAGAGTTCGAGTTAACACTCCTCTTCGGTCTTTTGAGTGGAGGTTTCCTGTTTGGGATTGGGTCTCCAGTTCCTCCTAGAGTTCGAGTTAACACTCCTCTTCGGTCTTTTGAGTGGAGGTTTCCTTTTTGGGATTGGGTCTCCAGTTCCTCCTAGAGTTCGAGTTAACACTCCTCTTCGGTCTTTTGAGTGGAGGTTTCCTGTTTGGGATTGGGTCTCCAGTTCCTCCTAGAGTTCGAGTTAACACTCCTCTTCGGTCTTTTGAGTGGAGGTTTCCTGTTTGGGATTGGGTCTCCAGTTCCTCCTAGAGTTCTAGTTAAGACTCCTCTTCGGACCTTTCAGTGGAAGTTTCCTATTTAGGATTGGGTCTCCAGTTCCTCCTAGAGTTCGAGTTAACACTCCTCTTCGGTCTTTTGAGTGGAAGTTTCCTGTTTGGGATTGGGTCTCCAGTTCCTCCAAGAGTTCGAGTTAACACTCCTCTTCGGTCTTTTCAGTGGAGGTTTCCTGTTTGGGATTGGGTCTCCAGTTCCTCCTAGAGTTCGAGTTAACACTCCTCTTCGGTCTTTTGAGTGGAGGTTTCCTGTTTGGTATTGGGTCTCCAGTTCCTCCTAGAGTTCGAGTTAACTCTCCTCTTCGGTCTTTTCAGTGGAGGTTTCCTGTTTGGGATTGGGTCTCCAGTTCCTCCTAGAGTTCGAGTTAACTCTCCTCTTCGGTCTTTTGAGTGGAGGTTTCCTGTTTAGGATTGGGTTTCTGGTTCCTTTTAACTTTTCGTATTCTCTTTCACTCTCACTAGCCACTCTCGTTTCTTGGAGATAATTGATAAAAATAATACCTGGGGTGAACTTGAATCCCAGTAGACCTTCAGAATAAGCATCCTCCTTGAGTGTTGAGCCGTTCAAGGAGACAGCAAAAGACCCGACATTTGCGTAATGGAAGTTAATCAATA
Source organism: Acanthosepion esculentum (assembly GCA_964036315.1). Lineage (NCBI taxonomy): Eukaryota > Metazoa > Mollusca > Cephalopoda > Sepiida > Sepiidae > Acanthosepion > Acanthosepion esculentum. Next base: position 18,658,357 of record OZ038490.1, on the reverse strand, counting down.
TTAGATTGGTTTAGGAGGTATTGAAACTTACAAGTCTGTCGATGAGCATTTAGAAAAGAGTGATCAACTGCCAGACTCAAATGAGAGAGAGATTGTAGTGTTCTTATTAAAATGTACAACGATAGCGTTACACAGGTACACAAACACACACGCAAAATAAGACTGACACAAACACACGCACATATACGAAGGAAAAAAAACAAACAAATATTCGTGCTCACGTAAATGGAGGAAACACACACATGCGCAAAAGAATTTTCAGCCCGACTGAGAAGCCTTTCTATAAATATATTTCGATATTTGGTCAGACTTTCAGATTTGAGCCCGCGCGATAAATCTCCAGCAAATTTAGATGTATTGTAATTATTTATGGTTATCGCATAAACAACGTTAAAATATTTAAAAAATATTCTTTCATTTAAATTGTATATATAAATAAGTTTATTTTATTCTTTATGGTATCACGGGCATGATGTAAAAAATATCCGTTAAAACATTCAATCACATGTTGTACCGCAAACGTAGATATATTAACCCATTACTGCC
>OZ038490.1:18622811-18652811 GCA_964036315.1 Acanthosepion esculentum | reverse complement strand
GAAATCTGAAGACGCATTGGAATAGCTAAACATACATTCCAAATTCTACAAAAGAAACAAGAATATATGGTTAGATTGTTTTTACAATGATGTTTATCCTGTACAATGTCTAAGAGCCATTCGATGTAGAGGATTACAAAATAAGTATCACGGTTTATGCGGATATGTGAGTAAGATAATGGTTGACAGTAGATTTTTACAGGATAAAATTGTAGTGATTCAGGAAGCATCTACTTGAGCGTCGGTTACTGTTATGGTAATGGACTCTCTCAGTTAAAAACAAGAGAAAGTACTGCTTTTTAGAGAGTGTAGTTTTCCAACAGTCTGCTCTGAAAGTCGGACTTAACATTCTTGCTCGTCTGTATATGATTGTATTATTATTGTATTACTCCAATAAACGACAAAATCAACGGGAACTAAAATGGCAAGAAAAAGAACTGGGAAAACAAATTAAACGGGAACTAAAATGGCAAGAAAAAGAACTGGGAAAACAAAATCAACGGGAACTAAAATGGCAAGAAAAAGAACTGGGAAAACAAATTAAACGGGAACTAAAATGGCAAGAAAAAGAACTGGGAAAACAAAATCAACGGGAACTAAAATGGCAAGAAAAAGAACTGGGAAAACAAATTAAACGGGAACTAAAATGGCAAGAAAAAGAACTGGGAAAACAAAATCAACGGGAACTAAAATGGCAAGAAAAAGAACTGGGAAAACAAATTAAACGGGAACTAAAATGGCAAGAAAAAGAACTGGGAAAACAAAATCAACGGGAACTAAAATGGCAAGAAAAAGAACTGGGAAAACAAATTAAACGGGAACTAAAATGGCAAGAAAAAGAACTGGGAAAACAAAATCAACGGGAACTAAAATGGCAAGAAAAAGAACTGGGAAAACAAATTAAACGGGAACTAAAATGGCAAGAAAAAGAACTGGGAAAACAATATCAACGGGAACTAAAATGGCAAGAAAAAGAACTGGGAAAACAAATTAAACGGGAACTAAAATGGCAAGAAAAAGAACTGGGAAAACAAAATCAACGGGAACTAAAATGGCAAGAAAAAGAACTGGGAAAACAATATCAACGGGAACTAAAATGGCAAGAAAAAGAACTGGGAAAACAAATTAAACGGGAACTAAAATGGCAAGAAAAAGAACTGGGAAAACAAAATCAACGGGAACTAAAATGGCAAGAAAAAGAACTGGGAAAACAAATTAAACGGGAACTAAAATGGCAAGAAAAAGAACTGGGAAAACAAAATCAACGGGAACTAAAATGGCAAGAAAAAGAGCTGGGAAAACAAATTAAACGGGAACTAAAATGGCAAGAAAAAGAACTGGGAAAACAATATCAACGGGAACTAAAATGGCAAGAAAAAGAACTGGGAAAACAAATTAAACGGGAACTAAAATGGCAAGAAAAAGAACTGGGAAAACAAAATCAACGGGAACTAAAATGGCAAGAAAAAGAACTGGGAAAACAATATCAACGGGAACTAAAATGGCAAGAAAAAGAACTGGGAAAACAAATTAAACGGGAACTAAAATGGCAAGAAAAAGAACTGGGAAAACAAAATCAACGGGAACTAAAATGGCAAGAAAAAGAACTGGGAAAACAAATTAAACGGGAACTAAAATGGCAAGAAAAAGAACTGGGAAAACAAAATCAACGGGAACTAAAATGGCAAGAAAAAGAACTGGGAAAACAAATTAAACGGGAACTAAAATGGCAAGAAAAAGAACTGGGAAAACAAAATCAACGGGAACTAAAATGGCAAGAAAAAGAACTGGGAAAACAAATTAAACGGGAACTAAAATGGCAAGAAAAAGAACTGGGAAAACAATATCAACGGGAACTAAAATGGCAAGAAAAAGAACTGGGAAAACAAATTAAACGGGAACTAAAATGGCAAGAAAAAGAACTGGGAAAACAAAATCAACGGGAACTAAAATGGCAAGAAAAAGAACTGGGAAAACAAATTAAACGGGAACTAAAATGGCAAGAAAAAGAACTGGGAAAACAATATCAACGGGAACTAAAATGGCAAGAAAAAGAACTGGGAAAACAAATTAAACGGGAACTAAAATGGCAAGAAAAAGAACTGGGAAAACAATATCAACGGGAACTAAAATGGCAAGAAAAAGAACTGGGAAAACAAATTAAACGGGAACTAAAATGGCAAGAAAAAGAACTGGGAAAACAAAATCAACGGGAACTAAAATGGCAAGAAAAAGAACTGGGAAAACAAAATCAACGGGAACTAAAATGGCAAGAAAAAGAACTGGGAAAACAAATTAAACGGGAACTAAAATGGCAAGAAAAAGAACTGGGAAAACAAAATCAACGGGAAGTAAAATGGCAAGCAAAAGAACTGGGAAAACAAAATCAACGGGAATTAAATTGGCAAGAGAAGTGGGAAAACAAAATCAACGGGAACTAAAATGGCAAGAAAATACCACTGGGATAGCAAAAAAGTATCGAACAATTCTTGTTGGATATAGAAAAAGAACGAATTGAAATTCAAAAACAATCTGAAAAATAAAAATTCAAATCAAACTGAAAACGAAAGGCTTGAACTTCAAAAGCGAATTGAAGAAAAAAGTCTCGCATTAGAAAAACAAACGGAAATCAAACAACAAAAACTTGTAGAAACCTACCAACCCGGAGAGAAATGTTTTCCGGGTGTTTCGTGATAATAAATCTTTCTGGGAAATCAGTACAATTGGGAAAAGAGTGGGAAATATGATTAATATAATTAAAGGTCCACAGTTTAATCACAAGAGATATTTGAACTAAATCAGGAAACGCCTGTTGGACGATGGTGACAGCAGTCCTCCTGGAGAAAAAGAAGTAATGGATGTCATTTACGACACTTTTGACATGACAATACCTCAAGCGGCCCCCGGAGCAATGCCGTTTAAAGAAGAAAATGAAAATGACGGAATTTATCGTCGTTAATCCAAAGAAAAAAAGATATTGCGACTCCTGCGGAGTTAATACTTAGGAGGGGGTGTTGTTGTAATTTACCCATACCCAAATGGACTCTCCCAGCTATAAATAAGAGCAGATACTGCCTTTTAGAGAGAGTGTAGTTTTCCATCAGTCAGCTCAGACAGTCGGACTTAACATACTTTCTCGTTTGCATATGATTATATTACCTTTTTTCTGTTAATATATTTGCTTAACTCAATTCCTCTCGCTGTGTCTTTATTTCTGGCCGCAACAATGCGACAACAGGATCGTTTTAAAAGATCGGCCTATTTATTTAGGGGGATTGTTATGGAAATTTACGTATGCACAGATGGACTCTCCCAGTTATAAATAAGAGCAGGTACTGCTTTTTAGAGAGTGTAGTTTTACAGCAGTCAGCTCTGACAGTCGGACTTAACATACTTGCTCGTTTGTATATGATTATATTACTGTTTTTCTGTTAATTTATTTGCTTAACTCAATTCTTCTCTTTGTGTCTTTATTTCTAGCCCCAACAAGGCCACAACAGTTACACAAAAGTAAAAGCTGCTCGAGTGGGACTGTTATAGGAAGGGAATGAGGGTGGTTTGCTACAATGTGCGTAGCACGGCAAGTCTTAGAAGTGAAGGTTAGAATTGGTGGAAGTAAAGAATATAGTACGTTTCAACACTTTTCATGGAAATACTATCAGGTCATCGAGAGGCTTGCGACATTTCCTTTGTGGGAAAGGGGTTGTTGGGTGGAAAATAATTCGCCAGCCACACGGGCGCAGAGACGCCTTTGGACTCTATCGAGACAGGAAAGGGAAGACTAGGTATCTCCTACCAATATATAGCAGCATTACTCCATTTTTGTCCTGATCTGGTTCTTTCAAGATAGTAAATACGAGGAGTCAGTTACTTACTGGAGCTGTACAGGGAACCGACCATTTTTCCATCATCTTTAGCGATGGAGCGTATGAACGAGTTCCACTTGAGCTGTGGGTTGAGGTGAAGTCCCAATAGGACCTCAAGGAACGAGGTTACGTAAGGGAGAAATCAGTTAATCGTGATTGGGGATAGTTCATCGCCTGATGAAATGTAAGTCTTTAGGTGTACGAGGAATTTAAGTGTAACCAATCAGTTTACCCCCACTGGGCTGTTAGAACTTTGTCAGATGAGAGACCAGCTGCCAATCTCTGAGCGTCTACAGTTTTGGTGCATCATATGTAGTTATATATCAGCAGCGGCTAATGTTGGAAAATTTTCACACAGATGAAGATTTACGAGACAAATGTCGATTGGTTGATTTTGTTTATCGGCATATAAACAACTATGCCTTATTTAATGCCGAAATCTAAATAATTAAAAAAAAATATGGCTTCAATTAAATATTTTGTTTATATATATATATATATATATATATATATATGTGTGTGTGTGTGTGTATATATATATATATATATATATATGTATGTGCGTGTGTGTTTGTGTGTGTGTGTGTGTGTGTGTGTGTGCATGTGTGTGTTTGTGTGTGTGTGTGTGTGTGTGTGTGTGTGGATGACAAAATATACACACCCGAAAAACTTAAATTCGGTTGTGCATTCTTGGAAGATAAGTGAGAATTTTAAAGAATGACTATTAGTACTAATATTACAAGACTCTTCCCCTTCCCTGAGTTGAGCTCTCTCAGTCATAGGCGTGTTTACTCACAAAATAAGTACGTAATATTTCGCCTTTCTTTCAACCGTGCGCCGATGGCTTGGAGGAAAATCTCCGAATCAGTCGGGTTCCGATTCCTGCTGGAAGCAATCGGATGTTTAGACATACTGATGAGCTGTGTTACAGCGAAACAGGTTTGTCTGTGGATGAATATATATATATATATATATATATATATATATATATATATATATATATATAATGTCCTTCACAGACAGTACTGTTTCGCTGTATCACAGCTCCTCAGTGCGACTAGACTTCCGTATGCCTCAAACCAGGATTGAAACACAACTGATTACACAACTAAATCTAGCGTATTGTTTTTACAAATGTAAAAAAATGCCAATCAGCCAAAGTGCTCCATTCATTTTACTGAAGAGCTTTGCATTAGTGCAGGTGCCTGTTGTTTGTAGAATTAGCTTATCACTCAACAGTGCTCAATTGAAATCTATTTTCAAGAGCTACATATATATATATATATATATATATATATATATATATATATATATATATATATATATATATATATATATATATATATATATATATATGTGTATATATATCCTTGTGCAAATTAATTGAAATAAAACGAATAATTCCGTTGTTATTTTCTTATTTTTCCAATGAAACACGACCCCGTGCACGTGTTAGTACTTCGTATGTCTCGTCTATGAAGTCGTTCCTTGCAGACTGACCAGAGATTCTTGATTGGATTTAAATCAGGAGAGTTTCCGAGCCAGTCTGTAGTACATTGATTGCTAAAGCTTGTTAGTGTCTTGGTGCCGAAATAAATTGCAATCTTACTATTGACCCTATATGAATTAATAACATATCATGGACAAGGAGGGATAACAAAATGAGACATAATGCTAAGAGCTGCAAAGGTGAGAAGTTGTGGAGACACATCATCCGTGGTATGATTTTTAGGCTGGGATAACATCAGGAAGTCTCCTTCCTGACAAATCGACCCTGGTGAGATTCGAACCCTGTTCTCTTGGTCAGAATACAAAGGTTCTAACCACTCGGTCATGTGCCCATATATTCCACAAGCGTGGGAGTAGATTATGATACTCCATGTGCCATGACCCAATGCATAAACGCTTTGGTTGTGTAATCCAAAAATAACTTGGGTTGTGCGTTCAATACCAGGCCACAGCAGTGGAAACAAAAAATTGCAGAGTTACTAAAGGGAAGTAATTGAAACTGAGATTAAATTAAAACTAAATAAAGGGTTCGGTTCAGAAATCCGAAGTATATCGCCTGAAGAATATAGGAGCGTACAGCGGTCGAAACGTCGTGAATATAGCAATAAGGATGAGACATAATGCTGAGAGCTGCAAAATATGAGAAGTTGTGGAGACACATCATCCTCAATATCCTGAAAGGCTGCGTCACATAAAAGAAAAAGAAGAGTAAGAATTGAAGTATTGTCTTCATTTTTGTTTTATTAACATTAATAAATGAATATATTCTTCGGCTTTTGAAACTTCATTATTGTATATATGATATCTGTTATTGAATTCGTGGACACATCGTTTCAGTGAATATATTCTTTGAACTTTCTAAAAATCAAGTATGGAGCGTTTTCATTAATCTATATATTATTTGGAATTCGTCTTCGCCTTTTCTAATCTTTTGTCACCATTCATTTTCCTTCAGGGGTCTATCCATTGAGGTTACTACGACGTTCCTTTCATTTACTGAACTTTATTCACGGTCACATACGTGACTGTTTGTAAAGATCTCGTGTTCGCAGAGAAAACGCGATAAAAGGCTTGAGTGGATCAATCCAAGAACAGATTCCAATATCGGCCTTCTTATGCTTCCTCTTTATACCCCGACATTACGGTTCCTTTCAAAAGCGACTTCCAAGTAAATAACTGAAGGAAGGTTACCCTAAAAGAAGCCTATTGTTTTATAGCATAATTTACAAAACTTCTTAATGACACCCACAGACGGGTAAGCCTTTTGAAACAGTTGTCTGTCAGCTTCAAGCAACGATTACCTTAGATAAATACATTTTCTCCTTTTTCAAAAACACTTCATCCCAAACAAGGCAATAATGCCACTAAGACGCAAAAGGTTATCGGGAGTGAAAGATAACAAGATTTTAGAAGGAATCGGAAACTCAATCCAAAATGGAAACAAAAGATAAAACGTCTACTCCTGTTCAAAAGACGGGGGAAGATACGTTAGAAGTACAGAGTCGAAGTAGGCTTTAGAAATCCAATCCTAAACTGGAAACATTTAATCTACTGCTGTACAAAAGACAGGGCTGGAGACGTTAGAAATATAGAGTCGAAATAGGACATCTACTCTTGTTCAGAGGAATGTGAACTGGGCGATAAACATAAACCATAAACCAAATCTATATCTCAGTATGTTAAAGAAAACACGGTATCCATTAACAAAATTACGAAACTCTGTAGAAATCTTATGCCTGTTTTTCTTGAATTAAAACGCAAAATATTTGTAATAGTAAAATTGCAAATCTAATCTTCAACACAATCGTCTTCGCTCGCAATAGTGCGCGATCAAAACTTTTCTTTTTTAATTGCAACAACTGTAATATTAAAACCACACGATGCCGCGTTCCAAAAACACAAAAGTCTTGGGATTCCAAATGTAATCCTTAACACAGTCTCATTCCTTCTCAATCTTTTTACGAAGGTCGATCAAAAAATGATGTACTTTTAAATAATAGTTTCGGTGTATTAATTTTTACTGCCAGTGCATTTTTCTTCAGACCTTCTGAGGCTGACCTTTAAGGTCAGATAGTAGACAAAGTAGGGATGTCGATTTTGAATGGGAGACCCGAGCGTGGGAAATGTTAGAGTTAGAAAGTGTTTTCAGGGAGTTAAGTTTATACACGTCACACACGTCGTTATTTCGTGTCTCTGGGAACTTGCAACCAAGTGGGGAGTGATCGAGCGCCCCCACTGGCTAGTTAAAAATGTACATATCGACGTGTTTAATAAAGTAGTAAGTCGTAATTCCGTTTGGTTGAAGTTCTCATTTTTCCTCCTGATAAAACAACTAGCGATCACCCGTCCGCGAGAAGAAAGAGAGCGAAGGAAGAATGCAGCTTTGTTGTGGAACTGATCCCATCAACCAAAAGACCCCTGCCCCGAGTAGATTTGGGGGTGGGGTATATAGCAGTATGTTCATTACACACGATAGATTTCATATTAGAATCACATAAAGCGTAAAAGAAATTAAACGCAAAAGTCTCAGGAATCCAAATCTTGTCCACAACATAATCTTCTTATTTCATAGGACGGGAATAAAACATACCTCTTCTGCATTTTGTAAGCTAGTAAAGTTTCATCATCACAAACCAAACTTTGAATCTTCTCTAGTTATAACGAATAGTTTGACTCTCAATAAAGTTCTTTGACTGAACATCTATCGGGACTGACACTCATTCCAGACTTCAAGTACATTGATTGATTCGTTTTCTATGACTTATCAACCCCTTGAAGGTTAGTTAAAGCCGGAAAATATTTTCAGCTCATAAGTTTCTTGTAGATAATAATGGTTTAGTAATAAAAGTCTTACTAATTAACCCATAGCTGGAAGGAGAAAAAACGAATTTATATGCCTCCCAAAAAAAGATTTGCGCATAAAGTGAACATAGCGAACACAAATGAAATTGACACTCGGTTCTCCGTTAACCAATTCCGATTCTATTATTCATTACACCGTCCGTACATCTAAGCTTACAACACCTGATATTTCCAAGTGGCCACCCATCTATTTATGGACTAGACTCAACGTTGCTTAACGTCGGTGAACAGGTGTTTCAAAGTGATGTGGCCGTGAGCTCATATATAAGATCCATCAGTAAAGATGCTGCAAAAATAACGTTTCCGTACTACTCCAGAAAGTACTTCACGCAACCTATGTTTACGATAGTCAAATCAGAACAAAGATTTTGTTTTGCTGCCATATCTGGACTGAAATTGCACAACGTTCACATTCCAAACTAGATAGAGTTCAAAATTGTTTACGCCGCCTTTTGGCTGATAGATTATTTTTCAACATACAACCCTTTTACCACAGAGGAAATGTTGCTGACCTTTCGATACTCTATCGCTATTTGCATGGCAAATATTCAAACAAACTATATTCCTTAATTCAATCAATAGAGACCCGTCGTACAACGTACGCAAAATCGTGTTATCTTTCGTATTCCTTTAGTAAGGAGCACATTCTACTTAGACTATTTCTATTCACAACTGGGCCTATTAAAGGCAGAAACCGATGAATATCGTTCGGAATTGGCCAATCAGAAGGGTTTTACTTTCGATCAGGACAAATCCAGACCCCCACCACTCATTGCAAACTCGGAACAAAATTAATGCAGCTTCGCTAGGATATCGTGCTACAGCAATCACATTCACTTGCGCTTGAATCATTGGTTTATTTTGATTTGATCGCTACGCAATTGTCTTATTTATGAAAAATACTGAATTCTCTGCAAGCCTGTAAAAAAAAAAGCACATACACCAGTTTATCACCCAGAAAGACAGAAAGTACTTTGAGGCTGGAATCATAAAGTGCGTGAAAGATTTGGAAATATAGGGAAACAAAACATGTTTGAATAAATTTATGTACACATATCTAAACCTTGTATTAGAGACTCCCTTAAAAACCTACGAACTTATGTTAGGACCCAATATACCTTCTTCTATTAAAGTGAAGCCATTAATATATCGCCAAATATTTGAAGGTAGGTAGAACCCCCGAGACCTTGGCGGTCAACGCAGTCGTCTCCGTGGTCACTTCTTGGGCCAACACTTTTCTGATTTACGTAAATGATCAACCTAAGAATATACTCCGATCATTTGTAAACATCTATGACGAAGATACGGCGATATACGTGGGTACCTCTAAAAGTCTTGATGATCAAATATTTGCAGCCGATCACTCTTTGGATCTGACAGTAACTTTCCAGTAGGGAAAAGACGGGCTTGTTATATTCAATGTCTCTAAAATAAACTTCACAGCCAATCAGACCCCGAATTACCGCCAGTCACGATGAACGGATGTCCCCTCGAGGAAACCCTGATAGGATAGTGGGCCTCAAACTCACACCAGACCTCAAGTAGAACTCCTATATACGATCCATCACTAAAAATGCAAGTAAAATGTTCGGCTCCCTGTCCAATAAATACCTGACTGCTTATACTATCTACCTGTATAAGAGCCAAATCAGGCCATATTTGGACTGGAGATGACTAAAACTCATTTCCCAGTCTTTAAAAGCGTCTCCGAGTCCTTTTGGGTGATGAATTATTTTCCACCCTTCCACCTCTCTCTCACAGATCTATAGCTACTGATAATGGAATGTGTTAGGTCGAACTACATTTCTTGGTTCCGCCAGGTCTAATCTTCACTGCTAGGACCCGCCATGCCACTTACATAGTAGTAAGCCACCAACATTCTCTCTGTATTCCACAGACGTGAAGTAAGTTCCACTAGAACAGCTTCTTCTCACGAAGCACTGTCCTGCGGAACCGACTCCCAAGAAGATGTTTCCCCGATTACTACAATCTTAACCTGTTCAAGTTTAGAGCTAGCCCTTATCTTCCGCTCCTATTCATATAAATTATCCCTTAACATTACTCTCTACCTCGAGTGGCTCGCGGGCTTTGTAAAATGCCTTATTGTAACAGACAAAAACGAAATCTTAAAGAATAGATCACATACGATATTTGGATGTTCCCGCATGGTGAATTAAGATGAATAATCTTCATTGATATTTTACGATTTCGATGGCATTTCTAGAACCGTATTTAATACGTCCGAGTTTTATCGATGGATTGCTTTTTTTCACTGCTTTTCAACCCTTTTTCAGGTTATTTAAAACCAGAAAAATATTTTAGCTTGTAAGAATTTGGTGGGGAATAATAAGGATTTAATTAACCCATAGCTGGAGGGAGAAGAGGTGGATTCATACCTTTCCCCGTGGGATTTGCGCGTAAGTGAATATAGCAAATCAGTTTGGAATTTGACCTGGTTTTAAATTCCCAAATCATTAACCATTACACCACGCACCCACGCAAGATTCTGTCTTTCTATGTGCTGTGTCCTTTCAGGACGTAGGAGATCATGGTTCTCCACCTAACTTTATCCCTTGCAGCTATCAACAAGTTCCTTCCCTTTGTCACCTCCCACAGACAACATCTGTCATCCACTTGCTAGGTATGTCATGCATTGTTTTCCCTTGTCCCTCTTTACCTTCATTCGACCCGTGAGTATCAGATTCTCCGGGCCCTTATTCCTCATTATGTGTCCCATAAACTTCAGCTGTCTCTTCCTGATGTTAAGTATAAGCCTCCTCCTTGTTTGCAGCCTCTCTAAGACATCGTCATTGCTCGGTTTATGATATTCTCAACATCCTTCTGTAGAACCACATCTCCGTCGCCTCGAGTCACTTCTTTATCTTTGACGAAATCATTCAGCATTCGCTGCCGTAAAGAAGGACACATGTCACGTAACAGCTCAGTATTCTTTTCTTTGTTATCAAAGAAATCCTCCTATCTCGCAATACTCTCTCCAGCTTTTGGAATGCGTCCTTGGCCACGTCAGCTTACAGCACATGTTATCCCCAGTCGGTGACACATCTAGCTACTGTCTAGGCACGACGTTGCTTAATTTTGGTGATTGTATGAAAACCGGTTTCTCCACGTGATATAGCTGTAAGCTACGAGTTTCCTCGAATAAAAAGCAAAGACTCTTAAAAATAGAGCCAGTATTGATTGTTTGACTCGACGACTCATCATCTTATAATCCGATTTCCATAGTGAACAATTCATGAGATCTTTGCTCGTACTCATGTCGTCTTCCTTTGGAGGCTGTGAAAATTCATACCAGCTGACACAATTCTTGTTGCAAGATAAAAGCATTCCCCCAACTGCAGTGTATAATGCAGCCATCATGTCATGCCATTAACAAGATCTTTACCGACTTATCAACGCTAAGAAATAGAATCAGCTTCTAGATAAACATACTAAGTATTTTTATGTTATCATTTTAATAGAAAATCGTTATGACAACCTCGGACTACTGGAGACAAAGCGTATTGCTGATATGGTATTAAGTTTTATAATACTCTATATTATAAGTTTTATAATACTCTATATTATACATTTTATAATACTCTATATTATAAGTTTTATAATACTCTATATTATAAGTTTTATAATACTCTATATTATAAGTTTTATAATACTCTATATTATAAGTTTTATAATGTTCTATATTATAAGTTTTAATATACTCTATATGTTTCATAATACTCTATATTATAAATTTTATAATACACTATATTATAAGTTTTATAATTCTCTATATTATACATTTTATAATACTCTATATTATAAGTTTTATAATACTCTATATTATAAGTTTTATAATGCTCTATATTATAAGTTTTATAATACTCTATATTATAAGTTTTATAATGCTCTATGAGTTTTATAATACTCTATATTATAAATTTTATGATACTCTATATTATAACTTTCATAATGTTCTATATTATAAGTTTTAACATACTCTATATGCTTCATAATACTCTATATTATGAATTTTATAATACTCTATATTATACATTTTATAATACTCTATATAATAATTTTTATAATACTCTATATTATAAGTTTTATAATACTCTATATTATAAGTTTTATAATGTTCTATATTATAACTTTTAATATACCCTATATGCTTCATAATACTCTATATTATAAATTTTATAATACTATATATTATACGTTTTATAATTATCTATATTATAAATTTTATAATACTCTATGTTATATGTTTTATAATGCTCTATATTATAAGTTTTAAAATACACTATATGCTTTATAATACTCTATATTATAAATTTTATCATACTCTATATTATAAGTTTTATAATACTCTATATTCTAAATTGTATATTACTCTATATTATAAGTTTTATAATACTCTATATTCTAAATTTTATATTATTCTATATTATAAGTTTTATAATATTGTATGAGTTTTATAATACTCTATATTTTAAGTTTTATAATACTCTATATTATACGTTTTATAATACTCTATATTATAAATTTTATAATGCTCTATATTATACTTTTATAATGCTCTACGAGTTTTATGATACTCTATATTATAAGTTTTATAATACTATATATTAAAAGTTTTATAATGCTCTATATTATAAGTTTTATAATGCTCTAAATTATAAGTTTTATAATGCTCTATATTATAAGTTTTATAATACCCTATAAGTTTTATAATACACTATATTATAAGATTTATAATACTCTATATTATAATGATCGGATTTCTGTATGTTTACATGTGTCATATTAGAGAACAAAAAACGCAACATTTCCGTTTTTGGTTCACCACTGCTGTGGCCTGGTATTGAACTCCCAACTTTTTGTGTCTACCCATTGGATCTATCCAACTTTTTTATCCACTGTGCCATGTGTCTTCAAGGGCACATGGCCCAGTGTAGAAAGAATGTCCAATAACCTAAAATAGGGTGGAGCGTACAACAGCCGAAACGTTGTGAATATTGATCTCACAGCTCTTTGGGTCTAGTCACTGGAACTAACCAACGTCTTTAACTTCAATGACAGATGGCCTATTGGATAAAGACTTTGGTTAAAACCAATGACTATACCGAAAGAGTTGCGAGTTCAATACCAGGCCAAAGCAGTGGTGAACCAAAAAAACATGGAGTGTTGAGTTAAATGGAAGTAACTGAGACATCCAGAAAGGGCATGGCACGTGGAACTAGAACTATCTACCCCGGTGGACGATATAAAGGGACTGTTTCCAAATTACAATCACCTGAAGAAGGCCGGGGTGTACAACGGCCGATATGCTACGAATATGGCAATAAAGATGAGGATAACAATCGCAAAATATAAATAATGCCAGTAATCATAATATCTCATCTCAGAGATATAGACGGATATTGGAAAATTTCGCTGTCATCGAGCGAAGGTTACAGAAGGGAAATGAGTTTTTAAAAGAGAAATTTTAAAGCTTTTGCTAAAAGTTATATATAATAAAAAAGGTTTAGAATCAATTGCAGACTTACGCAGCTGACTTAGACTTAACTTCATTATCCAAAAACCAATATAAACTTTGAAGAAACGATACATTTTTGTGTCAACATCGGGGATTTCATATTTTTTTCTTGACAATTACTTCTCATTTCGACTTCAAATTCTAAAAAAAAACAAAAACAGAATCTTTATTTTTTCTGATAGCTAGCGACCTGCAGCAGTCTTTTAGCGAATTATTTCCAATTTATAGAACTGAAAGAGAGATTGAAAATATCTAGAATCACCCAAGTACGTTCCATAGACCCAGGTGCAATTAGAAAACTTCGCTTAGTCTAACACAAGGCAGCCCTAGACAGCTGCCCATCGAGAATCGAACTATTAAAATAGTCAGCGATACAAATCTTCTGCCATCTGCGGCAGGTGACGTAGTTACAAAGCATGGTTTAGTCTACAAGACAAAGGTTTGAACACTTCCAAAGCTCAGACAAATTTCTAAATTCGCTGTGCTATTTTGGTAGAAGGTATACAGTTCCAAGAAAGTAGCAAGAACACAGAGAGATAAAATAGCAAAATAAAAACGGTTACAACTACAATGATATCGATGAACACAAATGTATTGGGATTGCTTATGCGTGGTCACACACACACACACACACACACATACACACACACACACACACACACACATATATATATATACACAGGCACACACACACATATATATACATATATATATATATATATATATATATATATATATATATATATATATATATATATATATATAAGATAATCCTCAGGAGCCAGGCAAACCTACCTAGGTTTCACCTAAACGGAGTTGCCGTAATTCGTTTTGGAGGTTTTTTTTCTTTGGTCTTTGAGCTTGTACTCTGGACGATTGCTTTCGCCTCAGTTTCATGTTCTTGGTTCTTTTTATTCCTCATTTTTTGTTAGGTAGTAGTTAGTTCTACTACAAGTCGAAGTATCCAAGTTTTTTCCAAGCGAGTATCACCATTTATATATATATATATATATATATATATATATATATATATATATATATATATATATATATATGAATATATACGGAACTGTGTTCCTGATCAAACCGAATTCATAAATAATTACATGCTTATCCAGATCACTTACGTTACGCCTATCCGATCACAGCTCTATGAGAATCCATTTAAACATACACACAAACTTGCCAGACTCCATCCGAAACATGCCAGTAGAAAATATTAAAATATAAAATTATCATGTGGATAAATTAAAAAAAAAACAAACTTCGCTGTGGTATTTTGGTAGAAGGCACAGAGAAATAAAAACGGTTACAATTAGAATAATGTCTATGAACACAAATGTATTGAAATTGCTTATGCATGGTAGAGTACACACACACAAACACACACACATACATATATATATATCGCCTGACGATTGCACTAGCATGAAACAGACTGTCGCCTCTAAGTGCTGACTTCCATGTCCACTTTTATATTTACACACGCTCTATCTCTGATATTGAGCACTTTACCCCATAAATATAGCACACTTTAAGACTATATTTCTGCATATATATATATATATATATATATATATATATATATATATATATATATATATACATAGCATAATGAGAAGCCACGTATACTTTCTTGATATGTATATAATATGGATAAAACAACTGAAAAGTTGCAATAGAACACCAAACCATCTATACTCTTAAAAACAACC
This sequence comes from Acanthosepion esculentum, assembly GCA_964036315.1. Lineage (NCBI taxonomy): Eukaryota > Metazoa > Mollusca > Cephalopoda > Sepiida > Sepiidae > Acanthosepion > Acanthosepion esculentum. The sequence continues at coordinate 18,637,323 of OZ038490.1, read as the reverse complement.
AAGACATAATTATCGTACCAGCCGACAAGGGCGGAGCTCTAACCATCTTAGACACTAAAAACTATATAAAAGAAGCAAAATCACAACTTCAAAATAACCGATTCTATGTACCCTTACCTCTAGACCCAACTAGCACATTCAAAACAGAATTATCATCTCTCACTCAGAACCTGAACCGCAACATAAGAAATATCATAAAATCTCTTATTCCTGAGAACCCTAAAACAGCAACATTCTACACTATCCCAAAACTACATAAACTCCCCAAAATACTTTCAGAAAAACACTCTAACACCTTTTCATCCAACCAACATCAAATTACACAATCAAATAATAAAGAGAACATCTATGAAAGTTCAAAATCCCTCAAAATCATACCACCTGGTAGACCCATAATATCAGGCATAGGTACCCTCACAGAACATACTCTGGGTACATAGACAACATCCTAAAACATTTACTGCCTGACATACCTAGTTATATTAGAGATACTACTGATTTTCTCAACAAATTACAAAACATTAACTCAGTCCACCCGGATACAATCCTAGTAACGATGGATGTTTCGTCTATTTACACGAACATTCCACATACTTAAGGAGTATCAGCTTGCCATGAGTTCCTTAGTAAAAAATTACCCAACAACAAAATTACAGATATATGTCAATTTATAAATTTCATTCTAACACATAATAATTTTAAATTCAACAGCAAACGCTATTTACAGATTAGTGGCACAGCAATGGGCACGAAAATGGCACCTAGCTATGCTAATGTCTTTATGCACATTCTAGAAAGGAAGATACTAGACAATTCAGAATTTAAACCATTATATTATTTTAGATATATTGATGACATTTTCTTAATATGGACTCATGGATCAGAAAAATTAAACAACTTTTTACTTTCTGCAACAACTTCCACGATACAATTAAATTTACCATGCAGCACTCATACACATCCGTCCCTTTCTTAGATGTTATGATAAAATTAAACAAACATACACTTTCTACCAGTCTATACAACAAACCCACTACCCAGCATAAATTCCTACACTTCAACAGCTGTCATCCTCTTAAATTAAAAATATCTATCGTATACAGCTCATTTCTAAGAATCAAACGCATATGCTCAGACCATCTAGATTTTCTACACAACATTAATAACTTAACAGAACAATTCCTAAAATGTAAATACCCAATAAATATAATAAAAGAAGCACTAAATAAAACTATCCATATAAATCGTAATACACTTCTCACATACAAGAAAAGTAAAAACAACAATCGGATTCCCATAGTTTTTAACCACAATCAATATTCCCACACACTTATTCGCAATTTAAAAAATGATTACAAGAACCTCCATTTAAACAAATAGATCAAAGACATTTTCGCTAAACCACCCGTTAATGCAAAGAAACAAACCCCTAACCTATCAGCTATCCTCACCTCTACCAAATATCTAAATAATACAAACCAATCAGGAAATTATAAATGTAATAAAACTCGTTGTCTAGTTTGCAAACACCTAATAACCGATAGTGTATTTTCTGTACCCAACTGCAATATCAAAATACATCCACCTCGCCTCACCTGTGATAGCCATAATATAATTTACTACTTATTCTGCACAATATATCCTAATAGTGGATATATTGGCGAATCTGGAATTAATTTTAGATTTCGTTTCAACAACCACAAACTATCCATACGTCAAAACAATCCTTATTCCCCCATAGCTGAACACTTTAATCAATCAAGACACTCATTAGACAACTGTAAATGTTTATTGATAGATTCAGGTGTTAGTTCAACATACACACGAAGAAATAAAGAGAAATACTGGATTTTAAAATTAGACACATATAAACTAGGGTTAAACAAAGACTTGGGTATTTTAAATCTGTATAAATATTTCAATAGTTAAAAAGTTTCTTTAGATATAGTCAAAAAAACTTTTTAAACAACATCTAAAATACTATCGTTAGATTTACGTTAGAAATATTCAAACACAGTTGCATTCCACATCACGTGACGTCCGCGTCTCAGGACGCACGCTACTTGTAAACAAACTTCCGAACACAGTTATTCAATCAATTTCTGAGGAAGGTCCGAGGCGATCTGAAATATCAAATATATAAAAACATATAAATAAATACTTTCACAAAAAACACCCAATTTTTTTCTTTTAATTTGCAACTTTTCAGTTGTTTTATCCATATTATATATATATATATATATATATATATATATATATATATATATATATATATATATTATAATTCAAATTGCGTAACAGTCAGTTCATACGCAGCACCTGAAAATTGCGTCGTGCATGAAAATCAGATTTGAGCTCTCAATGAAAGATATATTTATTAATAAATTACAAGCATTGTGTGCTCATGTTTATTATAATCCTTTCATATTCACGAATATTTTTCCGAATATTACAATTAAATATTTAATTGCAATATACGGAACAATATTTGTGTGAAAATCATAAGCACACATAATTTTTATCCTTTATTAAATCAGACATGTTTAAAAGATAATTTGCTGCCGAAATACTCTATCTTTTCTCAAATTCGCTGCCATCTACGGCAGGTGACGATGTATAATTTTGTCTACAAGACAAATGTTTGAAGACTTACGAAGCCCAGACAGATTTCTATTGCGTGTGCTTGTACCTTCTCTTTTTAATGTGCCGTGTCACTTCAGGACGTAGACGACCGTGGCTCTTCACTATTTATAATCCATTTTGGCGCTTGTCTTTTGGCTATCACATCTAATCACTTTTCTGCTAACCATTTACACAAGCTTGTTAAGTAGGCTATTCACGGCTTTCTTCTGTCACTCTTACCTTCAATATATACTGTGAGTGTCATATTCTCCAAGCTCTCTTTCTTTATTATGTGCCCTGGAAATTCCAATTGCCCTTTTCTGATTATGAGTATTACTATTCATATATCCATTATCTCTAAAGCTTTCTCGTGACTCACGTGTTCAGTCTATGGTATTCTCCGAATGTTTCACATTCCATATGTTTCAAGTATATTCTTCACCTTTGTCATATAAGAGGGCCGATATTCAGTACTCTTTTCTTTGTTCCTAACGAAATTTTCATGTTTCTTAATATTTTGCTTAATTTTTGTAAGGCATCTTTCTCTATCCAAATACGTCTTCGGTGTTGCATTTTCCGTCCTCTGTCGTAGTTTCAATCTTGGACTTTGCTTTTTACTGACCACCACATATTCTATTTTCTTACATTTTATGGCTAGTCTTTTCTTTTCGCTTTCCTTTCCTCCCTTCTGTAGTCGGTGTTCCTGTATTTTTATTTCTGAGTCTGCTATCAACGCTGTGTCATCTGCTTGTATTATGTTTTAAGATTGCGGCCGCTAATAATAAATCCTAGTAAGACTTCTACATCTCTACATGAAGATGAGGATAACAGTCCGAATAATGTAAATAATCATAATACCTCGTCTCAGGGATATAGACAGATGTTAGTAAAGTTTGTCTTTTATTATCTCTCCTAATCCCTGTTCTGCCAATCATTTTCTCCTTTGGTAGGTTATACTATGCTTTCCCCTCTTTCCTTCAATATGTCCTGTGAGTGTCAAATTTTCTAGGCTCCCTTTCCTTGTTATGTACTTTAGAAATGTCACCTGTCTCTTCCTGATTAAAAGTGTAAGTGCCCTTGCTTTCCTTCATTATCACCTGCAGGCGTTCTTGAAGTTTCCTTTCCGAATCTACTCTCAACATTGTCATCAGCGAATCTTCTTTTTTAAGATAATGACCACCAACAATGAACACTAGTAAGACTTCTACACCTCTCAGGATCGCCATATTGCAAAGGTTGAATAAGTCCGGTGGAGGGCACATCCTTGTCTTAAACCCCTTTCTATCTTTGTGTAGTTATTGAATTTATTTTATTGCTTCCAGCACATGATCTAGATTATTCTCACATTCTTCCCAAATAAATCAAGCTCGACTCGTATTTCAAACTTTGTGAGTTATTTTTATCAAAATCTTTTGATTTATCCTAAAAAATAGGTATACACCCTTTCGCATTTTTATTGTTCTTTTTTATATCATTCTGAGCATAAATATCCCTTGCTATAGTGTCTTTATCGAGACTGTGCAGTTCTTGTCCTATTTCCGGTCTACTTCTGCTCTGTTCATCATAATTCGGATGGTAACCTTTGTTATCTGTCTCATTAGTCTGATTTTTCGTTGGAGATAGCATTCGTTTGCACCTAACTTGTTAGGCAACTCTATGAAAATGAATCTATATAGGACTTCCTCCGCCCACACAACTATCTCATTTTGTGACCCTCTACGTTGTGTAGTCATTGGGCGTTGTCATGGATGAACATTTAATTGGTGGTTCCTATATATGTGGAGAATCCTCTATAGGAATGATATCTTTCAGACAGCTGTGTCGTTCTGTGCAACAAAGTTGGGCCAAAATTACAAATAATAATAATAATAATAATAATAATGATAATAATAAAAAAATGCAAAGACAAATGCGACCGACCAGATAAAGAAACAATGGCAAGATAAACCGCTCCACGTCCAATACTCTGCCCGTAACAAACAAGCTGACGTAGACAAAACCCTTACCCATCAGTGGCTACGTAGTGCAAGGTTGAAAGCTGAAACTTAAGGTTTTATCATTGCTGCACAGGACCAATGCTTGTTAACTAGGAATAATCAAAGACATATACTAAAATACTTTGTTAGCCCAAAATGCAGATTCTGTGATAAATATCCAGAAACCATTGATCATCTTGTATCAGGTTGCACGATATTGGCACCCACTGAATATAAAACCCGGCATGACAGAGTGGGCCAATATCTGCACTGGAAAATTTGCAACTCCTACGGGAAGGAAACTGAAAGAAACTGGTACGAACACCACCCTGACCCGGTTACGGAGATAGAACCTGTTAAAATACACACTGACAGAACAATCAAAGCCAACCGCCCAGACATTGTTATTAAAGACCACAAACAAAATAAGTGCCTCCTTATTGATATGGCAATCCCCGTAGACTGCAATGTATCTTTGAAGATATTCGAAAAACTGTCAAAATACAAGGACCTTGAAATAGAATTCTCAAAAATGTGGCACATGGGAACATCAACAATCCCTGTTGTAGTTGGGGCCCTTGGACTGGTTGGAAAAGATTCCAGTAGGCTTATTGAAGGGATCCCTGGAAGTCCATGCTTCAAAGAGATACAAAAAATTGTTCTTGACAAGTACAGCCCACACTTTACGAAGGGCTTTATCTATGTAATTATTTTATTTTTCATTGCAGTGGAAAGTGTCATGATGCCATTTCTAACCTTAGGTCCCTGGGCGGGACCCGGAAAGAAATGTGTAAACGCCAGATATCAAAGAAAATAAAAATAATAATAATAATAATAAACAAAATGATAGACGTAAATCTTCCAACATCTTCAACACGGAAGAGAATGGCGCAATTTAAGAAAAGAAGAAAAAATCGTAGTGTCAGACAATGTCAAACAATATTTCGACAGAATGACTGCCTTCTTCAAGTTATATTTGAAAGAAAATGAAGTATAAAAATATATAAAGCTACAAGAATTATAAATCTTTGTACAAACGTTGCTTGTCTTGTAATGAAAACAAAAAAGTCTGTCCTGGTAATGAACGAGTCAAAACGAAAGAAACGCCACTCGCGTGAACGCATCCAACTGAAACGTGCTTAATATGATGGCGATCATATTCATCTTGCAATTTTCCCTCAGTTGATTAGTTACTAAGGGGAATTAATCAAAAATCTTATGGAAGTCTCCAGTCATTCTGTTCATTCCCCCGGGCCGTTAGTGATTTGCATACGTATCTATCTTCATGCGTTTTAAGGGTCGAAAGTTCGGTAGATTTTGAATATTTTTTCCAGATGTTTGTAATAAAATATTTTGAAAGTTCCGTTGATGTTATATTGTTATGGCTGTCATTATACCTGTGTCTATTGAATGGTTTATTTAACCGTTTTGCAACCCACATAAATCGAGTTATGTTTTGTACATTGGGCGGCCTATATTAAATGGGAATCAGTACAGTTTTTATCTCCTATAGCAAAACGGTCTTCGTCTTATATCCGGGACACATTTGATTTTATTTCTAAAAAAAAAAAAAAAAAAAAATTTAGAACAGAAAAATGATTTTCATGATTGAGGAATGCAGCAGAGCTTCAGAGAAACGCATAAAATAACTTTCTGTTAAACTTTCTCGGTAGACTTCTACGCATCGTTTTGGAAAACAACGCGATGATGTCTGGGCAAGTTTTACTACCAATTGAAACGATGTGGCATTGTGACTATAATGACAGTTAATTTGAATCTCTCCTTTATTGATGATATTTTCTTCATCTGAAAAGATACGAAGTAAAGTTTGCTAAAATTTCTCCAAATTTGTGATACTTTTGCTCAAAAAAAAAATTTCGATCAAATATAAAACCACTTTCTCCAGAGTTAATGTTGAATTTTTAGATACTAGAGTAATTTGGTTTGGTTGTTTGGGGTTTTATGGCATATCAACCACTATGGGTTATTTAATGCCAGGTCTAGTATTTAATAAATATACCAAAAACATATAGCTGACAACATCATTATTTAAAAACGTATAGCTGGAAACATCATTTTTTCTAAAACTGGCAACATCATTGTTTGAAAATAGCTGGTAACATCAGTTTCAAAAATAGTTGGCAACATCATTGTTTCAAAAATAGTTTGCAACATCATTGTTTCAGTAACGTATAGTTGGCAACATCATTGTTTCAAAAACATATAGTTGGCAACATCATTGTTTCAAAAACGTATAGTTGGCAACATCATTGTTTCAAAAACGTATAGTTGGCAACATCATTGTTTCAAAAATGTATAGTTGGCAACATCATTGTTTCAAAAAGGTATAGTTGGCAACATCATTGTTTCAAAAACGTATAGCTGGCAACATCATTGTTTCAAAAAAGTATAGTTGGCAACATCATTGTTTCAAAAACGTATAGCTGGGAACATCATTGTTTCAAAAACGTATAGCTGGCAACATCATTGTTTCAAAAACGTATAGCTGGCAACATCACTGTTTCAAAAACGTATAGTTGGCAACATCATTGTTTCAAAAAAGTATAGTTGGCAACATCATTGTTTCAAAAACGTATAGCTGGCAACATCATTGTTCCAAAAAAGTAAAGATAGCAACATCATTGTTTCAATGTGTTGGAAAAGACCTTGAAGTTCACTATTTTCCCATAGCTGGGACCCCCAACAGGTGCTACCACCCCGGGTCAGGGTGAACCTGGGAAAACCAGCAATTAAGAGGTGGTTCCACGTTTCCTCAAAACCTCCTGATCAGAGGCAGATACTAGAGTAAAGTTCTAAAACAGTCTTCTAATGACCGAATTATTTTGCAAATCTTCCTCATCACATACTTACCTGCACCGTTCTGACCATTCTCATCACCCGATAAAATCAAACCCGATGTACTAATTTTTACGCAGCATGTGAATTTGCACGGAGATAAAAGATAATTAAAAGAATGCTAATAATTTCCTTCGGCATTTTGTTAAGTGCGGCTATCAAGTGACGCGACTGAAACAAATTGCCAATGAAATATCTAAAAATAAAGATTACCGTGATTTTATGACAGCTTAAAACACTGAAAAACAGAATAAAAATTATGACAGAATCCGATTAGTTATGAACTGGAAACGAAATTTTGCTGGAAGTTCGAAAATGCTTTACGTCAGTTATAAAGACACTGCACAAAATTTTCCGCTTTTCATAGCGATATTTCCCAACCGGTTTATAGTGTTTCTCTCTCTCTCTCTCCCTCCCTGTCTCTCTCTCTCCCTCCCTCTCTCTCTCTCTCTCAAAAAAGAAAATCAGCCAAATTTTAACAAAGGTAAACGTCCACACTCAAAACAACACTGGAGTTTCTGATCGTTGAACTCCGGGAAACACACCTAGAAGAGGAATACCCCGCGACTTGACAAACATGCGTCAAGTCTATTTTTATCACAAATTCAAAGTGAAACATAACGATTTCTATAGAGAGTAGCAATTGTACTGATTCCCATTTAAAATTTCAGATTCATGACTTCAAGCTGACGGTGTTTCATTCATTTGACACGTTGAATCCATTCATTTTTTTTTCGTTGCAAGACAAGCAAAAGGTCGGTTTCCTTTGGAGCCCTTATCTGGTTATATAGATTCTTCTTGCGTACCTAGTTAATGTGAGCACGCGTCGTTCCCGGCCTGTGCCCGTCTTCTCCCTACTCTATCCATATCGAGATTCTCAACCTCCCCAGTTTCCTTTGGCCTGCACTTTTCATCTCAACTGGGTCATTTTTCTAAAATTTGTTAATGCCCATAATTCTTCATCCTCCCACCACCAGAGAGGGAGGGAGGGAGGGAGGGAGAGGGAGAGAGAGGGAGGGAGAGGGAGAGAGAGGGAGGGAGAGGGAGGGAGGGAGAGGGAGAGAGAGAGAGGGAGGGAGAGGGAGAGACCCTCTTGAGGGGTGCGTGAGTTTTACTAACATTTTCTTTTTCTTTCCTGGATCATCAACCCCTCCCCAGAATTGTGATACAAGTGTAAGTAATTTGGGCGTTTTTCAGTAGGGGTCCTGTCTGTGTGTGAGGTATTTTGGTGTATGTGGGAGCGAATGGTGACGGATAGATGCATATGGTGAATGAGTAAATTCTAACGAATTAATGGGCCGTGAATCTGAATAGCTAGGTATAAGATAGTGTCGACGAGCTTTCTTCCATCGCCCCACATTTTTAGGCCTTGCGCCACGTTTACTTTAGAGAATCAATATTAAATCGTAGACAAGATGCGTTTGTACAAAGAAGTTTTTTTGTAGATTTATATATTTTTATACATGAAAATTTAAAAAAATATAACTTGAAGAAGCCAGAAATGTTTAAAATTGTCAAACTGTGTTTTTCCTTTTCTTAAATCGTGCTCTTCTTTTAAGTCCTAATAATAATAATAATAGTAGTAATAATAATAGGACCTGTTACAATTCTATGAGACTACACAATACACACTGACAGAACAATCAAAGCCAACCACCCAGACATTGTTATTAAAGACCACAAACAAAGTAAGTGCCTCCTTACTGATATAGTAGTCCCTGCAGACTGTTATGTATCTTTGAAGATATTCAAAAAACTGTCAAATAATAATAATAATAATAATAATAATAATAGCAATCCGTGATTATAAAACTCGGCATAATACAGTGAGCCAATATCTGCACTGGGAAATATGGAACTTTTTAGGGGAAGAAAATTGCAGAAAACTGGAATGGACATAACCCAGACCCGGTTACAGAGATATGACCTGTAGCAATTTCATGAGATTTTACAATACACACAGACAGAACAATCAAAGCTAATCGCCCAGACCACAAGAACAGAATATGCTTTCTTATTTACATGGCAGACCTTGCAACGTAAATACTTCAAGAAACTATCATAATACAAGGATCTTGAATTGGAAATCTAAAACATATGGCACATGAAGACATCAATAATTTCAATTTTTCTCGGAGCCCTTGGATTGATTGGAAAAGGTTCCGATAGACTCATTGAAGAGGTTTTTGGTAGCCCATACCTTAAAGAAATACAATCTCTATCTATAAAAGGCAGGATGTGTGTGTGTGTGTGTGTGTGTGTGTGTGTGTGTGTGTGTGTGTAACGAATGCACGGTCACAATTTTCGACGGATTTGCACTAGAATTTACATGCACATGCTCCAAGTTAGCGGAAGGCCAAGAACGACTTGGCATTTCCCAACTCCCATTGATAGTGGAAATAATCGATTTTGTCATGCTTCTACGGCAGTTTTCATGTAGTTTGTGGCCATTTTCTACTGGCCAGAGTGAGAGCCAATAGCTGGCTGCCACGAATAGGCAGGAAGATTCTATTGGCCAGTGTGAGAGCCAACAGCTGAATGACACGAATTGTAACTAGCATGCTAGCATGCAAAAAAAATCGATAGCTGCATTCGTCACAAGTGGGAAAAATTTAAATCTGCATGGCACTTTACTCCAATTGGCTCATTCGCTTGCTTAACCTCAACGTTGATTCTGATTCCTCAGAACTGGGTTGGGTGTGGAAAAGTATTTGTTGTTAACATTCTTTTTTCATTCGGTTTTTCCAGTTACGAGTCCTTTTTTAAAGCTGATCGTTTTGTGTTCATTTTGTTTAGTTTTTTTTTTCGTAACAGATTTAATGTTTAGTATAGAGCTTATACAAAATTTGCAGTGTGAGATATGCAAGAAGTAAGGCATGTAGCAACATCAGCACAGCAAAGGTCACTCCTTTAAAGGCAAGGAAGGGCAAAAATATTTTAAGTCAAGTGATAGCGATTGCTGTATGAGCCGTACGATTTTTGAATCAAGCACGGGCAACGCCGGGCCATGATGCTAGTAATATGTATTCGCAAGTACAGCTCACGTAGAGCATTATCGATGTAAAATGGTCTGTGCGAAATGTCATCAAGCCATTTCTGTCCTTAGGTCTCTGGTTGGTACACGCAAGGGAATGTGTATACAACAGAAATCAAAGCAAATAATAATAATAATAATAATAATAATATGTTCTGATATGATTGTTCTGTCTGTGTGTTTTGTGTAGTTAAAATTTTATAGGACTACACATTACACACTGACAGAACAATCAAAGCCAACCGCCCAGACATTGTTATTAAGGACTACAAACAAAAATAAGTGCCTCCTTATCGATATGGCAGTCTCTGCAGACTGCAATGTATCTTTGAAGATATTCAAAAAGCTATCAAAATACAAGACCTTGAAATCGAAATTTCAAAAATGTGACACATAGGAACATCAACAATCCCTGTTGTAGTTGGAGCCCTCGAAATGGTTGGAAAAGATTGCAGTAGACTAATTGAAGGGATTCCTGGAAAACATGCCTTAAAGAAATACAAAATATTGTTCTCACGTGTACAGCCCACACCTTACGAAGGGCTTTGTCTATGTAAAATATGTTTTTATTTTTTTATTTTTTTGTCAGTGGAAAATGCTATGATGTCAATTCTGATCTTAGATCTCTGGGCGGGACCCGAAAAGAAATGTGTACGCACCAGAAATCAAGAGAAATAATAATACTAATACTACTACTACTACTACTACTACTACTACTACTACTACTACTACTAATAATAATAATAATGATATAAAGAAGTAAGAACAACAACAGCAAAAAAAGACATAGAAATACCAAGTTGGTGTTCAGGCACGTTATAAGTTCGTCTGGAGTAACAGACCCCGAGTCTTTGGTAAGACATTTCTGAGGTTAGGTGATTTCTCTAACCTTTGGCTGGCTATCTATTTAGTGTTGCAATCTCAATAAATCTGTGAGGATGTCAAGAAAATTCACTAGGCTTGTAGCCCTTGTAAGACATGAGTCATAAAAGGAAAACACAATGAGGAACCTATTTGGAAATAGTCAATATAATATCCTAATACAAAACAATAGGTTTATATCAGAACATGTAACAACTACAATATAGATCAACTACAAAATATACTTGTATAAAACACGTGTATCCTGAAGGTATAAAATTATATACAATATATCCTTAGTCATACAATTGCATTTAAAATATTTACATTTCGGCATTAAATAACACACAGAGGTTGATATGTCGCTAAACAAAAACAACCAAACCATAAGGGAAGGGAAAACCTTACGGAAACGAACTTAACATCATTATGAAGAGAAAAAATACAAAAGTGACGGTTCGAGGCGGGGGAATTTACTGCGGACAAGAAGCTCGAGGGTGTCCTACTCTCCCGATACAGGTTTTACGAATACAAGACAAATTAAATAAAAAGCTTAATTGTAGTACCTTATCAGTAGTCTTTAATGAAAGCGGTACTGTATACACACATATATGCATATATATATATATATATATATATATATATATATATATATATATATATATATATATATATATATACTTCAAAACCCATGCCATATTCACTATAATTGAGAGAATAGAAAAGCCCAAAGCAGATAACACTAGAAGAATTTTAGAGTTCCATGAAAATAAGTGGATACGACGTTTACACACGCTGTTTCCAGCCGGGCTAAACCATAAATTGAACAATATAGATAGTAGTAACACATAACCCTACAAATCAAAACCTACCCACATTCCATACCCATATTAAAAAGACAGGCTTACGGAGGTGTTGAGGCCTCACACCTATACACACACCCACACACAACATACTCACTCACTTTCCTAATGAGCCAAATGATAACACACACCCATAGCAATATACAAGCTAACACATATCATACTCACTCACTCCCTTAAAAACTAAATAACACACACACACACACTTACCAGAGACTAAACAACTAAATAACACACACACTAAACTAAATAACACAAACACACACACACACACAAACACACTTACCATCCCCTCCCCAAACACAAATAAACTGCTGAACTGACCGGAGAAAAAAAAAGGGAATATAGCTCTTATCTCAAATGACAACTTAAAAGAGACTGTTTGACCAACACAAGGAATATTAAAAAGATAAATAAATAAATAATAAAAACAAATGAAAACTACAGACAAACGTTCGTTTTCTTCATCAAGACATTCATTTCTGTAGTTTACTGCTACAGCAAGCAGAAACATTTTTTCTCTCCCGATGATGGCCATGTTGGCCGAAACTAGTCGAGGAATATAAATGAAATAATAATAATAAAAGCATAAGAATATTAATCTACAACCCAGTATGTCTGAAGATTTTAATTGATTTTTTAAAATAATTTTTATCGTTCAAAATATATATATATATATATATATATATATATATATATATATATATATATATATATATATATATATAATATGGATAAAACAACTGAAAAGTTGCAAATTAAAAGAAAAAAATTGTATGTTTCTTTGTGAAAGTATTTGTTTATATGTTTTTATATATATATTTGATATTTCAGATCGCCTCGATCTTTCCTCAGCAATTAATTAAATTATGCTTCTCATTATGCTATATATATATATATATATATATATATATATATATATATATATATATATATATATATATATATATATAGATAATATTAGTGGTCAATATATATATTGACCACTAATACTATCTATCCATCTCTCTATATATATATACAGTACCGCTTTCATACAAATTATATATATATATATATATATATATATATATATATATATATATATATATATATATATATATATATAAGTGAACATAGAATCAACACTATGTTCACTTTTATATTTATACACGCTCCATCTCTGATATTGAGCACTTTATCCCATAAATATAGCACATCTTAAGACTATATTTCTTCATATATATATATATGCAAATTTCCAAGATGATAGAATCCAGGTACAGCTCCATGTCCAGGATATTGAGCTCTACTGCTGATGAGTCTCAATTATTGGACGAAACGGCCGTCCTCTGCATTCTGGTGAGGTTTCTGACTCGATAAATTACTTAAATATAATTAACAAATTCTCCTAATAATTTCATATATATATATTGACCACTAATATTATCGTCAGTTTTTGAATAAAATATTGTTTATTGTGATCAGAATTGTGGATGAACTATACGTGGTTAATGTGTTCTTGTTTTCTTTAAGTACTTTAAGCAGTTTCAGTCATTCTCATGAACCAATATGGGGTCTGTGTTGTAGGCGAATTTAATTCTTTTGTCGACATCCTGATATTCTTTGGAAAGTTGAATCTTAGAAATATACTACACTGACGTCAACTGAAACGGCTATTGTGGACGAGGCGGAACCTAAAAATATGCGATTATATATATTGCATGAATCATTCATACAAAAAGCAGATAGTGAAGTCAATGATATAAATGGCGAGAATACATCTTCGCAAACAAATTTATTAAAAAACTTCTAGATGAATGTTATGATCCCTGTTTTTAATAAATTCCAGTTGCATAAGGTCTTTTTATACGAGTATTTTCGTCTGTTCATGCAGACATCATCAGGTATGGAAATTGATTTGTTTTTAACATCCAGGTAATAACAGGACAACGAAAGATTAGATGTGATCCGAAATATGTTTTTTTAGAAATGTGTTATTGTTAACTGTAAGAAATTTTGGAGCGTGCAGTCGCAACGCTGAGGTTGAATTTTTTTTTTGAAAATTTAAGAGTGTGCGTTTTTTTTTTTACTAATATGGTAATAGGAGAATTCTTTTGTTGTAGTAGTTTTTTTTTCAATCCATGTGGCATGAAATAAATTGTTCAATAAATAGAGGAATGTCGCAGTCATTATCCGAAAGCGTCACGTCGGATCAGTTCTTTTAAAATCAAATATGTGGTGCAGTTCAACTTATATTACATGAATCATTCATACGAAAAACAGATAGTGAAGTTAATGATATAAATGGCAAGAATACA
>OZ038490.1:18580311-18620311 GCA_964036315.1 Acanthosepion esculentum | reverse complement strand
TAGAGGGACCAGGCTTAGTGGACAAGATCGTTGCGCTTCTGTATCTTAGACATTAATGTGGACACACTATTAAAACTATTTGAATGCTAATTTTTAAAGCGCCTAGGCAGTCTGTCCTCATTTCAAAATATGGTGCAACATAATTTTTATATTTGTTCATATAGCCATTTATGATTTCATTAAGCTTTTTGGCGAGGCAGATTTGTGATAATAATTCATGCCAGCTGGAGAACATCTGTCAAACGGAGAGAGTTCCGGTTTTATTGTGTTGACTCTTCATTGCGGTTTGGGATGTTAGGGACCTCAACTTTATATTTAAATATTGGATGCAGTGTCCGCGTTGCTGCCATATTACTGTCGAAATTACATGACGCAGAAGAATGACGATACTAGCCAGGAACCTCAGACTTAGATTTTGGGCTGGGATTTTCAATAGTCAGTCGAGTTTCAGAAATGTGCACTTTAGAACGGTGTAAGTGAAAGATACCCTGACTAGATCAGATATCACGTTCTGGTTCTGGACTTTCTGCCCAAAGTTTTTCGGCCATATTCAATGAAGTTTTAAACTGATGACTTTATAGATGTCCTTACTGAATATATTCAACGTATTCATACTTCATGTAGCGTTCTAAGATGTTCTAGAATATCAAATAGAAATTACAGATAGGACATTAAAATCTCCACTAAATAATAAAACACGGCAACCCAGGAATAAATACACTGAATGAAGAATGGAAGTTCAACTAGAAAAGAATATCTGACGAGCCATGGATTAAATATAAGAATTTGGAAAGGTTTATGAATTTTGTTTAAAACTCCAATACAAACGAAACGATAAAATAGAGAGAGAGAAAGAGAGAGAGAGAGATGGAAAGAAGAAGGAAATACAGAAAAAGAGAAGAGAATGAGAAAACGGTGGGAGACTGCAGATTAAGAGATAAGAAGAAGAAGAAGAAGAAGAAGAAGAAGAAGAAGAAGAAGAAGAAGAAGAAGAAGAAGAAGAAGAAGAAGAAGAAGAAGACGGGGAATCGGTGAGAAGTGGTAGATGAAAAGAGAAGAAAGATGAGAGAGAGAGATAAAGAAGAAGAAAATACAGAAAAGGGAAGAGGAAGAAAAAACGGTGGGAGACAGCAGATTAAGAGATAGGGAGAAGAAGAAGAACAACAACAAGGAGAACAACAAGAACATGAGAGAGATAAAGGCGAATAGGAGAGACCAAGAAGACAACTTAGTGGCGGTTGATTATAAGAAAGAAACAGATAGAAAGAAGAAGAAAAGAGTGAAGAGGAGAGACAGAGAAGACGTTGAGAGGGAACAAATTATAAGAGAGAGAAAGAAGAAAAAGAAGAAGAAATGAAGAATGGAAAGAGGAGAGACAGACGAGTCGGCGAGAAGCGGTAGATTATTAGACAGAGAGAGATAGAGACAGAAAAGGGAGAAGAAAATTCAGAAAAGGGAAGAGGCAGATAAAACGACGGGGTACGGCAGATTAAGAGGTGAAGAAGAAGAAGAAGAAGAAGAAGAAGAGGAGGAGGAGGAGGAGAAGGAGAAGGAGAGACCAAGAAGCATACCGAGGGAGGCGGATTATAAGGAAGAGAGAGACTGAAAGAAGAAGAAAAGAGTGAAGAGGAAGGACAGAGTAGATGCTGAGAGAAGACATTGAGAGGAAGCAAATTAGAAGAAGAAGAACAAGATTAGGAGGAATAGGAGAGACCAAGAAGACCACCGTGTGGCGCTGGATTATAAGGAAGTGAGAGACAGAAAGAAGAAGAAAAGAGTGAAGAAGAGAGAGAAGACATTGAGAGGCGGCAAATTAGAAGAAGAAGAAGAAGAAGAAGAAGAAGAAGAAGAAGAAGAAGAAGAAGAAGAAGAAGAAGAAGAAGAAGAAGAAGAAGAAGAAAAATATTAGAGAGAAAAGTCATAACTTAACAAGGGATAGTAGAGGTTCAGACAAAGGAGATTCAGACGTTAGCTTTGTCTTAAGTAGACATAACAAAGAATAATTGTTCTTCAGTTAGTCTGTACACCCCTTATGCCAGCTGTAAAAATTGAGACACTATTATTGGGACAAACACATAGAAGTGGATGATGTGTGATTTTATCTCAATCAATCAAAAGTCGTTTTTTATGATCAATGAGTAAGTCTAGAAATTTACTGTCTTCGAAGCGGTCAGCGTCCTTACCGAAAATGGGATTAAAAAAAAAATAAAATAAGTATTGGGGTCAAGTGAAAACAGACAGGACGATGAGGATTTCCGGCTGCAGTCTAATATAATGAATAAGTGCTGGGATTGAATTGAGTTCTTGACAGGGAACAGAATATCCCCGAAGTAGCTGCCCAATACCAGGGGAAAACAGACTGTCGAGCTAGTTCCGATGCTGCCCATCATCGCCGTGATGTTGAAATAAATAGAGAATTGATAGGGGGAAGAATTAAAGGAAAGAGTTTATTTGTTAGACTGACATGTTATCCCAAGTATTCCCAGACCGTGGAAGAGTAGTTAAATATATTGGAAAACAGGTTTTAGCGGTTTTTGGTGTTCCCTTTTCTTCTTTTTCAAAATTCTTGTCTGACAGCAATTGTTTCCATTTTTCAATGGTAATATTTTCCTTACAATTTGATATTCTTCCTTAAAAAGCCCACAAAAGGAAATTTTGGTGTAAACATTTTATTTATATTTTTTTTTCGTAATTGTAATAATTGCGTTTTCCTTTTTAAATTTTGCGTACTGTTTGTCTTATTTTCTGATTTTCGCCTATTATGACTTGCTACTCATTCTAGCTAAGTTTTTATGTTTGACACAAGAACTTAGATTTAGTAGAGAATGAAATTCTTATACTTCTACAGTGTTTCTATTGTAGTGAGCTGTCTACTACTCTCTTTCTATTAGAGTGTGCGGTTTTCTACAATGATTCTATTGTAGAGTGTAGTTTTCCACAATGTTTCTAACGTTATTATATGTCCCAGCGACGCTCGTGGGGCAAGTAAAAGTAGGTATTCTCGTTTTTTCTCAAAGATGGTTGCACCTTTGTTTTCTTTTTCTTAATGGCTTCTTGAATTGTTTTCTCTTTTTCTCTTTTTCTCAAACACTATTTTTTTAAATTTTCCGATGGTAAATCTTTTTATCAAAAATTGTTATCCAGCATTAATTACCGCAGAAAAGGAATTTTTTGTGCAAACTAGTATGTGTACCTTTTTTGTAGTTGCGTAATAAATGTGTTTTCCTTTTAAATTTTAAGTGTCTTATTTGTTATTTTGTGCCTATTATGACATCTTATTCCCTCTAGCTATGTTTTTATGTTTGACACAAGAATTTGGATTTGGTAGGCAATAACAATTTTATAATGACGTAAAAGTGTGAGGAAGTTTTAGGTAAAATGAATGAATATAGTGACATGAATGAAGAATATGACAGTGTCCATGATGACGTTTTTGGCAGCCATCATGAAATATACGTCGAGAATTATGGAGAGAAAGGGGAGATCACCTGGTTGTCTCGTAGGAATTATTAGCAAGATCGTTTGGGCTTCTATGGTTCCGCTTGGGAGAAAGCAAAGTTAGTGACTCTTTGCATGTTTACACCTAATGAATGAAAAATTCCAATTACCTCTCTCTCGTTATGCCTATTTGTCTAAATGAAATACTTTATCGGACATTAAAACCAATCAGGACGCTTATGTATTGAGTTTGACATCTTGCATATTTGTCGCGTAAGACGGTTTCGAGAAAGAAGAGACGCGGTTAGCATAAATAAAATTCAGTCTCAGAACAGATGATGATCACCATAGCTGTTTCCACTTGAAGGTACACTTGAAATCAGAGTGACTTCCCATCTCGGCATCAGTCAGTTTCCCGTCGCCGTAAGGTTACCACTTAGTGTCTTTTCTATAAATACTTTCATGGTATATTCGCAATCGTTCGTCGCTATAGTACCTAGACTGTATGAATTTAAGCGCAGTCCTAGCCTGGCATTGAGATCTCATCATTTTACAGTTGAGATGAATAGATGTAGCCGGAAATTCTATGCTAAGAGGTTTTCTTCTCGCATTTCTTGCTTGTGGAACTCTCTTGCGACACCATGCTTTCCAGCCAACTTAAATCTTCAAAAATTTAAATGCAATGCCAATCGCTATCTACTGTCCTCCTGATTAAAGTTTTCTCTTTCCGTTCATTAGTAATGTTTCTTCGAAGCTCAGTAGCTCCTTGTGTCTTAGTAGCTTTACTGCCTTGTTCGGGGCGAAATCGATTTAAAAAAAAAAAACTTTATAAACATATGTCTTATTGCCTTCGATCATCCTTCTAATCTTTCTGACTTGTGCTGACTCACGAAAGTGCAGCAGGTCTGCCAAGCTCTTCAAATCGTCTTTTGCGGTGAATGGTGGAATTTTATTGACGGTTCTTTTAATGTCGTTGTTCATTGTGTACATCTCGAAATATCAGTTGTAAGCTGATATATTCTTAATGAGACATCTGTAGGATGTTACAGAAATCGTTTTGACAAAGTAGTTCAACTGAGTGAAGCGGATTTGTTGAATTCATTTTTAGACGAAAGTCAACATATAAAAGAAGGCTGACTCTCCATAAGACAGTGGTCCTAGCAGCTTAAATTAGGTCAGACCGTTCACCCGCGTATCCCGCTTGACTCTTCCTCGCTCTACTAGAGCCGATCTTTACGAGAATATAACGCAATAATAAAATTTGCCGTCTGCTACAATCTCGTCTCATGGTTTTATTTCGTTCTGCTTCCTGCGAACGAAATTAGTGTAGGGTCTGATAGTTTTTTGATTTTGTCTAGCGACATCTCAACCATTTTGGATTACTTGACTTCGAAATCCTAGTATTCTGTACGCAATTTTTTCATTTTATTTTATTTTCATTGAGATAATAATGTTTTAGTAATATAAATATTACTAATTAACTTATAGCTGAGCGAGGAGAGGAGTTAGATACCATTACTAACGGTATTTGCCTGTAAGTGAATATAATGAATCCAACGGGAATTGGAACTCGGCTCTCCGATTAACAATTTCCAGTCATTATCAATTACACCGGCCGCACATACAGTACCTAGTATTCACAAGCGGTCACCCATCTAGGTATTGACCAGGCCCGATGTTGATTAACTTCGGTGATCGTACAGGAAACGGTGTTTCATCCTGATATGGCCTGTATGGTCTGAGGTACATCGCTACATATGTCATTAGTGTCCGTGGTCTTCCTCAAAAGTGTGTTATCCAATACCAAATTTAAAACCCTGAGCTGCGGACTAAAATTGGCGGTCGGGATTCATAAAACAGAGAGAGTAGTCACTGTAATTAAGAACCATAGGCATAACGACAGGGAAACAACATTATGCGAACTTGTTGATAAAATATAATAGTCAAACGTATGATAGGATTTATTTTCCAGGGTATCATGTTAAACCGTACTTATAATCATGTAGAAGCAAGTGTCTATCGTACATGAACTAATAAAAATAAGCTCGTAAAACTTCTCACCATAACAACAAATAAAATTCGGAATAATTATTGGATTCTCTGTCTATATTTCTGAGATGAGGTATTATGTACATTATTTACATTATTCGGACTATTGTCCTCATGTTTGTCGCCATATTTATTACAACGTTTCGGCCTTTCAGTATCTGTCTATATTTCTGAGATGAGGTATTATGTACACTATTTACATTATTCATCTTTGTCGCCATATTTATTACAACGTTTCGGCCGTTGTGCGCTCCGGCCTCTTCAGGAGGTTGGAATGTCGAACTGAACCCTTTATTTCTTTAAGGACACACAGTGGTTAAAGGCGTTGGTTAAATCCAGTGACAGTGTGAGTTCAGTACCCTGATAAGGCAGTGGAGAACTTGGAGTGGTGAATTAACAGGAGATAACTGATAACTGAATTCCATTAGATAATACACGTGGAACTAGAACAGTCTACATTAGCGAGCGAAATAAAGGGTTCAGTTCGACATTCCAACCACCTAAAGGAGGCCGGAGCGCACAACGGCCTAAACGTTGTGATAAATATGGCAACAAAGATGAGGGCAATAGGCCGAAAATTGCGGTTTAGTAGTTGCATACTTTCTGCAGTTGAGATCTGAAATAAAATTTATTAGATATAAGTTATACGTTATTATTTAGACTGTTATATATTGAATCGTGATATGTTCGTACGTGTCATAATTGGAAAAAATGTCATTGCATTTGATAATCATCTTTTGTTTAAGAATATATGTTGTTCTGAAAAAGTGACTATTTTTTCCTACAGACAATGATTCTGAGGTGTTGTAAGCCGGTTCTGTTATTCTTATCTTACTTTTATTTTAGAGTTGTTTGGCTTCTTTTTTTACAGGTGCCATACATTATTTTTAGAATATTCTTATCTACAATTTCTTTTTAATGCTAAATGATGTTTTGTGTGAATTACTTTTTCATGGATTTTCAGGTCTTTCGATATTGGGGAGAGAAAAGTTCGTAACGATTTTCAAACGAATTATGAAGTCAATATTTAGATATTTGTACATAAATTTATTCAACAATATATATCCATTACCTTTGACCCTCTTTGATGCAGTTTCCATTCTCCCAGAATTTGTCATGTTTCTGGGGGATGAGTGAGAAATTCGTTTTCTACGGATCAGCAACGCTTTTCGGGTTATTTAAAACCAGAAAATATTTTACGATTGTAAGATAGTTTTTTTTGAGATAATAATGATTTAATGATGCAATTCTTACAAATTAATCTGTAGCTGAGGAGAGAAGAGTGGATTCTTACCTTCTCCGAGGGTATTTGTACGTAAGTGGAAGTAAAGAATCCCACAAAATTGGAACTCGCTTCTCCGACTGACAATTCAAAATCATTATCCCTTACACCAACCGCACATCCAAACTTACTGCAGCAGGCAATCTTAAACGGTCTTTTTAGCTGATGAACTTGTGTAATTGGAAGTTATCCCCATTAAGACTATTTATTAAGGATCGAAATAGGTGCTAATTCGAACGTGTAAGATCCGAAGAGTTTGGTGTGTGTTGTGCCAATTCGAATCTTTTACCAATATTTCAAAGGTTTGCTAAAATACGTCTAGCGTCTTCCCTTGGGAAGATAATGTTGGAGTTTTGGGGTACCTTGGTGTAATAGTGAGCCAGCCAAAATGAGCTGACTCATTTTATAGTTCACCAATAGAAGAATTAACCAATCAAAAGGCTCAAAATATTCATGACGTGTATAAAGGCGGCCATATTTTCCGGAGTATTCACTGCCACCCTTTGATATCGAAGACTGACGAATTACTGAACAGCTGCTGGTGGTATTTACGATATAGTCAGATCCAATAGAGTGTCTGACTCGTGAGTGTTAATCTTTAAGGTTGTTTCATTGATCAGATTACGTACTGCGCTGGATTCTATATTCATAGACTATGGTGAACATGGTCAACAGATGACACATTTCTGGTCTCTTTTATAGACTACTGTTTTTGATCAGTCCAACTGGAGAATGTCCTTGCATGAATTCAAAGTCAGATTTTACTCTCGTAATATACAACATTTTTCAAATACTAGCTAAGAGACAGCATCGTTCGATAAATGATTTCCCAAAGAGTATATATTTGTTTATACCTATGCTGAAGATACAATGATATATGGGTGCACATCCAAAACCCTAGAGGTCCAGAGATTGAGAGCTGATCTGTCCTCTGACATAGCCCTAAAAATGTAGTATATCTGGGTAGCATCTGCCATGTCTTCCCTTTGCATTCGTGATAGAGTCCAAAAGAGTCTTCGCGTCCTTGTGGGTGATGAATCATTCCCACTCAACAAACTCTTTCCCATAGGTCAAACTTCGTAAGCCTCCAGCTGCTTTATGGTCATTTACATGGAAAGTGTTCAACATTTTACACTTCTTAGTCCCACCAATCCTAAGGCTCACGGCTAAAAAAAAAAAAACCCAGGTCACGCACATTCTTTTGAACCATTCTCATACCCTTCATATTGGTAAGATGAAAGTTCCCCTCGAGCAGCTTCTTCTGACAA
Source organism: Acanthosepion esculentum (assembly GCA_964036315.1). Classification (NCBI taxonomy): domain Eukaryota; kingdom Metazoa; phylum Mollusca; class Cephalopoda; order Sepiida; family Sepiidae; genus Acanthosepion; species Acanthosepion esculentum. The sequence continues at coordinate 18,612,274 of OZ038490.1, read as the reverse complement.
AGCACTGCCTTAAAGAAGCGACTCCAATCACAACAATAATAACCTGTTCAAATCTCGGGTGAACTCTCATCTACCATACATATATGCATATGCTGTGCGTTTTACTCTGAACTCCTCTACCTCGAGTGGACTTCAAGCTTTGTACAGGCTCATTATTGTAAAAAAAAATAGCAGAGAATTTTTTAATGGTTAACCGCGACTCGTTTCGTTTCTTTCCAGGACAATTTTCCCTCGCTTGTGACAGTCCTTTTGAAAATGGCTAGATCTTGCTATATTTGCGCAAAGATTCGCAGATGAAAATATGGTCCATTAATTTTTCTCATTAAATCATGAGGCACCCCCACCCCAACATGGTACCTGTATCACGTAGTCAAGTGTTTTTAAATACCTTACGTATAAGATACGAATATATGGAGTATTGCTGCAACTTCCTGCATCGTGTGACTTGAGCCTTGTTTCGACAAGGTCATTGTCAACAAATGTGTGTCTGTTGGAAGTTTCTCGGTCTTAGAGTTCGAAATGTCCACTTCCACATCTCGAATACCACGCCCGAACAAGACTCCCATTAACAGCACCGTCCTCAAAACGTTAGATCTCTTTTTGCTGATTTACCATTCTTTTTTTTTCTCAAATTTCCTGAAATCAAAGAGCATCAAATTACGAAAAGGCAAGTAATTTTCCTCCATTTCTCATTTAACGTAAACGCGAAGGGTTATATGTATATATATCAGTCAAATGCTTAATGATATAACATGATGAATTGCCACGTACTATATATATATATATATATATATATATATATATATATATATATATATATATATATATATATAAATATAAAAGTGAACATAGAAGTCAACACTTAGAGGCGACAGTCTGTTTTATAATAGATGCAAACGTCAGGCATGAAATGCAGGAATCTAGCATGAAACAGACTGTCGCCTCTAAATGTTGACATCTATGTTCACTTTTATATTTACACACGCTCTATCTCTGATATTGAGCACTTTATCCCATAAATATAGCACACTTTAAGCCTAAATACCAAAAAATATTGTCTATAAGATATGATGATAAACAACTAACTAGCGTCTTTTTTCAACAACTTAGAGCTAAATATAAAAACAAAAACTTGCGAGAAACCAAAAACAGATTATTAAACGGGAAAGTTCCATAGTCTTTAACACATGCCTCAATAATGGTATGCCGCCAATATATATATATATATATATATATATATATATATATATATGAAATGGACAAAGTCCGACAATTATCTTAAGACATTTTTTTATGTTTATACGTTCTTTTTATAGATGCAAATATTTAAGTAAATGCCCTTTTTGTAATAAACAGTATTAACAACATTTAGCGGCTTGAATGTCCGAGAATTTTTCATAGAAAATATGCGTCCTCCAACAGGAATCGAACTTGTATCCTATACGGAACCGTCATATACCTGACGTGATTTACCGATTTAACCACAAAAGAGCGTTTCGGTTAGCAAAGTCGATTTTACTGTTTTTAAACTACAATTCTCCATGATTTACTCTCCTACATTCATATCCGCTCGATGCGTATCCAAATGTAAATGAATGACGTCACACATTATGAAATGGACAAAGTCCGACAATTATTTTAAGACATTTTTTTTATGTTTATACATTCTTTTTATAGATAGAACGCATATTTTCTATGAAAATTTCTCGGACATTCACGCCGGTAAATGTCGTTAATACTGTTTTTTATAAATAGAGCATTTGCTTAAATATGTGTATGTATAAAAAGAACGTATAAGCATAAAAATGTCTGAAAATAATATATATATATATATATATATATATATATATATATATATATATATATATATATATATATATATATATATATTACAATAAAAACATTTAACATCGCTACAAAAAAATTTCATGTTTCAGTACTAAGAATAACATCGCCTGAAGGAGTACAATATTAGATATGAAAGTTTGTGTGTAGCGATGTGAAATGTTTTTAATGTAATTTATTTAAATAAAAATAGTATAATAATATTTTGCTCTACTTTGTATTGAGCACTTTAAAAAGAAATTAAATGCTACGAACTGTTCTTTCTTTCACTGGCATATATATATATATATATATATATATATATATATATATATATATATATATATATGCGTTTAACTGATGTCAGAATTCGTAGAAAAATACACCCATAGCCTCTCTAAACTTAACCTCTTTTCGAATGTTACTCCTAATTGATACAACAATAGTTAATGAAAATGAATACGCTACCGCCCATGTCTAAATAATTGCATTTCTCTGTATCCTTGGAAACGGGAAATTGTGAATTTATATGTGCGTTTAAAAGTCAGTAAATTTAAAAATAAGTTAATGCAAAATTCGTTTGCAGATGAAACAGAACTAATGCTTTTAATTTAATTATATAATTAAATTTGAAGCTTTTAGCTTCAGATTTTGAAACATGGTTATTACTGTGTAGCGAAGAAACCATATTTTAAATCAGTTAATTTATAATATTTATGCTCTGTAAATTTACATTGAGCACTGTTTTGTAAAAAAAAAATATCAATAAGAACACCGGATTCTTATTGTTCTTCCTTTTTATTTATACACACACACACACACACACACACACACACACACACACACACACACACACACACACACACACATATATATATATATATATAGATATATATATATGAAGAAATATAGTCTTAAAGTGTGGTATATTTATGGGATAAAGTGCTCAATATCAGAGATAGAGCGAGTGTAAATATAAATGTGAAAATAGAAGTCAACACTTAGAAGAGACGTTCTGTTTCATGCTAGACACAATCGTCAGGCCACCTGACGATTGCGTCTAGCATGGAACAGACTGTCGCCTCTAAGTGTTGACTTCTATGTTCACTTTTATATATATATATATATATATATATATATATATATATATAATGGACTCAAATAGAAAGTTGCATAAGACTATGTCTTCTTACCAGACGTATACATGGTTTACAGTTGAGTGATGCAATACTGAGATAATTGGAAGTCCTACTAGGATACATTATTGGCAACCACAATCCTATCAACATCAAATGTGCAGATGAAACATTGTTAATAGCAGGAAAACAACGGAAATCCTACAGAGCGTAGTAGAAGAAGGCGACAAGTAAGAATCAAGTATCAAATGCAGGAAGGCAGAATGCATGGTTGTCCGCAAACGGAAAGCCCATCATTCGAATTACAAATTGGGGAGATAAAAGTCAAGCAAGTACAAAAATGTAAATATCTACGATGTGTTTCAACAAATACAGAAAAGCAAATACACATTAAGATAGTGTAAGTTGTCATTCGATACCTCTGCAACGTATGAAGAAACATGAAATAATTGTTAAAAACAAAGAAAAAGAGAACTAAAGTTATGTAATATCTTCTCATATGGCAGCAAATATTCGAGAATTTCATTGCAGATGAAGAAAAGACATGGAACAAGAGAGATGCTTCGGCTAAGTACTCTGGTCTTCTTCAGATCTACTTTGTTTTGGCTGATATTGGATAAATATGATCTCATTCATTATTGTTATAAATGTTATCGTTTCGGCTTACTAGCCTCTGGTCATCTTCATGTGTCCATGATTCTGCTTGGTATAGGATATCTATATTCTCATTTTTATTATTGATAGAGTTGTTATTATAGTCACGACATTTCGGCCAAGTAGCTTCTGGCTATCTTAAGGTATCTATTTCAGTTCGGTATGGGATATCTATATTGTCATTTGTTATTGTTAGATGTTGTTATAGACACGACCTTTCGGTCAAGTAGCTTCTGGCAATCTTCAGGTATCTATTTCTGGTTGGTATGGGATATCTATAGTCTCATTTATTATTGTTAGAGGTGTTATTATAGACACGAGCTTTCGGCTAAGTAGCTTCTGGCTATCTTCAGGTATCTATTTCTGGTTGGTATGGGATATCTATAGTCTCATTTATTATTGTTAGAGGTGTTATTATAGACACGAGCTTTCGGCCAGGTAGCTTCTGGCTACCTTCTGGTATCTATTTCTGGTTTGTATGTGATATCTATATTTTCATTTGTTATTGTTAGAGATGTTATTATAGACACGACCTTTCGGCCAAGTAGCTTCTGGCTATCTTCAGGCATCTATTTCTGGTTGGTATGTGGTATCTATATTCTCTTTTTTATTGTTAGAGATGTTATTATAGACTTTACCTTTCGGCCAAATTGCTTCTGGATATCTTCAGGTATCTATTTCTGGTTGGTATGGGATATCTATATTCACATTTGTTTTTGTTAGAGATGTTATTTTAGACCCGATCTTTCGGCCACATAGCTTCTGGATATCTTCAGGTATCTATTCTGGTTGGTGTTGGATATCTATATTCTCATTTTTTATTCTTAGAGATGTTATTATAGACACGAACGCTCGGCCACGTAGCTTCTGGCTATCTTCAGGTATCTATTTCTGGTTGGTATGTGATATCTATGTTCTCATTTTTATTGTTAAAGATGTTATCATAAACCCGAACTTTCGGTCAAGTAGCTTCTGGTTATCTTCAGGTATCTTTTTCTGGTTGCTATGGGATATCTATATTCTCATTTTTTATAGTTAGAAATATTATCATAGACACGACCTTTCGGTCAAGTAGCTTCTGGATATCTTCTGGTATCTATTTCTGGTTGGTATGGGATATCTATATTCTCATTTGTTATCGTTAGAGATGTTATTATAGATACGACCTTTCGGCCAAGTAGCTTCTGGCTATCTTCAGGTATCTATTTCTGGTTGTTATGGGATATCTAAATTCTCAATATTTTATTGTTAGAGGTGTTATAATAGAAACGACCTTTCGCCTAAGTAGCTTCTGGATATCTTCACGTATCTATTTCTGGTTGGTATGGGAAATCTATATTCCTATTTGTTATTGTTAGAGATGTTATTATAGACACGACCTTTCGGACAAGTAGCTTCTGGCCATCTTCAGGTATCTATTTCTGGTTTGTATGGGATATCTATTTTTTTATTTCTAACTTTTAAAAATGTCATTATAGACACTACGCTTCTGCCAATTAGAAAACAGCTTCTGGTGACCATTATTGTGGCTGATATTGGCGATATATTTTTCTAAGTACTGTTCTTTACCAATGTTGTTATAAAAAACGATTATAAACCTCTTTGAATTTTGAGTTTAGGTATTTCAAATATTCTTTGATATTTAGGTATTTTCAAATATTCCTCGAGTTTTTCAATATTTTGATTATTATATTTATATTCGATTATTATTGTCATTAATATGCACATAATGTTTCCGCTAGGTACACTCTGGTCATCTTTAGATGTTCATTATTGTTCTATATTAGATATTGTATGTGTTGATTATTATGGATAATTTTGTAGATGTAACAGCCACCTTTAAGATACAGAAACAGTTGGAAGGGAAGAGCCATGGTACGTGATCTATAAGGCAACTTCCTTGTTAGATTAAGCTGGAAGAAAAAGCGGCTGTTAGGCATAATCTCGTCGATGTGGTAGGTCCTTCCGCTGTGAGGATTTCGCTAACGTTTCGAGAGCCAACAAAAAGCGCAGACGACACTTAGAAATCTTCGTGTACGGAGGGAAATCGTACTGTACGAACGTTGATACGAATAAATTGATTGAGCGAATAAATAGTTTCAAAACTTTCGCATAAAGATGAGAGGAAAGTGTGAAACTGAGGGAATAAAAAATTAAATTAAATTAAAATTGAAAGAAAAAAATGAGACGAGAATTTGGACGAAAAAAAAACAGACTATAACGTTAAGATCGTGAAATAATCAAGATTTGCTTCACGAAACTTCTTTGATCTTCGACATGTCTACCGGCAATTCTAATTTCATATATTGAAAAATTATCGGCGACCGCTGTTATTACGAAGCGTAAAACACTTAAGGAGAATAATGATGCTAGTGGGTGTTCGTCTTTCTTTACGTTAGGAATGCGTCGCATCAAAAGTGTAATAAGTTTAAGGCATGTAATCTTTAAAATTGTTTTCGCGGTTCTGTTGACTTCCCTTTTCACATATTTTTTTATCAAAGTTTATGACTTAACAAAACATTTCCTGTCTTTGTTTACAATATTCATTCAGTTAGCTGCATAAATACCTCTATTCAATACAACGCAATGTGTCGATACTTCTCGGTCGCACATCCTTACCTTCTCTACTTGTGGTTATAGCAACAGGGTGTATTCATCAAAATATGTTAGAAACAATATAACGGAATATATTATTAATAAGTAGGGGAAACCAGCCTGCTAGTTCATTGATGTTCATTTATTTTATTTCGAGTTCTTTGAAGATATTTATTTTTCAAAAGAATTAAAACGCAGAATTATTTACACTGTTTACATTGTTCGTACTCTTGTCTTCATCTTTGTTGTCATATTCACGACGTTTCGCACCTGATACGCACCGGCCTTCTTCAGATGATTGGAATAACTGAAACTGGGACTGAATTATCCGGAAGAGGCACGACACGTGGATCTAGAACAGTCTACTTCAGTGGACGGAATAAAGGGTTCGGTTCGAAATTCCCATCACCTGTAGAAGTCCAGAGCGTACAACGGCCGCAACGTCGTGAGTATCATAACAAGGTGAGGACAACAGTCCGAACAAAGTAAATAGAGTAAGTAGTTACAATAACTCATCCCAGAAATATAGACAGATAAAAAAAATCATTCTTACTGTTATGTCCAAGGTTAGGACAAAGGAAGAACAACACGAACCCAAGAGTAGAAATAACAAAGATATATTACACGGAATAATAATACAAGATGTGGAAGGTGTTAGTATGACTGTCAGTCTGGTTTGGCATGAACTACTATTGGCTCGACTCGATTCTGTCTCGATATTTAACAACCCTCCCACGTGGGTCGCATGTGGCACAAGGCCGGCTTAATATGGGTTCTCCGAGCCCGTAGGCTCGGCCAAAAATATGCCCATTTAGAACCCGTAAAAAAACGGGTTCAGGGACTGTCTACTTCCCCGGACGAAACTTTGCCCTTCGGCAAAGCCTCGTCCAGGTTCCTCTCTGCCAAAGCAGAGAGTTCGACCGAAGTCTCAAACAGTCAGAGACGGCTCACGACTCGATTCCGTCTCGATATTTAACAACCCTCCCACGTGGGTCGAATGTGGCACAAGGCCGGTTTAATGTGGGCTCCCCGAGCACGTAGACTCGGCCAAAAATATGCCCATTTAGAACCCGTATAAACGGGTTCAGGGACTGTCTACTTCCCCGGACGAAACTTTGCCCTTCGACAAAGCCCCGTCCGGGTTCCTCTCTGCCAAAGCAGAGAGTTCGACCGAAGTCGCAAACAGTCAGAGACTGCTCACGACTCGATTCCGTCTCTCTTGAGAGGCGCAGTATTCATAGTGTCAGGAAGCGTTCCCTCTGTCGTTAGAGGTAAGGTCCCATAACACTTACATACTACAATAGAGTTAATTGTGCAGAGAAAAATAACAGATTACGCTTTATTTAGGCTATTTATTAGGTTGGTGCATAATTATCAGGCGTTTTTAAACAATATTTATTATTATATTTATTATGAAAAAAGAAACGATTCTACAAAAACATTTTTAAATGATTATTCCGGAGCTTAGTCATCATCTACTTTATTTTCATAACCTGGAAATAAAATCATATTTTTATTAAAAAAAAAAAAGTAACCAAAATAGCACTTTTTATTACCAAATAACTTACCTACAAAACGCCTGATAATTATGCACCAACTCAATATATCTGGACTATTGTACTCATCTTTGTTGTTAGTAGTCAGGTTATGTTTAATGCTCTATATGGACTACAGCAAATTTTACTACAGAAAAATGGCCTGGTGGATAAAATCGTTGGACGGTAAATTCAGACCCTGGGTCGGGCACTTCGTACTTGCACTCAATGGACACGAGCGAGCAATAACGGAACTATATAAATAAATAAAATAAGAACTAGACAATGTCCCTAGTCATGAAGAGTATTCACCGATGAATAAATTGCTCTTTTCAGAATTCCCTGTAGATTACACAGACCGATATACACCTAAGGGAGGCCGGAGGGCACAACGGCCGAAACATTGTGATAACAGCAACAGCGATGAGGACAATATAAATAGTATAAATAACTCTTCAACCCAGAAATTTTAAGCACTTTAATCTACTATTTCGCTGGTTGATCATTGTTTTTGCAGCTATACATGCTTTGAAGCTGCTTTTTCGAAATTGTTAGTTGTAGAGTATCAACAGAAACCTCACTGTTAAAACTGCGTACATTCATCACTTTTCTCTTCAGTTTTCTTTCATCCCTTATGTCAAGTTTTTATTGCCGTCCATTTTAATTTGAACTTAAAACAATAGTTGCAAACGTCCTTTAGGTAGTTTGACGAGTGTTTGCAAACATTCCCAGTCGCCTACTTATCTCTCGTTGTGTTATCTTTCCCTTTAAAGTCATAACCTGCAACTTTGTTTCAGCAGATACTTTATCCATAATTTTACTGTAAAAAAAGTATGTTAATATTCAATTACAATGTCGTGGAAGGGCAACGCACACTGGTGTTAATAAGATGGAACACTTCCTACTTGCATGTTATCATTAATCCATCGCATCAATTTTTTATCGGCCCAATAGATTTGCATGTGCATTTTTCAGCTTCAAGCTGCTTAAAGACGAATATTTTCTGTTCCTCCACAACTAGGAAAACATAAAAAAAAACTATTTTCAAATCTTCAAGGTCCTCAAAATTCACATTGCTTCGACTCATTCTTGTTTTTTTTTCGATCTCAAAAAGTCTGGGGTCTTCCACTGCAAATAATGAGACTTCGTTTCGGGGTCATAGGCTGTTAACAGCGTCTTCACATTGCTTCGACTCATTCTTGTTTTTTTTCGGTCTCAAAAGCTGGGGTCTTCCACTGCACATAATGAGACTTGGTTTCGGGGTCATAGGCTATAAATAATCTTAAATTCTTTAGAAAATAAAAATGCGTAACCGTTTTATGTAGTTGTCCCCAAAACAGTGTATATATAATGATTGTGAGAGACAGATAGTTTGGTAGACATAGGTATCAACACGTTATGGGTACAGTCGGTTTGATGCCTTAATGTACTTACAGACGAAGTGCACTTGATGGAATAATCCATACTAACCTTTCACCCCTCCAGCATAATCCACTTCACACCAAAAATATCTATCAACCAATCAAAACTTTAGTTTCCGCAAACGAAGTTTCCTATTGGTTAAAAATCTTAGAACTGTAGCAAATTCACGTGAAAATGCCTTTTCGCGCGCAAGCCCCTGGAGCTTACTTTTTTGCCCAGTAATCTATGAATAGGAAATTCTTGATCGCTACAAACAGTCACACTTTCATTCCTAGAGAGATGCCAAACTGATCCACGCAAGTCAACCACACCTTTGCCACGCAAAATATCTTTGACTCAACAAGCCACAAGCACGCTCTATCTCTCCCAGGAACGCTATCTAAACATCACTTACAATACTTTAAAACGTGACATTTTACTCACTACTTAAAAAGTATTAGTAAACAAACAATCAAATTCTCACACAACTAAAGGTACGCACTCCTACCAATTCTGAACAATAATACAAACAAATTTACGTACACACACTAATAATTGAACTAGCACAAAGGACAATTTCGTACGTAACTAGACACTTAGTTTAATTTTGTGAACAAATCTAAGTGACAATTGCAAACACGTTGAAACGTTCACAGTAATATTCTACATAGACAAATACATCTATTCTCATTTATCCATCAAAGTTCAACTCAATTGTATTCGTGAATTGTATATAAACTAATGTTATTGTTGTACATTTAATGTTTGTCTTTGCTTTCTGTTGTGGGGCTTTCCCCATTTTATACAAGATGGACTCGTCTAAAGTATACTTATTCTGACAGAGTGGAGATACGTTGAGTACACAGGGTGTTCACAAAGAGATACGTTGAGATAAGGTTGAGATACGTAGAGTCCACAGAGAGAGAGAGAGAGAGAGAGAGAGAGAGAGAGAGAGAGAATTACGGCTTCACTTACAGAGACTTGTACATATACTTTCTACAAACCCGTATTCCTGGACTACTAATCTTCATTTCAAGTTTGTATTCATACGTTCAATATACTTATTTTCCAATTTCAATTACTTTATTTATTTGTGCAGGATCCCATCCCCGAGATCCAATACAACTTGGCGACGAGGACTTCGAACCCACACGGAAAGAAAAAAAAATTCTCTCGTCACCACAACAACTTGGCGACAAGGATTTGCACTTCTCGGAGACTCAGGAAAAAAATGCCGTTGCCAGCGTCCACAACGACTGGGAGACAAAGATTTACGAAGATTTGCGAGGATTTTGCGTGACCACCGTGATTAAAAGGTACTTCCTCAAAATACGGAAAATCGAGGTTTCGTAAGACTCTTATCATGGAGGATTTTAAAAGTATTTTGGTAGAACTTGTAAAATACCAAAATGAACAGCAACTACAACTCCAAGAAAGACAGATCGAATTCTAGAAGGAAAATCACGAAAGACAGCTCAAAATTCAGAAGGAAGATCAAGAAAGACAGCTCGAAATTCAGAAGGAAAATCAAGAAAGACAAATGCAACTCTAGGAATTAATATTAAAAGTAACGGGTAACACGCAACAAAAGAATATCGAAAAAGAGGCGACTTTTTCTCAAGACGCAGTTTGGAACACAATAGAAACATTTAAATACTCTCTAGAAGATGATAAAAATTTCGGGGACTACTACAGACGTCATGAAGACATTTTCAACATTGATTGCCAAAATTGGACGGAAGCTAAGAAGCTACGTTTATTACTCAGGAAATTGGGAACAGAGGAGTACACAAAATTTGTGGACTATATTCTACCGAAAAAGACAAAGGATTTGATGTTTGACGAGGCAGTTACATGCCTTACGGAGCTCTTCAGTCCAAAGACTTCACTTTTTCACAAAAGGTGAAAATGTCTCAACCTCATAACAGGATTCGTTAAGGCACGTCCGGCTATATGACGGTTTCGTATAGGATACAGGTTCGAATCCTGTGGGAGGAAGAATATTTTCTATGAAAATTTCTCGGACATTCAGGCCGGTAAATGTTATTTAATACTATTTATTATAAACAGAGCATTTACTTAAATACTTGTATCTATGAAAAGAATGTTAAACATAAAAATGTCTTTAAATAATGGTCGGGCTTTGTCCATTTCATTATATATATATACATATATTTTTGTCATCCACAGACAGACTGTTTCGCTGTTTCACAGCTCATCAGTGTGGCTAGACGTCCGGTTGCCTCTAGCTAGGATCGAAACCCAACTGAATTGGCGTCAGTCGGACCTTCTACCACTAAGCCGTCGGCTCACGGCACGGATGAAGGTGAATTTTTAGATTTAGATAAACACACAGTGACTGACAGTGACTCAATTCTGCCGAAGAGTCATGCTATATTAGCTTAAATAGTCACTGTTTACAAACTCACACCTCAAACCAACAGAGCTCAACCGAAATTAATTTTTCAGGAGCCAATAATGCTATTAATGATAAGTGCTATACCATATTAATAGGTGCTACATATATTAATATTCGTAAAATCTATTTAGAAATCTATTATATCAGGGTCAATGTGAAAATAAACTAGATAAAACGAGACATTTAATATGATCTACTAACTCCTTAAAATTCACCATCCAAAACCACCTATCCAATCTAAGCAAAGTCCCCATAATTGCAACCATATCCAAAACTATTATGTACATCTTCAGAACCAAATATATCCATAATTATAATAATTCTGAAGGAGGTAGGTAAAAAATGAAGTCACAATTGCTCCTTACAAAACAGAGTGGAAACCTGCAGAAATTTAAAAGAACGTATTTATGGAAAGAATGGAAACTTATACACAAGAATTTATCAAATACATTAGTCATACACAGAAATGAATTCAACAACGGCTCTGATCTATAGAATACAACACTTATTAAAAGAGAAAATTCTTGAGAGTGATGCTATCGATTGCTATCAAAATATAAATCTGCGCCACAGATTTTTTTCAGATATCTTCATTCATGAAAGAGTTACTTCTTTCCGAATCCAACATAAATGACGATAAAAATGACACCTAACTTAAAAAAAAAATGTTAAATTCACAACCTTTTATTTCAAATATATAATACGTAAATTAATCCCAAACTAAAATCATATAAGTATTAATTACATATAACAAAATAAATCAACATCATCTTTAACTCACTTTTCTTTATAAGACATTAAATTATGTCACTTAGCCTCTTCCATAGTTTACGAGACTTTTCAGTGAGACTTATAAATATTTATGAGCACTTTTTAAATTTACTTTTTTTAAGCATTTCATCCCATGTAAGGCGAGAATGCCACTAGCACGCAAGAGGTTACAGAAAGTGGGAGCAAGAGTAAAGAGGCGTGATAGAGGAAAGAATGAAGGGAAGAACGGTGAATAGATCAAGGCATCTGGCGATGTCGATTGACATTTCATTTGAATAACTGAAGATTATAGCTATCAGGGAAGCAAGTAAGAGGAAGGGAGTTCCACAGGCGAGAAGTGCGAGTCATGAAGTTATTATAGTTAAAGAGGCGGCTACATTTAACAGTTTCGACAGTGACATGGTGCGACTTAGATGCCAAAAATATTTTGAAAACCTAACTATATATTTTTTTTTATAAATACTTGTTGCAAATAAAATCCTTACATTTTCCATAATAAAGTCTGTGAGAGGACCAAACGAATGGGTTAAGATAAAATTTTCCTTTTGTCTTTATTTATATTGTAATTTTACATATATATTTTTATCTGTATCTGAAATATTACACATATATATATAAGCGCGTGTGCTTGGATGTGTGTATGTCACATAGAAGAAATTATGTAACAGATTTATTCATGAGTAAAAAAAAACAAATCAGTACATTATCCATTAAGTTTGCAACCGTGTTCAATTTTGTGAAAACCAAAAAAATCTTTTATTAAAAAGCTAAAATATGAAGTGCAAAATATGATTTTCTCTTTATCTTTTCATGTCTTTTATTTTAAAAGATCGCTACGTATAAATATTTTTCCACGCAAGCATTTACATATAAAATCACGATATACATTTTCATTTTTATGAAAATATTACGATTCTATTTATTTCAAGGATAAATTTAAACTGAACGCCACGCCCAATCCATTTGTCTCCCATTGAAATATTTGCGTCCACAATTTTCACCTGTCAAAACGTCTTTTAATAAAAGAAATCTCCTATAATCTACGCGAATATTTAATCAATGTAAAACAAAGAGCTAACTTTACACCAGAAGCAGGCGTTTCCTAAATATACACAATGCACCCAAGAATACATCCGTCCTGGGTAAGACGATAAACTACATCCACGTCCTGGGTAAGACGATAAACTACATCCAACAGCAAGGGCTCTGATCTAGAGATTTTGAGGGACGTGTAACCACCTCTTAATTGCTGGTGTTCCCAGGTTCACCCTGAAACGGGTTGGTAGCACTTGTTAGGGTCCCAGCTATGGGCAAATAGTTAACCCCCAAACTGGGGTCAAAACAGTATGAAAGGATCATATAGGATCTGATGATGTCTTCATTAAGTTTTGTAAGGATTCTTTCGCTTTAGGTCATTTTAATCATTGATCTGAGAAAACGTTTGCCTATACTACTATTCTTTTTATTAGTGACAGAAGTCGCCTTCTTAACCTTTTGTTCGATGTAGCGAGGAAAGTTAACATTTTAATTATGTAGTTATTTTTCTTTCTAGTTACATGAGATACCCATTTTAGTTGTTGCTGCTTTTGGAAGTCTTCAAGTGATGCGGCTTGCCTTATTTAGTAAAGCTATTTCAGGATGATATTGTAGCGCCAGTATATAGGATCTGATGATGTATAATCTTCGTTGTCTTCAAGGTTTCTTTCGCTTTAAGATCATGGTTTAAACATTTCTGTGCGAGTTTGATGCTATACACACACACACACACACAAACGCACACACACATATATATATATATGATGTATAGCATCAAACTATATATATACATATATATACATATACATATATATGTATATATATATATGTATAGCCTATATATATATATATATATATATATATATATATATATATATATATATATATATATATATATATATATATATATATGTATGTAAATCTAAATCTGACGAATTTATTTAAGAAAATGACTCGATTTCTTATGTCGGTATTCTGGTTTTTAAAATCTGTCGGTGTAGGAAAAATGTACCTCCATATTTTATCCAGCTTCTTTATATCCTAAGCAAAATTCGTTTGAACTCTTCGATTTAATTTGATTTTAAATTTAATTTTGATTTTAAGCAACAGCATCTATTTGGTTCTTTGTTTGTTTAATGGCATATAAGCACCTCTATTGGTCATTTAATACTGAAATTTAATTGAAATATTTTAAACACAATATTATGGCTTGAGCTAACTATACTTGAGCGAAATTGCATGCCTTCAACTACATATGAAAAAGCGTTATCAATTCTAGACTATCCTATAAATGTCATTCAAGTCGACCAAATCATTTAAAATATTTAAACTTGAATCTCTTAAAAGATACAACCATTTTTAAATAATTAAAAATAAACTTCTCATGTGGGCTCTTCCGGAAGAACCTTGTTGAACTCTCTGTCTTCGGGCAGTGAGCAACCCAGACTAAACCTATACCTACGGGCAGAGTCTCATCTGGGGAGGTAGACAAACCCGACCCTGTGTATTCGGGATCTACGGGGAATGTTTGCCTGAGTCTACGGGGTCGGATTTGTACCACATAAAAACCGGCCTTATGCCACATCCTCCCTCGTGGGAAGTCGGATAAATACCGGCGTTCTCATTTTACCAGCCACTTCAACAATCAACCCCTCCTTCGCTCGCCTCGTCCCGCAAGAACTCATTCCCATGGCAGCCGTGTTTCCTGCGACTGAACTCTAACATCAAACCACATAACACTTATTGAACGGCCTCCCATTTTTGTATTCATTCCTCGTGTATGCACACGCTTGTGCAAATTAATTGAAACAACCGCTTTAGTTTCCTTTCTTTCACCATACGGTCAGTTTTGGACCCACTGGAGTGACAGGGTGTAATCGATTTCTATTTTTACCTCAGGTTATGTTATTTGCAGCGGTGCGCAGTAATATGAATCTATTTTCTGGGTGTATGATGAAATTTGTTTTCCCTTGAAAAATATTACGTCATCCGTGATTACATCAGATTATCATCAAGCCCAGACACTATTGTCTCCACTGTCGATTAGTTGTCCACAACCATTGTCTTGGTTACTCCAGGGAAGAATAAAAAAATTGTAACAGTGCACGAACACACTGGCAAATGTTACAAGTTAGAAAATCAAATTACTATAGACAAGCCTGGAAGCTCTCCTGATTTAAATTCAATCGAGAATCTGTGGCCCAACTGCAAGGAACGACTTCGTGGAATGAACATACGAATTACTAACATGTACACTGGATCATGTTTAGTTGGAAAAAATATTAAAAAAGTAAATAACAACGGAATTATTCGTTTTGTTTCTATTAATTTGCACAAGGGTGTAACTTCACTGTTTTTTTTATTTTCCCAGAATATATATTCAAACTTACTCCAGTCTTCATCCTTTTCCTTGCTATCATACGCTTGTTATAGCGAAAAGAATTATAACTGTGTCTCTTCAAGAGGACTCTACTTCGTCGTGTTCAGTAGGCTGGAGCACAACATTACAAAAAGTAACATTAACAAATAAATGAAAGCACATCACTTGAAGACTTTCAATATAAGTAACATCTAAAATTAATAGCACACGTAACACGAAGAGAAAATAATGGCATAATCAAAATGTTGACGTTCCACAGGTCTTCAAACAAAAAGTTAGGAAGGAATTTCCTCGTGAATACTTGAAAGGCGATAACAGGTATTAGTCTTGAACAGTCTATTTTCATGAAAAGTCTTTTAAGGGAAAGTTATAAATGTCAGAGGTTTCCATATGATGAAACGGTTTATCTCACACCTGGCAATACCATTCAAGTATCTGTCGATATTTCTGAGATGATGTATTATGTACACTATTTACATTATTCGGACTGTTGTCCTCATCTTTGTTGCCATATTTATTACAACGTTTCGGCCTTTCAGTATCTGTCTATATTTCTGAGATGAGGTATTATGTACACTATTTACATTATTCGGACTATTGTCCTCATCTTTGTCGCCATATTTATCACAACGTTTCGGCCTTTCAGTATCTGTCTATATTTCTGAGATGATGTATTATGTACATTAATTACATTATTCGGACTATATTTATTACAACGTTTCGGCCGTTGTACGCTCCAGCCTTCTTCCGGTGGTTGGAATGTTGAACTGAACCCTTTATTTCACTCTCTTAGTTTTTTTAGGTAGACTGTTAAGGTGCCATGTTTAATGTATGTCCGTTATCAGTTATCTCCTGTTAATTTCCGTCTGAAAGTTCTCCACTACCTTAACCGGATTTTTTTTGTGTCCTATCACTGGATCTAACTAACGCCTTTATCCACTGTGTCATGTGTCCTTGTGAACATCTGTGTATGAATTTCTGGATATTATAAACCTAATATCTTCAGCAATCATTTTTTACCAGTGCTCATATTGCAATTTTTTATTGTTATTATCAATAATAATTTTCTCTGACACTCCTTATTACTGGTTCCCATATTGAATTAATTTCTATGCTTGGTCGGCTCAGGAGATTTTTGGGCCTAACATATGTGCTGATTCCTTAAGTTTACGAATTTTCCAATGGTGTTCTTTGTCTATGATCTCAACCTGATCCAACAGAGGGCGGTGATCTCCCTTCTCTCTCCATATGTGGTCTGTCACGCCTGATTCTTCCACTTACCCTCTTATATTTTCTCTGATAACCCCTTCACATAAGGCAGGCAGACTGTTTTCTGAGTGTTGTTGTGCTCCTCTTGTACCCGCCTATCCCAGTTTTTTGGGGGCTGATGCCATGTAATCATGGAAGTTGTTACGTTGTAGGGTACAAAGGATCTGCGCTCCATATAACATCAGGACAACCTTTAAAAGCTTGATGACACTTCGCAGATATCTCTTCCGAATAAGACCCTCCATGACTAAAGACTGTATGTACGCTATCCTGTGCAGCTGCGGAAAGAAATATAAAGTGGAGACATGCCGCCCCCTTAAGGTAAAGCTTCAAGAACTCCAGAAAGCTGTAACACGAGGGGAAGTGGAAAAATCAGGCGTGGCTGACCACATCTTCTTTTGTTGATCTCCGGCATTTTTACTGTTATTTTCATATTCTTCTACACTCACTAACCCGTCTATTGACTTGATTGGAGTGAAGTCATTAAAATAGATATTTTAAATTTTACATTTACCCTACGTAGACTTATTTTAGTGGATATACATGCAAGCGATTTAATTAATGAATTTTTGATAAATACAATGAGAGTTATGTTGAAAGTTATTAGCTAACCGGCATATGGTACCAAAAGCGGACATTAATTAAAATCAAAGGATTACGTTTGAATATCTCCATCACTACCAATTTTAGTGAGTAGTGTACATTAAAATAAAATTAATATTTATCATTTTAAACTAACGTTTTCATTTCATGTTAGATTTATTTGAACTTCCGAAGTCCGAAAGAAAAGATGGCAAAAATGATGTTAATCCTAATTCATTGTGGGTTGTCAATCAGTTATGTGCTATATGTGATACACGCTTGGGTTATCATGTATCTTTCGGTACATGACTGACAAGGCAGATTTTTTTCCCGCAGTAGGTTGCCATTTCTTTCTACGGTAGACCAGTTGCGATCCAAGGCTATAGAAGCCGGTCTGTCCTGCTATTTACCCATAGCTGGTGGGAGAAGAAGCGGTTTCATACCTTTCCCAAGAGTATTTGCACGTAAGTGAATACAATGGATTCGACTGGAATTCGAACTGCGCTCTCCGATTCCACAATCCGAGCCACTATCCCCCTACTCCACCGTGCCTCCTCATTTTGGGTTGTAGGGTCCAAAAATCTACTGGATGGAGGTCATTTCCGAAAAATATTGGCAAGTTAAACCGTCTGTCACTTATAAAATTCATTCCAACACGATTCTATTGAATCTCCGGGCAAGGTAGGCTGATAAGGCAAGAGTTTTCCATTATGGAGTTAGGATTTCGTCTAAGAATAAATGATTAAACACGTGTTTGTCTTCAAAGGATCATAACTTGACCATGCCACTTACCTAGCAGCAAACCACTAGGATTAATTGTTATCACGACATTTACCCGAACTCCCCACAGAGCGGGATGTGGCAAAAGGCCGGTGTTAGATGAGTCTATCCGAGCCCGTAGGCCCGGGTGAAAATTCTATGTAGACCCTGTAATAACGGGGTCGGGTGTGTCTACCTCCCCAGACGAGAGTCTGCCCTTCGGTATAACTTCGTCTGGGTTTCTTTTCTGCCTTCAAGCAGAGAGGACGACAAGCGCTCAGAGCTCAGCACTCGAGTAAGACCTAAAGCTCACCATCACCTATACCCACAAATGGCCTCCTACCATAACCCTCTTCCTCGAGTGACCCCGGCGTGACTCTCACTGTAAAATAAAGGACTGAGAATAAGAACAAAGTCTGATTAGTTCTGAAATCCTGATACTGTTTACTTTCAGACGAGGTATAGCACACATCATTTAGAAAGTGTTCAAAACACGAAATATCCGTTCCCGAGCGCACTCTGGAATTTTTCTCAATTTATTGACGGTAAAGAAAAACAAAAAAAAAACAAGACAATTCGAACACATGCATAGAGATTAAAATGTTGGCAAAGAAAAGAAAGATAAAAGAGAAGGAAAAATTATTTAAATGATCCGAAAAATAAATCTAGTAAATGGTATCAAGACAAATAATAAAAATAAGAAGATAAACAAAACGTTTATTAAATTTCTGATTTTTTATGAAGACAAATGGCCTACCGTCTTTTGAGAATTGTTTGAATCGATTCTTCGAGTAAGGAGTTTTATATGTGTATATACTACCAGAAGTACCCGTCGTTCCCCTGGCTGTAATAACCTATTGCATAGAAATGTAAGCATTTTGTAAGCGTCTTTATTAACCTAAAAAGTAGCCTACATGAAAGTATAACAGTTCAAATACAATATTTTAATTCTCTGAAAAAATATTCCAATCCTAATACGTAAACACAAAAACTCAGATTCAGTATTCTGAAGGTATAAGAAAAGTCAAACTAAACGAAAGCATAAAAACATAAAAATATAACAATTGAAATACAATTTTTAAATTATCATCTAAAATTATTCTAACATATTAATGTATGTAAGCTCAACACTTCAGATTCAATTTCTTAAAATGATTCTAATGTGAGAACAGAACAAATGTTTAGAAAAACTGAAAACGATCATTGAAACATTATCATGGAAAACCTTTTTATAAACAATTTAAAAAAAAATTTCCTGATGGATTGAAAACAAACAGATTATTTTCCTGCCAATTCTAGAACATGCAACATGTAGATGCCGATGAGAAAAGCATGGTTCTTCAAATTGTATGCCAGCAACTGATTGGGTCTGTCCTTGGGATATATTTATGGACATTGCAAATTTAGTTTCACTGGAAGCTGCAATCTCATGAAAGCAATTGTTACATCAATTGAGAACAAAGAAATCCTTGGGTTTAAAACATCATCTCGTTTACTACATCCTGAATTGATGCTTCAGAAGTATATTCGTCTTCTTGCTTGAAGTTTGGCATGTATCTTGTTTTCTTTTTGCCTTTGCAACCTTTGTTCCACAGATTCATTTTGTCTTTTTGTTTACTGATTATGCTTTAATCCTGATTGACTTAACGATCGAATAACTGAGGAGTAGAGGAGTTAGATATGAACCAATGAGACATCAAGAGACATTTGAAGTGCAAAGATCACGGAGACTTCAAGCCCTGGGAGTCAGATGTGAGCAGTTGAGACAGCAAGAATCTGCCCCGGTGGACGAAATGAAGGATTCAGTTCGAATTTCCAATAACCTCAAGACGCCGGAGCGTACAACGGCCGACACGTCGTAAATATGGCAATAAAGATGAAGACAACGTAGACCATGAAAATAATTGCTATACCTCATCTCAGAAATAGAGTTATCCAAAATGGGAATTTCAAACTTTTTGTTCACTTGATAATATCATCACAAGGCGAAGAATAACAATTTGAGGACACATAATGAGGGAAGAAGGCTTGCAGAATTTAACACTCACATGATATAGTGATGGCAACGGAAAGAAACAATGAGTAGCCTGACTTAACGGACTACATAAAACAAGAGGGTGTTGGGAGTGAAGTGAAAAGACAAACATTGCTAAGAGCTACAGCGGATATGAAGCTGTGGAGAGTCATTTTCACCATGATGAATACAGCACATAGAAAATATAATTTATTCAGAGCTAATATTTTTTTGCCTTTTCATATATAACTTACTTTCATTATTATTTTGTAATATTTTATCGTTGCAAAATAAAAAATATTCTATTGAAAAACCGGTTTTCAAAAGTCCTTTCAGTTTCCAGTTTTTACAAAAAGAGAACGCTGGAAACGTTTTCTCTCGCCTAATATAATCCTCGGCGTATAATCGGCATGTTTATTTTCATTTTCTTGTACTGCAGATTATGATTTGTTTTGGAGAATTTGTAGATGTAAATTCTGAACATCAGATAGTGATATGCACTTATCGGAACTCTCACTGAGTTGGCGTTATTGAACAGGAATAAACATTCACCGGCATTTCTATCACTCACATTGTTCTGGTTAATCGATTGTTTTCAATATATGATTAAACACAAATTTGCCGTAAATCGTTCTCCGATACCATCACGGTGCTTGCCCCAGCCTCGGTTCATTTATTTCGATTCTTCTTCTTCTTCTTCTTCTTCTTCTTCTTCTTCTTCTTCTTCTTCTTCTTCTTCTTCTTCTTCTTCTTCTTCTTGTTTTCATTGGTTATATTCTTTTCTTCTTTTTGCACCTTCTTTCTTTACTTATTCTACGCAACATTCTTCTTTCCTTTTTCTCTTGCTATCGTTTTCTTTTTAATTCTTTTTCTTTCTTTTTCTTTTTCTTTCTTTTTCTTTTTCTTTCTTTTTTCTTTCTTTTTTGTTTTTCTTTCTTTTTATCTTACTTTTTTCTTTCTATTCTTTTTTCTTTTTCTTTTATCTTTCTATTTTCTTTTTCATTTTTATTTCCTTTTCATTCTTTTTCTTATTCATTTTTCATTTTTTTCTTTTACTCTTTTCTTTCTTCCCATTCTTATGGTTTTCTCTTTCTTTTTTGTTTTCACCTATTTCTTTCTTCCTTTCTTTTGAATTGAAATATATATTTCTTTCTTTCTAGTCAATATTCTTTCTTTTTAAATGATTTTCTTATTCGAAAATGTTTTCGAAATATTTTCTTGCTTGTCTTTCATTCATTTTTGTTTTTACAATATTGTCATTGTTGAAATGTTTCTTTCTTTCTTTTTTTAAGCTATTTCTTTTCTAAAATGTTTCGTCTTTTCTTTTTTCTTTCTCTCTTTCCTTCCTTCTTATTTAAACTATTTTCTTTTTCGAAAGTTTTTCCTTCTTTCTTTCTCTTTCTTTCTAATTAAAAAAATGTATTTCTCGAAATCATTCTTCCCTTCTTCCTTTTTTAAAATGATTTCTTAGTTTCTTTCTTTCTTTTCCTAACCTTCCCTACACATGATTTTCTATCCATTGTTTGCTTCTTAATCTCGATTTCCCTTTCTCGTGATTTTCTTATTCTTTCTCTCTTCCTCACTCTTTTTCTATATCTCTTCACATTAATCATTTATTCATTCATTCGTTCTTTCATTCTCTTTCCTTTCTTTCCTTCATAATGTCTTCAATCATTCTTTCATATTCTTTCTTTTTAAGCTTTCATTCTTTGAATGTATTTGTTCGTAAAAGCTTTCATTTTCTCTAATGTTTTTCATACAATTTAATCTTTTTATAAACGTTTTTCTTTCTATTCCTTTTTTTTCTTCTCACTCGCCTTCTTTCGTAATATTGGCTTTTTACTTTCATTCTTTCCGTCATAGATTTATTCGTTTCCTTTCTTTCTTTCGTTTTTTCTTTATTCTTTGAAGTGATATTGCGACTTGCTTTTGTTTTTCATCTTCAAGCTTCAAAATTCTTCGCTTGTTTCTATCTTACTCACCCCCCCTTTTGATTTACGTGGGTTTTCGGGCTAATTTTTGTTTCTTTATTTTTTTTCTTCATTCTCTTCTTCTTCGTTGTTTCAGCAGTAATTAAAAGAGAGAAAGCATTAGCTGGAATCAGCAATCAAAGAAATATTACACGCGTTGTTCACAGAAACAGACAGGTGGTCGCCAAATATATAACATATCAATTGCAAACAATATTGAAATAATAATAATAATAATAATAATAATAATAATAATAATAATAATAATAATAAAATGCCACAACTCCCCATCCGCCCCTTCAAAAACGATCAACCTCGTCGGCATTTCGCCCTCTTATAAGAAATCGCTCTAGAAAGAAATGAAACGATTTGAATCTAATTAAAAACCGGACAATCTCTTCAGAAGCTTCTTCAGAAAGCTTTCCAGATTCAAAATAAAAGTCACAGGCGATTTCACCGAGGAGATCAAGAAAACTAATTCTGCAAAACTGCATGGGCGTTACTGTCGAATGCAACACACACGAATCGAAGAATTCTTATTTTCTTTTTTACTAAATGTTCAGCCAATACATGGCTCGAGCGCCACTCAAAGTAGAGCGTTACTAAAGTTGTGTATGGACGTAAGAAGACGTATGGACGTAAATTCAGATCATGAAGATATATAGCGGTTTATTCTGACTTAAATATGTTAAGATATTAGCGATCAGGAAAGCATCTCCACGGGAGTCTGTATCATAATCTAGCTGTTCGCAAGAAGAACTTCCTTCTCACAGATACAAAGTTAAGGGGATGAGTTGCTGCTGTGTATGTGGCATTGGGCATCTTAGATGCAAACCTTTGAACTGGTGCAATTAAGAAATGTCATTTCTCCGAACATGTGTCGTGGAAACAGCGAAATGCGTGCAACGTATCACCTGTGGTAAAGAGTTGGCGGGCAGTAGTGTCTGAAGTTATTCATCGACCACAAAGCAACCTTAACGCTTTTGACCCCTGTCAAGGCTGGAAAGCGGGTATTGAAGAGCACATAACCTGATATGGTAACCTACTATTTTTTGTCTGATTTTACTTTTGTAACAAGAGGATATTAATAGGTATCACAGATGAAAATTTCAAACAGGTAATGTGTGTTATCTGATTGTATCTTCTTAATCTACATGATTAAATAAGCTTAGCAGTTTTTGTTTTATCAAAATATCTCAACCCGTTTAATTTTGG
The DNA here is from genome assembly GCA_964036315.1 of Acanthosepion esculentum. NCBI lineage: Eukaryota > Metazoa > Mollusca > Cephalopoda > Sepiida > Sepiidae > Acanthosepion > Acanthosepion esculentum. The sequence goes on along the minus strand of OZ038490.1, from coordinate 18,588,715 downwards.
CAGATTTATTTTATTTTTACAGATGTGCTCGACTTTTTTCGTCTATTATGAATTTGGACTCCTATATTTTAAAAAGCAATTAAGAACAACAGTTAAAATTATACTAGCATATTAGGTACATAACAAAAAAAGTAATAATAAAATTACCGATAGTATCACTGCCTATTTCTTAAATAAATTTAGTCTAAATATGCAAATTTTATAAATCGAAACTTCTGCAACGACGTGCGAACAACTCATAACCTGAGCTTTGACATTTCATAAACCTGGAAATAAGACCCACATTCATCCCAAATTTCAAATATCACATTATGACTATACCAGTAACATGCCTAATTTTTTGAGGTGTGATAGAATGGATATATTCTGGATTATTCCACTTCAAATTTGAAAAAAATGCTTTTTAACCTTTTGTCATAAGGTATTTGAAAGGCCGATTTTAAGATTTGCTTTGTGTCATAAAATCCTACTTCTTGCACTAGAAACACCAAATTTCATATCTAGCCATTTCTCGAGGTGCTCTTTCCATTTATCATGGTTAAAATGACCTAAAATCAACAGATTAGAATGTATATGGAGCAGATGCTGAACCAGTACAGTCCTGACTCAACATGTACAATTTCTGGACTGTAGAGAGAGAGAAGCTTAACACACACCAAGCAAGATCCACTAATGAACATAAGAAAACAACAGAAAACTCACCATATCATGAAGTGGTATTCAACCACTAAATTTGTAACTGAAATCATTAAAATGAAAATATTTTATCTGTCACCATTTGATCAAAATGTTGACGTTCTGACACATGTTAGTTCCGATCACTATGTAAGCGGTATGAAATCACCAAATTGTCTCAATTTTTAAACTGTAATGTTCCTCTCACATTATGCACATAAAAATAAACAACACAGCCATAAAATTAATCAAATAAAGTTTATTTGGAAATTTTCAGTAATGGTGAACTGGGTGTTGGGATACCTCTTCACTGAGTAGTCAAAAGTAAGTCTTGGCATACTCTTCATATAATCCATCCAAATAATCGAATTCAGGCACTAACCAAGTTCTTCTAGTCTGACTAGTATATATTTGCTGGCGTATCCAGTTTATATAGTTCAAGTATGAGCCTGTAGCGGTATTGACGGCGTAAATCAACCCGAACACTTTATACTTTACGAATGTATAAGCAAACAAGAGAAAAAACACAAGAAAATTACCTTTCATAATAGGTACAATATTTATATTTATAAACGTCAACAGTTTTACATGAATTATTAATATGAGTTACTTCCCTTTTGACGGGGTTAAAGTCTTTACTACAAAAATTATTTTACCTGAGCTCACAAAAAGTTGAATTAACTTGTCGCTCAAAATGTTCACTAAAAGAGAGTTTAAAAAGTCCTGTAAAGTTGAAAATATGTTAATAAACTTTTAGCTTTAAAGAAGCTGGAGAAGTGAATGTTCCGTAAATGTCTAATTTGTTTTCGTTGCTCGTAGTGGAATGTATTGTTCGTAGTTAGTAATTAAGTTTCGTAAGATTCAATAGCGTGATTGAATAGTTTTTAGTAAGTTGCAGAAGTTGGTGAGTGAGTTGTTTAGTTGAAAATTTAGCTTGAATTACAGTGAAGTTATTTCATGTTAAAGAACTTGAGATTCTAACTTTGTACTTCGCTGCAGTAATGATACAAGCGTCGTGAATTCGTTTAGCAAATACTAGTCGTCGTAAATTCTCACTGACTCGGTTCGCTCGTACATTCAATTTATATGTTTTTTAATTACGCGACAGGCTCCAATAAGCATTGCTTTTTCGTCAGGTCAAAAACTAGGTTGATGTTATTCGGACGTAGTGGTGAACAGGTAAATTGTTTTTTTAAATATTTGTTAACCACTCAGAAAGCGCCTTACAAAACTCAGTCTGGAGTCTGATACGTTTTGTTTTGCTTATTGAGAACAATGTACGTGAAAATACACGAGATAATTTTAATATTTATTGTCCAATGAGAAGTTAAGGTTTTTAAAAACATTTATGAATCTGTGATCCGCATTTTGCACGAAAATTGACATTGATGAAAAAGTGGTAGCGGAATGCTAAAAGCCCATTTGTTACTTCCGCGCATAAAACATACCACCGAGCGTTGGATCCGACAAAACACTGTGAGTCAATCCAACACTCTCGCATCTTTCACCTATGAATCCCAAATTTGTTACCTCATGGTACAATGCAGGACGATCCGCTTTTGGACAACTCTGAACTTCTGCTACAACTTTCTCAATAAGGAAAGATTGGGAACAATTTATGCAGTAATAGCAGAATCCCAGGTTTCTTGATACTTCTCTTTCAATGAATATATTTGAAGCAGAACCTTCTTGGAACATTCCACCTTAGACAAAGACATCTTCCTTCAACGTCCTTTTGTCATAAAACAACGTTGTAACTCATTCTGTACATCGTCATCTTCAAAAAGAAAAAAAATGAATTTATAATCCCATGTTGTCGAAGTACTACTTGGTAGTCATCTACAAATTATTGTCTACGTTTTCTTACTGAATTTGAGTTTATTTGCAGTTCATAAAAAATAGCACTAAATACAATCAGGGATAAATATAAATTTAGAGCCATCCATCCACCTGAGTAACAAATAAGGAAGCACTAAAATATTTTCTCAACAACCTATTTCCACAGTGGTCCTTAAAACTGACACATTAAAATATTTTAGAATAAAATAAGCAATCATAATCCGTATGAAATGAATATTATTAAGAAATAATAATAAATTACGAAAATGAATATTAAATCATAAATTTGTATCTAGATAGCAATAAATCGTAACTAAAATCCATTCATTAGATAATTTAAAAAGTAAGAAAATTGTTTGAAGCGGTAACTTTAAACAAAATGTTACTTGGTAACTGAAATACTGATAATTATTGTGAGAATACTGCAAAAACATAAAAGACATTCTAGAAGTTTTTTTGTAGAATTCTTTGAATATGAACATTTTTCGATCAACAAGTCCCTCGTTTTTTTTCGTGATTTGAATCTGAGCGTAAAGTAAACAAATCGATTTTTGTTCCATATTTTTTATAACGAAAACGGTTTTTAAATCCCATTTACATCTTACATATCATAGAAAATTAATATTAAAACATATTCTTAGCAATTTCCATGAAAAATTTCGTCCATAAAAAACATGCTGGTCGATTCTTTTGTGTCCGTGTTGACGCTGTGTATTGATTATGGCGTGGAGATGAAATGATGGCCGAGCGAGTCGCACATGGTTGCATATAATCGGACACGCGCAAAATGGAGCCAGTGTTTCCTATTTGATTTTGATTCAGCTTCATAGATTATTAAATAAGCCTTTTAATAAAATATTATATGTGTTTTTCTTTTTACAAAAAGTATTTGAATTTTACGATCAAACTTTTCATATGAATTGTTTACAAACTTTTTATTAAAATTAAAAAAATATAAAAGATATAAAAGTGAAGCATAGAATGTTACCTTTCAAACTAATGTATTTTCAAAATTGTGATAAACCCTTCGGAGTGCGCATATTACAAAATTTGAGGAAGTCTAAACTGCCGTCAGTGAAAAAAATGGCCAAAATTTTGCGAAATCACCAAAATGTCTCAAATTTTCAAACTGTAATGTTTCTCGCACACTCTAGTACATATAAAAATAAATAAGACGGTAACAAATTTCATGAAATAAGTTTTTATTTGGTATGCATTATGTTTTTATAGAGATATTGAATGAAATAACACGCCGAATTGAATATATGCATTTTTTAGTGTTTAGTTAAGAATTTCATCGGCTGTAAGCCAGTGTTGGGAAACCTAATATTAAGGAGCATCAGATAAGTTCTATAGCTGAAACGACCATTTTCTATCATGCTTTGCGAGGAAATTTTCTCTATGGTACCTTGACTTTAAGAATTTAAACGCAGCACTAGATTGGCGGTAAGGTCTCAACAAATCACAGGGGGATTGGCTAGATGTAACCGGAAGCTTTTTGCTAATAGTTTATTTGCTCACACTTCTGGTCTATTGATCTCTCTCTCTTCCGGCTACATGCAATATTCATCGTTATTTAGTGTCTCCTTGATTTTTCTTCTTTTATTGTTCTCCCCCCTTAGCAATGTTTTTTTTTCTTTTTTTATTCTTTTACCCCTTGTGTCTTACTGGCTTAATATAGATTAGTTCTAATTCATATGTGAAGTGAATTTAAATCACGGATATTTAATGAGAAAATTCGATATCTATTTGGTGATGGAGAAACGTTAATAGCCTAATTCTGGAGCTTTTTCATATTGCAGTGTTTGAACTTGGTCCATTTGAACTAGGCCCATATTAGTCTATTATGAGATCTCAATGTATGATGCAGAAAAAATTGTAATAATAATTATTGAAATAACCTTAAAAATCCATATTCGTTAATAAATTTATTTCGATGAATATAAGAATATTCATCTTATCAGACCCACCACAGAAAAATTTATTTATTAAACATTAATTTATTTCTTTTCGTTTACCGAACTGAAAATTCTACACTTGGTTGATTTTGTTTGATACCATATCACACTCTATGGGTTATTTAATGCCGAAATCTAAATATGCAATTGCACGCTTTAACTACAGATAAAAAATAATAAAAAAAGATAATGTTGGTTATTTTGCTAAATATGTATTCCTGTTATTTGTTTTATTTTAAATATGTATTTTTATATTTTCAGTAATTAGGGGTTCACTTTTGTCCATAGCCTGGAACCTAAGAGATGCTATCACCCTGTAACAGGGTGGTCCTTGGAAGAAAAGCAATTATGAGATAGGTCCATGCTCCTCAAAACCTCCAGCCCCCCACCTCGGAGAAACGTTAATAGCCTAGTTTTGGAATCATGGACTCATCTAAACCGGTTTTCCATAATGGTCTGTTAGAACTAGGTCACATGAGGGAAGCAAAGGACAGTTCTTTATTTGACTGACATTTGATATATGATAAATATAAACCCATTGGCAATTCCTCACTTTAAAAGGAAAATGAACACTGTTTATTTAAAACTTTTCTTTAGACTTATTCTTTTGAATCTCAAAATTCTGACAAAATTCAAAGAAGGATTTACAATATAATCGATCCTGACCTGGCATCGCGGTATCAGTTTCTTTCTCACTGACGTGACGTACTTGTCATTTCTACAAATATCTCCATGGCAGCTGTTCTGCTGAGATTTCCTTCTTAGTAGGACGACTTCATGAATGGAAGCGTGCTCCTCGATTGGCAACTATGGCTCACGCTATTTGTAGAGAAAAATAAATGATCATGAGGGGGGGGGTCAAAAAGGGCAAAGCAACGCTCGTCGGCAGTCCAGTTATTTTTCTTCTTCTTCGGTCGCCTCAAGGAAATGGTTACGTGGCTCCCTTTCTCAGCCGTTATTCTGGGCAGTTGTGAAACAGACACCAACTCAGCCGCGCCTACTTCAACTTCCTGTTTATCTGTCTGCCAATCCATACGTCCAACTCTAGCACACGCAGTCCGCCGAATGACTTCAGTTTTTTCGTGCTGCTGACACCCCGCTTTTTATGCTATTCCAAGACGGCCAAAATTTGCATGTGTGCAAAATCGTCTCGTTTTGGGCGAGATAGGCGCGCATAAATTGTGTCTCTCAATAGCGGCCATATTTCTTTTTTGTCATCACTTTGCAGGCGAGATACGTTCGCGCTCGTTTCGAATTTTTTTCACGCACTTCTTGTCTGTGGAACTCTCTTCCGCTTTCTTGCTTCTACAATCTTTAAAAATTTAAATTCAACGCCAATCGCCATCTTGTCTCTTCCTAAAACCTGTTCTTTTATTGTCATTTGCTCCCTTTCCTTCACTAAAGCCTTTTTACTCTCTTTCCCCATCTGTCACCTACTTCTGTCTTAGTGGCTTTATCTCCTTGTTTTGAGGTGAAATCATTCATAAAAATAACAACCTAGTAATGTTGTTAAACCTTTTGGTAAATTTCTCTCTGTGTTTAATAAGTCGTTTGATGTCGGGTTGAAACTTATCTAAAAATTGCGGAATCTAATTCTGTCACTGAACCAACACTTTAGTCTGAATCGTTTTAAGTCTACTATCAAATATCAGTATCAAGGGAATGATTGAACTTTTAAACCAATCAACATTCAATGAAGAACTGACGTAAGGTGTCTGTACACAATCTTCGTTTTGCAGCCATTGTTTCAAGGAAAGAACGAATACAGTTATATAGACTACTAAGCCAAGACCTTAGTATTAAAAACAACCTGTAATCTGCTATCAAATATTTTCCCTTACGTGTGGTGAAATATGGAACCTGGGTAGCTAAAAATTATTCAGTATTCGAAGCAGGACGGACGGAAGGGTTTACTGTCCGTCATATTAATTCTGCGGTCCTTTCAGTAAACGATAGAATATGGAGTTTTAGACTACCGAGCCAACACTTTTGTTTGATCCAACTGCAGCCCTCTATCATACTTCATTGTCGCTGGGATGTCAGTTAAGTATTTTCACCTGATAACTATGTGTGTCCCGTCCTTCGTTAGTTAGTTACGCCCTGTCAATATCTAATAAATAATGAACTGTTCCGTTTTGATCGCGTAGAAAGACGTAAGAGACATATAACAGACGCTGTTTAACTTCAGTGAAAGAAAGAAAGAAAGATTAAAAGAAAAAAGAAAGAATACAAAATTGCAACAGGAAAGCAGTGAAAACTTGACGGGTAATATACTAGTTTGAATAAATGCAGCACCATTTTCATAAAAGATCTCCTAGATATATAGCAAATGAAAATAACATTTTTTTTTTTTTACAATAATGTTCTCCTTTAAAAAAAAAAGAATCACTCGCAGTACAAGGTTACAGAGTAAGAGGCGCAGTTTATGGAGATATATGGGAGAAGATAACGGTTAACCCAAGACTTGAACAAGCTAAGATTGTAATTATCGGGGAAGCATCCTCCTGGAACTCAGTTCTACAAACCATTCATTATTTTTCAAAGTAACTTTCGAAGAGTTTTTAGAAAATATTATAAAAATATTCCGAAAAATTTTTATAAAATATTTTTTTCTATTATTTCCAAAACGGAATAGTTGTATATTACAGAAGAGATACAAGCAGATCTGATACATATAATGTAACAAGAGTAAAATATTTAAAATCGGTAAATTTTAATTTGTTGTTTTTTTTTGTAAATTTTCATCATAAAAATTTTCAAATTTCGAAATTTCTAATTAAGAATTATTCTTTGAAAATGGATTGCCTTCGCGCTCGTTTCCCGCCACAGTCATAATATGGCGTCATCTGTTGTTAACTTTGCAATGACATTGGTTATATTTTATCTACTAGTTATATACGATAAATTTTAATGTCGAATGGAAGAAAGAGATCTACTTTGAAATGAACAAAATTAAGAATATCTAGTGAAAGGTAATACAACCCGAGACCAGTCAAAAATGGCACTAGTATTTGCTCTTTTTTTATCCAAAAATAATTGCCAGCAAGATTAAATAATTTCCTTCAATGTCTCCTTCCCCGGCACGCTCTTTATTCGTCAGGGCGCGCTTATTATTTTCTAAGCTTTTTATCGTTATAGAACCATTACTTGTTCTGCGTTTATTAAACCTATCTAAAATTCCCACTGGGACTTTTATTTGAATGGGTATGCTTTAAATTGTGCTAAAGACATATTTTGCAACTGCAATTGGCTATATTTTTCAGCATGAATAATCTAAGACTTATATTTATATTCTATCAAATTCTATCAAAGCTGAAACCGTTAAAATTAAAAGCTACTTTCGTAACTACACCGAGAACAATCCTTGAAAATGAATGTAATAAAATTAGAAAGTTTTCGGAAAAAATAATGCAAAATAAAAGTTCATATAAATCTTTGAAAAATTACCGATAAATAAAAACAAAATTCGAAATATTTAATAAAATATTGATAGACATAACTTGTCCATATTATTTTACAAATCATGTTTGAGAGAATTCTTGCTGGCGATATGCACCATATATATATATTCTAATTTAATCCTTTGTATAAATTGTTTATATATATATATATATATATATATATATAAATATATATATATATATATATATATATATATATATATATATATATATATATATATATATATATATATATATATATATTATATATGTCTGTGTGTATGTGTGTGTGTGAATTTCCAAGAGGATAAAATGCAGGTAGAGCTCAATGTACTGAACAGAGTAAGAATATAATAAAAAAGGCTCAAGTACTAATATTCCATGGTTATGATTTATTACATTGGAATTGCAATCACGATCTAATTCATCAGATCTACAAATTCAAAAACAAATCGGAAAATATCTATCTATCTATCTATCTCTCTATCTATC
>OZ038490.1:18565311-18577811 GCA_964036315.1 Acanthosepion esculentum | reverse complement strand
ATTACTTTTCAAAAATTGGAGCCAGAAGTCTAGCATTGTTCTTTGTATCCAAGCAGACAACAACTGTTTGAAAGACAGGATATCATCATTTAATTTTGCCAGAGGCCAAATGGGTTTATGGTCTTTATCAATAAGTAACTGTTTGCAGTCTTCACCTTCATTGCCATTAATTAAAACTGATAAGGTCAATGAAACTGACAGCTACTTTCGAATATATATATATATATATATATATATATATATATATATATATATATATATATATATATATATATATATATATATGGTATCTTCTGCTTGGTTATCTTTTCTTTAGTTATCACCCAGACCGTTAGTCTAATCGCTGGTTCTCTAGTCTCTTTTATTTTCAATTTATTGCACTGTGCCATTATTATGTTCGTCTTTCACACGGTCTTGTTCTTCATCAAGTCGTAAGTCCTCAGTGAGAAAGAACACATTTTGCAGAATATTTGCAGTGTCAACTAATACAAAATATTGAAGCGATGGGTTATTTCACTTTATACCAATGTTCTTCATGGCAGACTTTATGTTAGGTGACATCCACAACAGCAGCGTATTTTATTGTTCTTCTTCTTACCTTTGATTTCTGGTGCGTACACCTTTCTTTCCGGGTCCCGCCCAGAGACCTAAGCTCAGAAATGGCATCATGACATTTTCCACTGGGCAATTTAAAATAATAAAAAAATCACACATATTTTACGTAGATAAAGCACTTCGTAAGGCGTGGGCTGTATTAGTAAGAACATTTTTTGTATTTCTTATGAGAATTTTTTTCTATTTCTTGTGAGAAAAATTAATTATTATTATTATTATTTTATTTCCTTTGATATCTGGCGTTTACACATTTCTTTCCGGGTCCCGCCCAGGGACCTAAGGTTAGAAATGGCATAATTACACTTTCCACAGAAAAAAATAAAACAAAATAAAAAATAATTACATAGCTAAAGCCCTTCGTAAAGTGTGGGCTGTACTTGTCAGAACAATTTTTTGTATCTCTTTGAGGCATGTACTTCCAGGGATCCCTTCAATCAGCCTACTGGAATCTTTTACAACCAGTCCAAGGGCTCCAACTACAACAGGAATTGTTGATGTTCCCATGTGCCAGCCGGTGTACAGTGATGTATTTGAATTTCTGTGCCCATTTGAAACTCCATTTTGAATTTGTTTATTATTATTATTATTATTATTATTATTATTATTATTATTATTATTATTATTATTATTTCCTTTAAATTCTCTTGTATGCTCATTTCTTTCCGGGTCCCAACCAGAGACCTAAGGTCAGAAAAAGCAGCATGACATTTTCCACTGATTATTTAAAAAACAACAACAACAACAAAACATACGCACACATTTTACATAGATAAAGTTCTTCGTGTAAGCTGTACTTGTGAGTGCAATTTTTGGCATTTCTTTAAGGCATGGATGGACTAGCAGTAATCCCTTCCATGAGTCTTTCGGAACCTTTTCCCATCAAACTGAGGACTCCAATTACAACTGTAATTATTGATGTTCTCATGTACTAAATTTTTCGATATACGCTTCAAGATCCTTGCATTTTGATAGTTTTTTTGAAGATCCGATACATTACAACCTGCAGGAAGTGGCATGTCAGTAAGAAAGCATATTATATTTGCGCGGTCTCTGCTCACGATGTCTGTGCGATTACCTTGGATTGTTCAGTCTGTGTGTATTGCCCCATGAAATCGTCACGGGTACTTGCCGAAGAGTTTCAGCAGTTTTTGCACGGTATTGCCGTTAAACCTACTTTAAAACTCATTCAGTAGCGTCGTGGGCGGAATGAAAAATAACCTCAGCCTTTTGGATTAGATCAAAGTGTAGCATCTGTTTTCATCAGCTTAATCTGAATCTCTCTCTCTCCCCTCTTCTATCTTCCGTTTTTTCCTTTCTTTAATTTGCTCGCTGAAACCAAATCATGTCTTTTCCTCTCTTTCTAGGCGATTAAAACACGGTATAGTCATTTATTTATGATGTATTGGCAAGACGCAACTGTCGTGCTCACTGATGAATGGCGGGACAAGCACAATTATTATAGGATAGATTTTCCTTAATACACGTGCCTGTTCATTCCTAGACTTACGTCTACCATGTGGCTGTGATGGATGTTTTTGGTAAGGTTTCCTTAATTCATTTACACCGGGACTATTGTACATATCTTTATTGTTCATATCACAATTTCTTGGCCGTTGTCTTCTCCGGCCTTCATAAGCTGTATATCGATCCGGACAACCTAAAGTGTATTCCGAACAGAACCCTTATTTTAATATACAGGGATAGACAATTATTGTTTGCCCTGTTTTTACAGAGTCCAACTACACACTGCTCGACCGATTACGATGTCAACAATTTCAAAACCAACGCTTTAATCTACTAAGCCATTGACACTTCGGGATTTCTTAAAATTTTAGAGGATGATTAACCTCTGGATGTCGTGTATTTATTTATTTTTTCAATCCATTCCTGACCAGACCATTATTCAGAGGGTTTTGATACTTCACTTTACCTCAACTTCCATTTTTCAACACTTAGAGACATTTCTGTAGCTTTCAGGAAGGATATACTTTCAGTGGCAGCAAACATGCCAATGAGCATATTTTCCTCAAAATATCTCGAACATTCTGGCCGGTAAATGTAATTAATAATAAAAAATAATTTAATTAAACAACAAATCATTTATTAAATAAATTGTACTTATAAAAATAAAATATAAATTATAGCCAGAAAATATATTAATTGTCGGACTTAATGCATTTCATTATATATATATATATATATATATATATATATATATATATATATATATATATATATATATATATATATATATATATATAATCTTATAAATATAAGTAGTACCCTCGTCCGGCAAAATCTTAGGTGCTTTGGCTTGTAAATGAACTTCCGGCGAAAATAATGCTCTAGAATCTAAGTTAGAGTCCAAAGAAAAAAACCTCCGATACGAGTAAAGTAAAATAACTAGACCAAGTGCTCAATACGCTAAGTAGAGCAAACTAAGTAAACCTAAAGGCCAGAAAAACCTTAAGGTTTACTTATATATATATATATATATATATATATATATATATATATATATATATATAAAAATATATTAAAATGTAACGAGAATATTGCGTATATATATATGTATATTACGATGTCAACAATTTCAAAACCACCGCTTTAATCTACTAAGCCATTGACCCTTCAGGATTTCTTAAAATATAGCTAGCTATATACGAAGAAACTGAGATAGATAGATAGATAGATAGATAGATAGATAGATAGATAGATAGATAGATAGATAGGCAGATGGAGAGACAGAGAGTGATAAGAAATGGACTTGAATAGATAGATCGATCGATCGATAGATAGATAGAACGAGATAGATAAGAAATACACTGAGATAGATAGATAGAAACAGACAGATAAACAGAAATAAAGGATGAAAGAAAGAAAGAAAGAAAGAAAGAAAGAGGGATAAAAAAACAAAAGAACTAAGACCATGAAATTGAGGCTAAAACAATCGTCCAGAATTCACGTGGTCATGGTTGTTTTTGGTTTAAGCTTATATATTCTGCTCCATTTTTACGTCTTTGGCCAGATTACCCTGACGATCCGTGTAGTTGAAACCTAGGTAGGTTTACCTGGCTCTTTAGATTTATATATATATATATATATATATATATATATATATACATATATATATATATATATATATATATATATATATATATATATATATATATATATATATATATATATATTGTTGTAGCATACCTAGGGACGATAATGTCCCGATTCACATGAATACAGTAGTAAATACTGTATGTTGGTATGCAGCCGGAGATTTGTCTCCAGCTGTGCTAATCAAACACTCTACCCCCGGGCAGAGAGGATCCCCAGACAAAGCTCTGTCGAAGGGAAGAGTCTCGTCTCGAGAAACAGCTACTCGACCCCGTTTTGTAGGGGGGTCTATGGGAAATTTTTGGCCGAGCCTACGGGCTTGGTAGTCAACATTAAATTCGGGCTTGTGCCACACGTGAGTGCGTGGGGCTGTTCGTAGTTATCCTGCAGTTGGAGATTAATTGCGGAATTCACTTGACTCACTTCTAGCAGTTGACTATTTCTTCTACGCGCCGATGGCGAATCTTATATGTGTTGTTCTTGTTCTACGTATTATCGTTTATTACCAACCTCCGTGTGATTATTCTATTCAGTAACCTTCCTTACGTTACAACAATATATATCAGACTTTTCATTATATCTATTGCCCTTCCTGTGCATATATCTATGTTCATCTATCTCGTTCTAACTTTTTCTATTTGAATCTATTAATTCCTCTTTCTCTATCTGTTTCTCTATCTCTCCCTGTCTTGCCCCGTTTCTATCTTTCATGTTCAGTCTGTGTACATGATAATATTTTGTGTGTAAATAATTTGCATGAAACTTTCCTATGAAACACTTCAACTCCAAGATATTCAAGCCAATTAAGCCGAACATTTCAAAGAAAATGATTTATATTTTTTTTCTTTGTCAAAGTAAACACTGATATTTAAATTATTAATTTGCTTGTTCTTGTGGCTTCGATGCCAATGCAGATTAATCTAGAATAAAAGAGACAGGAAAACATTTGTTACAAAACTTCACAGGATAAACGCAGAATCATTCAATGGACCTGCATTGTCATGACGCGTAAATAGTGGACGATTTCAATCAGAAATATGGAAAATAAAAAGTGATAACAGAAAATAAATACTTATCCAACACAGTATTACAGAGTTTTTATGTACCAAAACAGTATCTATCTATCTATCTATCTATCTATCTATCTATCTATCTATCTATCTATCTCAGCCTGTTCGTATCTATCTATCTATCTATCTATCTATCTATCTATCTATCTATCTCAACCTGTTCACATCTATCTATCTATCTATCTGTTTCTTTCTTTCTTTCATCCTTTCTTTCTTTCTTTCTGATTATCTGTCTGTTTCTATCTATCTATCTATCTATCTATCTCAGTTTGTTCGTATATAGGTAACTATTCTCACTGTCTGCTGGGTCTTCAGAATACGCCACCTGTACCTCTGCAGAGAGGTAAGACCAAGTTCCTAATGAGGCGTCCTGGGTATAACGATAAGCTACACCCGGTAGCCAGGCCTCTGATCAGTAGCATTTGAGAAGCGTGGAACCACCTCTTAAATGTTGATGTTCCCAGGTCCACCATGACCCAGGGTAGTTGCACCTGTTAGTGTTCAAGCTATGGGCAAATAGTTAACTTCCAAACGGGGATCACTATGAAAGTGTATAAAATAATTTTTGATCGTAAAAATACGTGCAATACATTTTCGAGAAAAAAAATATTACCGGCACTTCAGCAATATATTTGACTCTCGGCAAAACGACTCTTTACAAAAAATGCGTCAGTGAAACCTGATCTACAATGTTTGTTTCTGAGAAATAATATATATTCTATTCATAGATCGAGAAACTGAGAGAGAGAATGGTAAAGTTTTTTAGAATAGGTTTGTATGAATAGAATATATATATATATATGTTCATTATATATATATATATATATATATATATATATATATATATATATATATATATATATATATATATATATATATATAAGTGGACATTGAAGTCAACACCCACAGGCGACAGTTTGTTTTATGCTAAATGCAATCGTCAAGTCATGACGACCACTCCTTGGTGTTGACGTCAATGTCCAAATTTATATTTCCATACGCTCTATACCTTCCCCCCTTAACTTCACTCCCTGTAACCAGTTACGTGCTAGTGGCACTCCCGCCTTGCTTGTGGCGATATGCTTAAAAATAATAAACAAATCTTCATCCAATTCTGCCAATATAAAATAAATACTGATACTAATTAATTAATTAATTATTAATTAATTAACTGAGTTGGAATGTTTAAAAATAACAACTCATAAAACTGATTGTGACATTAGTGTCAAGGGAGAAATACAGAATCTAGTTTGAGTTTACAATTAAAATAAATTTCTTGTGCCTATCAGATTCTATTGCAATTTTCGCAAGTCAATACAGTTTTCAGGAGGGAAAGATAATCGATCAATCTAGAAATCGACAAAGTATGAATCGTAAATTCCACTGTCTACGCGACATTTCACTCTGTTAAAAACAACACACTATTCGATATTTTACAATGCTGGTTCTAGAGTTTAGTCCACCGGGAATTATTTAATCCCTGCATGCACGGTAGTGATACAAACGGCGATTATCTCCCTTTGAAAGAATCATTCATGAATACCACCTGCCGCCGAATAAATAATGTCAATACGTAGAGTGATGAACGGCAGTTGCTATTTAGCACGCCTAGAGACAAGACGTATCTGCCTATGCCAGGTGCTATGCAGACAACAGATATGACATCCAACGACAATTAAAATAGGAGAGGAAAGCACAGGATCTCACTAGGTACGTAAAGGACATCGCCAGCCTGCTCGTTTTCCTTCAGTAATTTTCGGAAAATATTATAAGATACCCTCGCTTTTCGCCCCTTTAAAACTGCTTGCTGTATTCGTATGTTATAACTTTTCCCAGTGGGTCAAATTAGGGACAAGTATGTGTATAGCGGTATGTGAAATATAAATAATATTTTTCAGAATAATGCATATATGTCATTTCTTTCTTTCAGCTATTTTCTCTATCTGATGCATTAAGATATTGGTATATCATGGATTTACAAATTCCGGGGCAGGACGGCATGGCTAGACGTTCGCATTCTCACCATGAGACCCGGGTTCGAATCTCACCATGGTCGATTTGTTAGGAAAGAGACTTTCGGACTGGAGGGTTCGATCCCAGTGTGGGGCACCATTGGAAAGTTCCTGAAAACCATACCACTAGTTGACCCAAGCGAAGTGTATGAAATTGGGTAGACGGAACCCTTGTGTGGCGTCCATAGCTATACTAGCACGAAATCTCAAGTCATCGTGCCCGAGAGCTTGAGCGTGCTGGCCTTCTTCAAATTGTTGATCACGCTAAATAACTCGTTCTTTCCCAGAAACTGTAACTAAGGTCTGCTCAGCATAGTTGCAGTATAAACCATAGGTGGGCTCTGTGGGAGTTGAATAAATACAAATGCGCTTGAGCAAGCGTCGGCAATAGGGATTGGATATCCGCCTTAGTAAACGGGTATCTGGCCACGAATAGGCATGAAGATTCTTTTGGCCAGCGTGAGAGCCAACAGCTGAATGACACGAATGTTAACTAGCATGCAAAAAAAAAATCGATAGCCCCATTCGTCACAAGTGGGAAAAAATTTAAATCGGCATGGCACTTTACTCCAATTGGCTCATTTGCTTGCTTAAACTCAATGTTGATTCTGATTCCGCAGAACTTGGTTGGGTGTGAAAAATTATTTGTTGCTAACATTCTTTTTTCATTCGGTTTTTCCAGTTACGAATCCTTTTTTAAAGCTGATCGTTTTGTGTTCATTTTGTTTAGTTCTTTTTTCGTAACAGATATAATGTTTAGTATAGAGCTTAGAAAAATTCGCAGTGTGAGATAGGCAAGAAGTAAGGCATGTAGGAACATCAACACGGCAAAGGGCACTCCTTTAAAGGCAAGGAAGGGCAAAAATATTTTAAGTCAAGTGATAGCGATTGCTGTATGAGTCGTACGATTTTTTAATCAAGCACGGACAACGCCGGGCCATGCTACTAGTCCACGAATACGAATGGCCAGCTATACATATATACTAATGTCTATTGGAAATATTTCCTTAAAACAATATATAAACCTTTTAACCAAGTAAATCTATTAATTAGTTTAAATTTCCATCTTTCTGAACATGGTTTACTTTCCATGAGCTGCAAATTACTCACTAAATGAGACATTCCCCTCATTACAGAGAAAAACTGAACTTGAAATCTCAATTCTCTCAATTTCAGCCAGATATGAGTTCCTGTGAGATTCTGATAAAAGTTCGGGCAATGTACACGGATTCAAGCTGCTCATATGTTAAATTAAAAACGTGCCAAAAGCAAGAAGTGCGAGAGTAGAAACAGTTAGCATAGAACTTACGGCTCTCGGCTAGCAATTTCAAAAGTGAGACTATGGGACCTAACTGTTAATCAAGTTTAAATTCGTGAAGTCGAGGTACCAGCGAGGAAAATTCATTAGAACGATTACCGTGGATATATATATATATATATATATATATATATATATATATATATATATATGAAGAAATATAGTCTTAAAGTGTGCTATATTTTTGGGATAAAGTGCTCAATATCAGAGATAGAGCGTGTGTAAATATAAAAGTGAACATAGAAGTAAAGTGCTCAATATTAGATATATATATATATATATATATATATATATATGTGTGTGTGTGTGTGTGTGTGTGTGTGTGTGTGTGTATGTGTGTGTGTGTGTGTGTATGTATATTAAAACAATTCACCCTAAGCAAGGCGGCAGTACCACTAGCATGCAAGGGGTTATAGAGGATTGAGAACAAGAGCAAAGAGGCGCGTTTGAGGAAAGGATACAGAGGTTCGGGAACAAGCTCAGAGTGTCAGATATCGATTGACATTACACTAGAATATTTGAATATTATAGTTATCGGGGAAGCAAGTAAGGGGAAGGGAGTTTCACAACGGGAAGTGCTTGAGAAGAAGCTGTTTGAGTAGAAGAGACGGTTACATTTAACCGTTTTGACAGAGAATGGAAGGGACCACAGTGTGAACCTTGGAACCAGCGGAAGTAGGTCGTCAGAACAGTTACCGTGAAAATACTTGTAGAAGAGACAGAGGGAAGCCACGGCACATCTGTGAGAAAGCGACTGTAGACTAGATGCCAGATCATGACCTATCACATTGCATATTCGTCTCTGGATTTTGTCGAGGACCTAGTGACGCCCAGCGGGGGCACAATACCATATATGACAGTAATATTCCATGCAAGGACGGGTGGTTGATTTATACATTTGAAGGATGGACTCAGACGAGAAAAACTTTCTGGCATGACATAGAGAACCAATTTTCCTTGTGGTAGATGAAGCTATTGATTCAATGTATCTATTCCACCTCATGTCAGTGAACAGCGTGAGACCAAGCACGCGTAACGAGGATATGTCAAGGATTTTAGAATCTGATCGGAGGCAGGGAATGTTCTTCGCGGTCGGTAAAAGAGAGCAGTTTCGTTTTGGAGGCATTAAAGTTTACAAGTCATTCCCTGCTCCAGTCAACCACAGATTGGAGGTCCTTTTCCAGATCAGAAGCCAGGTTAGTTTTGTCAACATACTAGATTTACTATTATAGTAAATAGTGGTGTCGTCCGCATAGATGCCTACTAGGGAACTGATGACATCTGGAAGGTCATTGACGAAGATCAGGATCAGTGTAGGGCCCAAGATAGAGCCTTAGGGAACACCAGCGTTCGGGATAAAGGAGCCGGTGAAGAACCTGTTTAGGACGACCTTCATTTCACGGTTAGACAAGAATGATTGTATTAAGTCAAATAATCGTCTTGTAATAACGTATGCCTGAAGCTTACGAAGAAGGCCAGCATGCCAAACCCTATAAAATGCTTTAGAGATATCTAGAGCCACGGTTCGAGTTTCTCCGTTATTGTAAAGTGTTTGATATACAAATTCATTTATTGTCGTGAGCATGTTAGCGGTAGATCGGGCAAAGCGAAAACCATATTGCTTGTCGGAAAGTAGATTATGTGAAGTAAGGTGCTTAAACATTTCGGCGTTGATTAAAGCCTCGAAGACTTCACCGAAGCGTGGTAGAAAACTGATAGGACGGCAGATAGACGGAGTTCTTAAAGACAGGTACAACTGATGAGGAATTCCAACAGACTGGAAATCAAGAGTCAGTGAAACAGTGGTTGTAAAGTTTAGAGAGGACAGGATCCAATTCAGGAGCATATTTCTTCAGGACAATGCCCGTTATCCATCCCCACCACTAGCCTTTTCGGGTCTAATTTAGAGATCGTTGGGGTAATATGCATCTCACTCAGTAGAACCTCAGTTCTAGGGGGTCATCAGGTGTGGGTACACCAGATGAGTCTAGCGCTGAATTGGATGAGAATTTACGAGCAAAGCATTACGCCTTATCAGCTGAGGAGGTCAGAACCTCAAATTGATTGAATATGGAGGTATTGTTTTTCCGCACGGTTTTGAAGAGCCGCCAATTTACAGAACGGGAAAATCATTCCACGTTATGGTGGTGCGAAAGTAACTGAAGTTTTGTGAACCAACATCTTGAAGAGGTGAGTTAAAACGAAAATAACACAGACATCTGGAAGAGGCACGGCACGTGGAACTAGAACAATCTCCCCCTCCCCGTGGACGAAATAAAGAATTCATTTCAAATTCCAATCACATGAAGAAGGGCGGAGCTTACAACGTCCGAAACGTTGTGAATATGGCAATGAAGATGAGGATAACAGTCCGAATAAATGTAAATAATATAAGTAATAATAATGCCTAATCTCAGAGATCCAATGACCTGAAGAAGGCCGGACCGGACAACGTCCGAAACGTTGTGAATATGGCAATGAAGATGAGGGTAATTGTCCGAATAATGTAAATAATATAAGTAATGATAATACCTCATCTCAGAGTCCCAGTCACCTGAAGAAGGCCGGAGCGTACAACGGCGGAAATGTTGTGAATAAGGCAATGAAAATGAGGAAAATAGTACGAATAATATAAATAATGTACATTTCGTTATATCAAATATATAATCAATATAATCAAGTTATTATGAATCTCCCAAAAATATATGGTGTCAATCAATTAATCAGACAATACATACATACATACACACAGACACACACATATATATATATATATATATATATATATATATATATATATATATATATGTATGTATGTATGTGTGTGTGCGTGTGTATATGCATATAGTATGTGTAAGATATATTTGTTACCGTGTGCTGCCTGTTCGCATGAGACAGAAGAGGCTAAATGAAAAAAAAACAATGGCGTCAATCCTCAAGAAATGATTGAATTATACGTTTGTTCAGTGGGTGCTGTACATAAATATTGGTCGATTTATCAGATTTATCAGATTGTTACGACTTTAGCATTCGCCGACAGGAACGTTTGCTAACATCGACGAATATTAAATATACGAGCCAAGCCTTCCAAATATTTTCGTCTGCATCCATCGATTATTTTATGAAACTCGGCCATTTATTCGAAAAAAATACTTTGCTCTCGACTTCATCCTGATTGCTTTTTTGAACACAATTTATCATATATATAACGTGTCTTACACATACACCCCCCAGACACACACATATATACATATATATATATATATGTGTGTGTGTGTTTGTGTGTATATATGTGTGTGGGTATATATATATATATACACACACACACGTATGTGTACATATATATAAATATATATATATACACACACACACACACACAAACACACACACACTCATTCATATATATATATATATATATATATATATATATATATATATATATATAAATATAAAAGTAAACATAGAAGTCAACACTTAGAGGCGACAGTCTGTTTCATGCTAGACGCAATCGTCAGGCGACCTGTCGACTGCATCTAGCATGAAACAGACTGTCGCCTCTAAGTGTTGACTTCTATGTTTACTTTTATATTTAAACACGCTCTATCTCTGATATTGAGCACTTTATCCCATAAATATAACACAATTTAAGACTATATTTCTTCATATATATATATATATATATATATATATATATATATATATATATATATATATATATAACTAAAGAATTCAGTGAACCCAGACATATGTGAAGTGGCGATTAAAACTTCCTTCGCAAAACTAAACCGCGCTGGGTAGATCGTTAAAAAGAGATTCACACAAATAGATTTGAACGGACTAATAACTATAAACAATCTGATATATATATATATATATATATATATATATATATTACGACAATGAATCATTCGTACAAAAAGTAGATTAGTAAAGTTAATGATATAAAATGGCGAAATCCCTTCGCAAAACAAAATTTTAAAGTTCCATTAACGTACAAATCACTCGATGAATGTTATGATCCTTGTTTTTAAAAAATATAAGCTGTAGATTTGTGATTTTCAGATTAATGCACCTTTAAATTTTGTTTGCGTAGGGATTTCAACATTTTATAGCATTAACTTTACTAACGTATTTTTGTATGAATTATTTATTGTAATATGAACTGAACTGCATCCCTTTTTTATACGAACACTGACAAACACGGTCAGCACGTTGTGGCCGTATTCATAGTTACTGTTTTTGTGTGTTGGTTTTTCCTTTTTTATTATTAGTGCTTCCATTAGTTTCGATCATTTTAGTATATGAATGAGGCTTTATTCGCTACATACAAGTAAAATATACAAGTGCTGGCCGTATTTTGAAAAAAAAAGCATT
>OZ038490.1:18552811-18557811 GCA_964036315.1 Acanthosepion esculentum | reverse complement strand
CCTTGCTGTTGGATGTAGTTTATTGTCTTACCCAGGACGCCTCAATTGCGGGGGTCTTACCCCTCTGCAGAGGTGCAGTCCGCGTATTCTGAAATCCCCAGCCGACAGGGCGGGTGTCTACGTTGTATAATAATATATAAAATATTATTTATGTTCGTAACATTTAGATGATCAGGAATAGAAGATATGCAAGAACATTATACCTGACTTTTTTTTAACTAAGGATTAAGTTTAATTATATTCAAATCATTTATATATGCATCAAAGGTGGTCTCAGATAAATTCCTAATTATTGTTAATCATGTTTCTTTCTGGATTCATTATGAATTAGTGAAGTAGAATCATTAAAAATGCATTTACATTAGACGCATATAATATCACGATTCTGCCAGTAATGTTTGAATTAGCAGAGGTCGAGCAATGTGATATTGAAATTCCTAGGTGCATTAGAATTGTGAAAGATACCTTCCAAAAGCTAAGCGAAGTATTAAGATGATTTTGTCAGAAAAAGAAACCGTACTGAACTGTTATTTAATATAGGTACACCTATATAGCAGATGAAGACAATACACTAGGTAAGAGAATTATGGTTCTACAGGAGGATGCTGAGTATGATACACATGCACGACGAGGGCGTTTAAAGGAAATTGGAGACTTATACTTAAAATCAGAAAGAGACACTTGAAATTCATAGGACATAGAATGTGGAAAGAGAGCTCGGAGAAATTGAAGCTCACAAGACATATTGAAGGGAAAAGAGATAAGGAACCTACCCAACAATGTAAATAGATGACAGAACAGAGATGAAGATGGTAGCTAAGAGACACATTTTACTAAGAGCTACAAAAGATAGGAAGATGTGGAGAGCTTTGATCGTCCTGTTCCTGAAGCAACTCCCCACACAGAAGATGAAGGCTTGCATTAATTCTTGACAATTAACAATCTCTTTCTATCTCATTTCACTGCCTAATGCTACACTTTGAGTCGTAATGTCTCCAATAATTCTTGATCAGTGACAAGTTTCCATGTATCTTTGGAGTAAAATCATTATTGACACATTTACATTAGACATAGATTTGCACTAGCATGCCCGTAATGGATGCATTCATTTCTGATCGGGTTAGAAAACATTCAGCCTTCCTAATAATAAGCATTGTTGTTGTCTGATATTTTACATAATTCAAAATAAATCGAACAGAGCCGAAGAAATATGGACTATCAGTACTGTTTTCATTTATTCCTGACCAATGACATAACTTAACTTCCTGATTTCAATGATTTCATATAGTAAAAAGTATTAGTAGTACTATACTTATACCATATACTTCTTGTAGCATTATTTTATTGCTGACAATTATATTAACATTGGCAATCAATTTCTACCTCATATATCATATCTTCCGCATGCAAACTGATTAATAATTGCATTTATATTATTCATATAATAACACTGTTCTCTCAGAAATGCTTGCATTAATTCCTGACCACTGACAATCCCTTTCTACTTCTTGAAATATATTTCTGTAGTAAACTATAAAAACGGGCACCGTCTCTACAAAATTTCCAAATTGTTACTCCTTGGAGTAACACAATGTCTGATGATCGATGTAGGCGTAAAATTAGCAATAACCATGCAATGTTGATTGTTATACTCAAACTGAATATACTCACAATAATAACCGTAGTTTATACTGCAACTATTCCGATCGGATCTTAGTTTCTGGTTGAGAGCGCATTATCTATCATGATCAACAGTTAAACAACGGCAGTACCTTCAAACGCTCGGTCACGATGACTCATGGCTTCATGTTACTTTCATTTTCCATATAATTGCTCTCTTTACCATCACAAATTCCTGACCATTGACAGTCCCTTTCTACTTAATTTTCACCGTATTTCTGCAGTAAAATCATTAGCAATGTATTTATAATATAGATATGAAATCACTATTCTGTCTTCTCTTTCTTGATTTGCTGTGCATATATATATATATATATATATATATATATATATATATATATATATATATATGTATACACACACACACACACAAATATATATATATATATATATATATATATATATATATATATATATAATAAAATCATTAGCAATGCATGATACATGTAAGAGAATGATTCCACGACTTATGTCATAAAGAATAGTCAATTATCTAAACCAAGCATATGATATAACGAGGAGGCAGAAGGACTGAAAAGAGTACCAATCAATGCCTTTGTAAGGTTCATTTGAAAATGTTTATATGAGCGCCAAATCAAAAGATAGTCGTACATCTTTTCTCTTGGGCTAAGTCCGCAGTCGCATATTGTCTGCGAATTCTTCTTTTCTTTATTTTTATTTTTCTATTTGCATAATAAATATATTTAATTAATAGATCGTTGTGTTTCTCTTTATTCAAATGCTGTTGACTAGTAATTAGTCTTTACCCATCATAACCTATAATTTTCTATCCTTTCGTGTTGTCATAGATAGCGTCGCTAGATCTTATTAAAAATCCGTCTGACATATATTACAGTACTGGAGATAGTACAATCGCAATCATCCATAGGAGACAAATGAGTAAATAATTCATACCGGAACAAAGAATACTAAAAGCAGCACGAGAATGATTAGATACCTAGAGACAAAGAAATATGCTAAGGAAATAGATTGAAAAAAAAAAACTGCAAGGCAAAATTATTAATTCCAAAATCATTTCTTTCAACGGGGAACATGCGATGCTATATTTATAGCAATAAGTTCCGTCACGATAATAACCACTCACTATAATACGACTATTGCAATGTAATTATTAATGAAAAGTAGGTCTCATTGAAAATGTAGGTGAATATACATAAATGTATTAGGAAAAAATATTTACGAAAACCACATGAAGAATGAGGGTCTTATCTCGTGCTTAGGGAAAAAAGAGTGGCGATTGTTTTCTCTCTACTATTTATAGCAAACGCGCCAACCTATTTCTAAGCGCTCTGAAAGGAAATGTTATTCAGCAAATGAGAAAAAAAGGAAAGCCATCTGTTTAATTTATTTTTGACTGTGTGAAATAATCACAGAATTATACAGTGAAATTTTAACCGATTAGTCTGTCTGAACTTACTCGTTTTTTAAAGCTTATTGGTGAGTTGGAAGAAGTTAAAAAGTTCTGAAAGTATAGTGATTTTCAAAGCGTAGCTCAGATGTGGCACAAGGCCGAAAGTATGGGGCACCCAGTGAGAATCGAACTCACTACTCTGTCGTAATTGTTCTAGCGAGACATGCTTGCTAACCATTACATCGCCTCGATGTGCCCATCAACAAAGTGATTTTCCAAGCGTAGCTCAGATGTAGCACAAGGCCAAAAGTATGAAGCACCCAGTGAGGATCGAACTCACTACTCAGTCTTAATTGTTCTAGATAGACAAGCTCGCTAAACATTACACGACCTCAAGCTGCCCAATTTCTGAAAGTATATGCGAAATATTTTACCATTTCATTTTTATTATTTTTTAACCAGTGATAATCAATTTCTTCTTGATTTTGAATTCATTTCTACAGAATGTCCTTAATTATTTTGATTGTAAATGTATCAATACAATTCTCTCAGTAATGCATGTATTAGTTCCTGGCCACAGAAAATCCCTTTCTCCCTGAATTTTGATACGTCCCATTCGTATAATTCTTAGTAGGCCTAAGTCGAAAGAGGGAGAGAGAGAGAAGGGTCAGCCAGTATTTATAGCCAGGAGAGAGAGACCCCTGTTGATGGATTAAAGAACTGAGGAGGAGCTAACTGCGACACCATGTTCTAGCTTTACAAGAGCCAGACTAGAGCACGAATGGAGCATTGCTGCTACTTCTGAATTGGAGCTACACAATTCATCTTTTTCACTCTCGACAGAGCGTTTGCCCAGCTTTGTAGGTGATTAATTGTTTTTCACCTTATATTCCACTTTCCCATAGGAAAGGGAAAACATTGCTAGTCTTTCACCATTCAGGAAAATTCCTTGGTTCTACCATTTCAGACCTTCATAGCTTCGTACTCGTCAGGCCACGCAAGCAGAATCAACTTCTTCTCATTCCTTTCATATCTTCTGATGAAGAGGAATATACCTCGAGAAGGTTTATTCCCCAGAACCGTTGCAGTTTCCAAACTACTCGCGAGAGGGACTTTCCTGATCACTGCCATCTTAACCTCTTCATTTCTAGGCTCAGACTTTATCTCTCATAAATATCCTCATAACATGCTTCCTCACTATATACCCTTACATCAACCTAATTTAAATTAAATATTGGAATAGGTGAACAATAGTTTAAAGAAAAATATGGAAGCCCTATTCTCTCAATAAAGCGTCTGTTAATCTTTCATATGGACAAAAAGCTTTCATGTTGATTTTTAAAGCGTTTCTTTCCTAAAAGTATTAACAGTGGATTTTCAGTATACTTACAAAAAATATTATTCTGTCAGCAATGCTTACATTAATTCTTGATTAAGACAAACACTTTTCTCCTAATTTGTAATGTTGGTTTCGTAAAATTGTTAGCAGTGGATTTGTAGCAATACTGTCACCCATTCCTGATATTCACTCGCTGGTTTTAACACGTCTCGTTTATCAACTCCGATAAGCCACATTGTTGCTACATTCCCGGTTAAGAAGGAGATTGTTCGGGTGCCCACTACCGCCAGTGCTTCAGGAATGGTTAAGAATTCATTTTCCTTAGTATATGGGGCTTATTTATCCCGAATTGATACGTAGACCTCTGGGCTCCTTTTCTTTGGCCTCGTAGCGACCCATGCAGACACAAGATGGGGTGTAGATTCCGGCTGCTGGTCGGTGGAGACTCCGCCAATCTGGAGGGGTTCCCTCACCAGCACATGTAAAACGAACCTTCACAGAAACAAAAGGATAAAACACAAAAATTGAAAGATTGTTACTACACGGGACGTGAGACAAGAAATGGACTTATTTTTCACTTTTAAACAAAGAGGCGAATATCAGATAGTA